>CM055206.1:6186980-6744480 GCA_029224185.1 Karalla daura
GTTTTCCGTGTCGGCTCGCCGTTTCCAGCGGCGGCGGGGCGCCAGGGAAGGTTAAAGGGGGCTTTATAATTACTCTCTCTCCCGTTCTTGCTCTGTAATTATCTGTGACCACCGTCTCACGCCGCCGAGTGGAGCAGGCCCGCGCCTCCGTCTGCCTCGCCAAAGGGCAAGCGGTTCCCCATTTACGCCCGGAATCAAGATGCAGTCCGCATCCTGACGCGATACCTGGGCGCTAAATGATCTGATCGAAGCTTCTGAGTTTGCGCCTGCTTCTTTTGTAATTGGTTCTCGGCTGCTCGCTCGGCCAGGTTAGATCTCAGGCTTCTGCGGGAAAGATTTGCGAGTGAGGAGTTTGAGGTGGCGGCGAAGCGGTCCCACAGTTGTGTATCTGTATGTGTGTGTGTGTGTGTGTGGTGGAGATAATTAGAGATAAGATGGATCATTATTTTGCCAGACAGAGTTCAGCGCATTCAGATTGCAGTCTATTTATTCCGGAGTTTCTTTATCTGGAGACCATGTGAAGATACAGGTTTTAAAGCATTGTCGTCAGTAGGTGCATTTCCATTAACCCCGTTAATGGATGCAGAAATGCAGAAAAGCTCAATATTGCTGAAAAAAGAAATGCTTATGCAAATGCCTCCATGTTGTTCGAAAAACCTCTCAAATATGGCTTAAACAGTTTTACACTCTCATAATGACTTTTAGACGTGTTGACGTAGAAGTGTATCACAAAAGTGCAACGGAAACAATGTGACACGACATGGTACAGAATACTGGGGACAGGGGGGAACTTTTTCTGAACTTTTTCTGACTTTTTCTAATCTAGTAAAACAATGGAGACGCAAAATGTTTTCCGTGTCAATCTTCCTCAGAGTCAACTCTCATTGGTTACAAAAGCGCTGGGATGTGAATAAACTGGAAAATTATGGCGAAAAAAACCCTTCAAAGGGAACACCTGCAGTTAGCAATTGTGCTTTTTCAAAACGTTTGAAATACGGCTTTTATTTTTCCACACGCCCACCCGGTTCAACAGCATTTGTCACTGTCACATAACCAGAATGCATCCGGAATAATCACATGGTACCCCGATGAAAGATCACTAACATGAACAGACAGAATTAGTCAAACATCCGCGGGAGAAAGACGGGAGATTTTCCTTCCCCTGTTTTTTTATGTGACGGAAAGCTGCCAGACTGAACCCGAAGTCTCCCTGACAGGTGATAAGTGTCTGCGTTCGCCGCCTGACACCTCCTGTCTTCCCCTCGCTCCCCCTTCCTTCCTCGTCGCTCCGTTCGCTCCCTAACATTTCACTCCGCTCCCTGCCGACGTTATCAACATCGTGGGGGGGATATTTCTTTCTTTTAAGAGCGAGCACGCTTGGGCCTCTGTCACAAACACACAGAACGTAGAGGACGATCTGGTCCGGCTTGTATCGCCTCTCGGAGCCTAGGAGGCACGTGAGCCCACCCCAGAAGCACCAGAAGGGGCGAGGTGGGGGCAGGGGGGTACAAATCGGGGATCGTGTGGGGTTACCAGCATGCGGCAGGCAGGCGGGCGGGTGGGAGAAAAGCCGTCTGATTTTCCCCTCGACACGTCCCTTGAAGTCCTCGCCACAGGGGGCGGACGAGGCGCGGTTTTAATCAGGCGCCCATTGTCGGCGCCGGAGAAAGGCGGCGGAGCAGACGAGGAAGAGGGGACGAGGAGGAGCTCGGGGGAAATGAACGTGTCAGGGGCGTCCCGAGCATGTCACGGCAGTGAAAGCCGCCCGTGATTAGCGCCCAAGACGGATCCGAGGTCGAGCCGACTGCTGAGCTACAAATGAAGCGCCAGCCTGTGTGTGTGTGTGTGTGTGTGTGTGAGAGAGACGGAGATGTACGGCAGAGGATATTAATGTTACAGCAGAGGCGAGTCTCAGTGTGAGTTCAAAGGGAGAGGCCATGTAGGGTCAACGTGGAAGCGGGAAACAGAACACATGGCGTGCAGATCACTGTGTGTGTGTGAGTGTGTGAGTGTGTGCCGGAGTTGGTCTGAGCCCGGTTCCAGTTGGACGCGCATCTCTGGACGCGCGTTCTCTGCCAGCTGTATCAGTGTGTCCACACACACACACACACACACACATGCATGTGTTTGTGGGGGCGACCTTGCGAGGCTGGGGCGGTTTGTTGGCGAGCGTGGGCGGCCGCAGGTTCACTGGCTGGGCACGTCTGTGATAACTGCTGCTGTTGACTCCTAAATTATCAGCTCGTCCTCCGAGTCGCCGCCCGTCTCTGGCTTTCATCTGCCAGTCCCCCTCGAGTGCCGAGCAGCAGGTTCAAACACAGCTCCGGGCCTCCCGCTCCTCTCTCTCTCTCTCTCTGTGTCTATCTCTCTCTCTGTCTCTCTCTTTCACTCTCTCTGTCTCTATCTCTCTCTCTCTTTCTCTCTCTCTCTCTCTCTGTATCCCTCTCTCTCTCTGTCTAAATCCCTTTTCTTATTTTAATTTTTTTTGTCTCTCTCTGCCTCCGTCTTTGTCGCCCGTCTGAGATCGCTTCATCTCGTCCTCCTCCCACGCTCCCTGCTCAACACGATTCAATAAAGCGAATCGACGGGTTTTACTGCCTGGTTTCGTGTCGCGTCAAAACTTTTTGAAGTCCGACCCGGTCACCGAGACAAAACCAGGACCTGTAAATCTGCCCCTCTGCAGCTTTTACTGGGGGTCGTTTCTGTCGGCAAAGGAGGGGGGGTTAAAAAAAAAGAAAAAACAAAAAACGTCTGACAATTTAACTGAGGTGGTAACATTTTCCAGGGCTGGGAGGAACTTTAAAGGAGCAGCAAAGTGAGGCTGCACGAAATGACTAAACAAAAGCTGCAACTCTATCTCCTGGATTCCTCCGCACATCAGACACAAAAAAGAGTGCCTGTAAGTTTGGGTAAGTCAGCGAACTGACAAACTGGTTACATAATTTCTGGAAAATGAGCGTCATTAATCATTCACGCGTTTCCTTAACTGAACGCGTGATCCCGTCAGCGTCTGTTTAAACCTGACTCGACAGGAACGAGCTCGAGTTGTCGAAGGCGCCAGTCGAGCTGCGTGAGAAGCAGGCCCCGGGATGCCGCTCGGTACTACCTATTCAAAGGGAGTGCTAATGTTGGGCTGAATGAGAAATGTGCAGGTGAAACAGCCTGAATTTGAATACACACACACACACAGGGGCCAATAGAGAGAAGCGGGCGCCTCATTAGGATTGAAACAAATGCGGTGCGTGTGCAGAATGCGCGCATGTTAATAACAGATGGTTGACTGTTTGAGGTGGTGTATGCGGAGGGTCAACAGGGGCCAGATACGTGCTATACTATACCAGAACCACCATCTCAACCATAAACAAGACACGCAACAAGATGTGCACTGTATTCATGGGTCACACAATGATCACGGCTGATTCAAGAGGGAGGTCTTTTCAGGCCTGCGAGGCCACGTCCTCAAGTTGTCCTCAACTTCTCCTCCTTTCCCTTCCCCTCATTTGTTCGCAGATGTGCGTCTCTGTTTCGCTGTATTCGGGACTCACAGACACAACAAGTTGCAAACAATTGTGGAGGAAAACAAAGGGAAGCCACAGTGTTTGCCACCAAGGCCGGCCGGGGCAGCGCACAATCGAGACGACAGACACAAACACAGAGACGCACCAGGTTTCACACGGACACAAAGACGTGCATGGAAGCAATTTCTCGCCACTTACTTGATGTAATATGGAACCTTATTCTGAGAGACGGCGCGTTGCCAGGGGAGCTGCACAGAGGCTGCAGACAGAGAGAGAGGGGGGGGGGGGGTGAGAAAGATTTAACAAATAAAAAGTAAAGACGGAGAGAATGTCAAGCAGTAAAAATTGGCATTTTAACACACCGCCTTAATAAACACTGACTGCACAGTTTCACCATATAGTGTAGCAATCCATTTGGGGCCTGACGTGGAATAATTCGCACATCTAACGCTTCCATAATAACACGGTCTGGCCATGTAAGGGAGGCCCTCACAGAGCATGAAATCGAGAGGAAGGGAATGCTAAACGGCTATTGTTTTCTCAGCAGCGAGGAGGAGGAGGAGAAGGGAGATAATAGGATACGAGAGGAAGGAGGGGGGGGGTAAATGTAAAAATGAAAAAATGACTGCGCAGGTTTTTTGGGGGATGACGGGTGACGGCGGGTCTTCAGGAACAACACGACAACGCGGCGCTGAACGCAGCCAAATCCGAGACTTGAGAGGGGCTCTCAAGCGTCGGCTGATTTACCGCCCTCCCACTTTCCCTCCTCCCTGACACGGCTCCGTGCTCAGATAGAGAGATGAAAAGACAGTAAGAGAAAGAGATTGGGCCAGATATGCAGAGATATACGAGATGGATGGGGCGAGATAAGGACGTGGTACTTTATTGATCCCGCGGGGAATATTAAGCTGCGGGTGTAATGAGAGTGGATGCGTGATGGAGGAGATAGTGTCGCGGTGGCGCTGGGGATGGGAGAGGAGACGCGGGACATTGGCCGCAGAGATTCTCGGGGGGTGGGGGGGGGGGGGGGGGGGGTGGGACTTGGCTTTGCTGAGTCCCTGTCCATGGGTGACACAACACGGCGGCCGGGTTTACCACCTGCCGTCCGTTTGGTCTCTGTGTCTGACGGCCAGCGAAGCAAATCAGGAGACGAAAGAGCACTAATGGCTGTATGATTATAGAAAATGACGGCAGGGAGGGGAGGGGAGGAGAGAGGGAGAGGTAGAGGGAGAGAGAGAGAAGGAGGAGGAGGAAGAGAGAGAGAGAGAGAGAGAGAGAGAGAGAGAGAGAGAAGAGAGAGAGAGAGAGAGAGAGAGAGAGAGAGAGAAGGGGAAAGCAGGCCACTTTGTTAAACCCTCACACTCCTGTCTTTTCTCTCCAGCTTTGTCCCTATAGAAGCTCTCTCTCTCTCTCTCTCTGTCTCTCTCTCTCTCTTTCTCTTTTCCACTCTCTGCTAATGACCACTCTAAAGAGGGTGAGAGAGGAGAGAGTTAGTGGAGAGCTGTAATTAAGCTTTGCATTATTCAAGAGTAAAGTGCCTCGTCTGCAAACTGCGAGTGTGTGACTCCTGTGAGTGTGTGTGTGTGTGCGCGTGCGTGTGTGTGTGTGCAGCCAGACATTCGGTGTGTGACCGGGAAGCTGAAGATGAGGAGATGGCTCATAAAAGGAATTAGGGTATACACTGAGAGGGAAAAACAAATTCCAGGAATTGTCAGACTTCCCCGGAGAGATCATGGGGACTGTGTACTCACTGGAGAGGAAGTGTTGCGAGGAGGGGCCGAAGTCTCGGTGGGCTTCCTGCAGCTGCTTGAGTCTGTCCTCCACAGCCACCTGTGCGATGAAACAGACAGAGAGCGAGAGAGAGAGAGAGAGAGAGAGAGAGAGAGACAGAGAGAGAGAGAGAGAGAGAGAGAGAGAGAGGGAGAGAGGGGAGACAGTCAGATGAGGGCCCGAGAGCTGCGCTCAGCCAAACAGAGCTTCACAGTGGCTGGAGACGTGTCACGCTTGGAGCGAATTCAATTTCACTGCAATTAAGTTGTAAGTGGATTTGCTGTAAAACCCAGAGCTGGAGAAACATCTCTTTTTCTTCCGAAATAGCATAAATAAATAAGGCGTCATATGTACAGGCGGCGGCACCGACGGCCACATGCGGTGGCAGCGTGTGCACGTGTCGAGGAGCAACTTCATAGCGGAGGTCAGGTCAGAAAATCATCTGAGAGTCGCTGAGCTGAGACGAGCCTGATCCGCACTCCAAGTGCACATGTGGGCTCCCGAGGTGGGATTTACGAGACGTGCGGGCAGCGGCTTATCCATCACATAATCTCTGAGTCACAAAGCGTGCGTCTACTCACATGAAGCTGTGACAGGAAAAGTCACTGTTTCTCTCATCTTTCCCGACTGGGAATTATTATAGTTTCAATATAATGTCGTATTCATGAATGCAGCTCGCTGGTTAGGGAGGCACGCCGAGTCTGGCAGCACTGGGGCAGGCAGCATTCCGGAAAATAATTTGGGAGAAAACTCTTTTTATTTTGTTTTTTTCCAGGACATCTGAACTCTTTCACTCATTTCCCCTGTGGGAACCCTTCTAGAGCCAAAGCAGGCCATTAAACAGAGCGAGGATATGGATATTAGAACTCAATTAGTATAATAAAAATTTGCAGTAACAATTCAACATCTTCTATCCTCTCTGTCCACACCTCATACATACATCATGTTCTAGTAAATAACATGCGGTAAGTTCTACTGGGCAATCTTGCATGTGGCTAAAGGTGACGTCTCATACGTCTTGGAGCCACACACACACACACACACACAGCTGTGTTTTGGCCTCTTGGGCAGTGAACCTTTGGCCAAAATGACCGCGGGGTTGCTTTGCTCCATCAAGCGAAGGAGAGGAGAGAATTGGCAGTCTGTGATATTAAGACGCGCGCACTCACGCACACACACGCACACACGCTCACGCACACACGCGGAGGCACCTCAGGCCTTATGGAAGCCAGATAGCAGCTGTCCGCGCAGGGATCCTGGAAACAGAGACAGAAAGAGGCCCATCGCTCAGTTTCGTCCCGGCCGCTAATGGCTCTGATGGACATCATCCCGCGGAGAGGAAGATGGGAGCTGTCTGCATGCGGAGGCCGAATCATCAAACCGCGCAGTCAGACCCGGCTTATTAGCCAAGCAAGCGAACGCCCTCCCCGCCGGCGAGAGAGAAACAAAAGGCGGGCGGGCGCAGAGGCGGCCCAGCTCGGGCTGGAGATTGGAGACCGGCCCTGCCAACCCAGCCCCTCTCACGTTGCGACTTTACGTTCCAGGATTCCTCTTCTTTTCTTTTTTTTTTTTACTCCTTCTTCTCTTTTTCTCTTCCCCTCTCGGCGCATCGCTGCCTTTTTTCTGCCCACGCGCCTTTTTTCTGCCCACGCTCCCGGCTCGTCGCTCCGCTCGGCTCCGCGCCGGCTGCCAGACTTCAAATGGGGTCCGCGCGCACGTACGCAACGTTTCCGCGACGGGGTCTTTGATGCCGATCCGAGCCGGGGCTGTCTGACCCGCGTTCGCCACCGCAAATGTCTTCCCTGCCCCGCTCGGCCCAAGATGAAAAAAAAAATGCATTTATGACATTTTCACTTTTTTTCTTCTCCACCCACCTAACCTAACGCGCTTGTGGATCTGTATAAAAGTCGTGACTTTTTCTGGAAAAAGAAAAAAAGGGTTAGCTTAAAAAGCTAACTTTTTAAACTATCACGGCTAACTTTTTAAACTAACAGAGCTAACTTTTAAAACCTCTTCTCAGACCTGTAGAGAGGCCCCTACGTCTCTCTCTGGTGGAAACCCTCGGTGAGAACGAGACTGGAGATGTTTAGTGACAAAGTCAGGATGAAGAGCCGTGAAAACGAAGCCGTGCTCAAACAAAACAGACGGAGATACGGTGAGGGAGGATGCGGCCTGTGACGGGGCTGATCCAGAGGGAGCCTCAGGTACCTGCAGGAGCTTCCACCTCATGTTGAGCTGGTCCAGCTGCCTGGAGGCGGTGGAGGACAGCTGGATGTCGAGCGGCGTCAGCTCGGCGGACAGCTCGTTGACCACCCTGACGTCCTGGCGTAGCGGAGCCACCTCCTCTCTGAAGGTCTGGACACAGAGAGAGGGAGAGAGAGGGAGAGAGAGAGAGAGAGAGAGAGAGAGAGAGAGAGAGAGAGAGAGGGAGAGAGACAGAGAGAGACAGAGAGAGACGGAGAGAGACAGAGAGAGACAGAGAGAGAGAGAGAGAGAGAGAGAGAAAGACAGAGAGAGAGAGAGAGAGAGAGAGAGAGAGAGAGAGAGAGAGAGAGAGACAGAGAGAGACAGAGAGAGATGCCGGGGTTAGAGGAATGTCTGATTGCCTCCGTTTCATCTCAAGCTGCTTTTTATCTTTTTTTTTTTTCTGCCGATCTCATAAAGTCCAACTGTGGAGAAATCAAATTTTAGATGGAGTTTTCTTGCGCTTTTTTAAACATTTGTATTAAAATCGCTGCAGCGGCCCGTCGATGTGAACTTAATCCCCGCGTACTTTGTGCGTGTCACGTTCTGGGAGAGGCCTTCACGATCTCCATCACTGTAATAGACAGTTTTACTCAAAGTGGAAGTCAATGGCGACACGACGTGGACATTACGAGCCGTGGCTGGCCGTCCACACGGCGGGGAGGCAATCAGCGAGGTGTGAGGAGGTGTAACAGGCAACCTCTGAACCGCTCTGTCGCCATTTCTGGCACCGCCGCTTCTCCTCTGTCCTCTACCTCTCCTCTGACACTTTTCCATCGACTGTTTGCTGTTTATCCGGTCATTTCTCTGCTTGTTGTTTGACTCTGCGTCACGTTCTCCTGGGGGGAAAAAGCTCTGGCGAGAGATGAAAGAGTCTAGGGCTGCAGCAAATGATAGCAGTCGATTAATGGGTCGGTTAATTATTGATAACTTGGTGCCTGTTTCACAACAGCCAAGATAAGGTTTTCACATGGCTTTTCATAATCCTCATATGACTGGGATTCACTTTTCAAATCCAGGGAATATTAACATGAAGATGGTGAGATCAGAGGCTTAATCTCTTCAAATCATTTGCAAGTCAGATGTATAAACTCTCCTGATACAGCAGTTCTTCCTACGACTGACGGACTGACACTGAGCTGGACAGATGTGGCCAGATGCTCGGCTCCGGCCTGGACGTCAGGCGGCGCGCCACTCACCACAGTCTTGTCGATGTGGTCCTGCAGAGAGTCGATGAGCAGGTCGCCCACCGGCTGCCACTCGGCCTTGGCCTCCTCCGCCCGGGTCAGCCGCAGGTCGAGCTGGTCCATGGAGCTCTGCAGCTCCTGGAGACGCTCCAGGGCGCGCTCCACCTGACTCTGCCAGACGCCCATGTGCCCCCTCAGACGCTCCCAGCGCTCCCGCACCTCGCCCGTCTGCTTGCGGATGGCGCGGGCCAAGCCGCGGGCCTTCTCCTCCGGGGTCAGGTCTGCTCGGGGGAGAGGGGAGGCAGTGGAGAGAAGTAAGTGCTGATTAAATGTTTTCAAGATTTTTTTCCCCCTTCTTCTCTTTGAAGTGCTGATGAGGACATGGGAAGAGCGGGGGATTTTTTTTCTTTTTTTTTCTTTCCCAAATAATTCAAATTCATGCACCCAACTGGCTTTTTGTTCCCGACGCCAGATTCTCCTCCATATTGAAGATATTAATGTTTTTCATTACTCTCTACATGCACTCCTCCACTGAAATCGTGTAAAAAATGTTTGATTTTTTCGGATAATTTCAGGTCTTATTCTCGGTCTTCTCCGCGGGTCTTCTCAGAAGGTCTCGACTGGGAGAGGGAGGGGAGCGGAGACAGTGGAAGTGTGAGAGAAGGGACTTTAATGAAAGGAAAGGAAACTCAGAGGACGTGGAGGGAGAGAGATGCGGAAAGGTGAGGGGGGGGTAGGACTCTGGCTGCGTATCAGCAGCTGCAGACGTGGAGTAAACAAGCGGGTGGGCGGCCGAGAAAACCGCTCCCCACCTCCTTACTTTCAGAGAGGAAAAGGCTCGTCTCATGTCTCTCCAGCTACCCACTGAACTGCCACTTTCCGCTGTCCCCCACCTCTGCAGTCCCCCCCCCCCCCCCAAGTCACATGCACAGACACTGGTCCGACACGCACGTGTTCCCGAGTGCGCGTTGTCACGTCTGTCGCGACGAGACAAATCAGTGCGGACGCAAATGCGGGGAGAAGAGAGGAGCGCGCGAGACAATGGAGGACTCTGCTGCGGTGTCATTCCCAGAAATCCCATCTCCTCTGATTAGGCAACGCGCGAGCGGCCTCTGATCCTAACACGGCTTTTTATCTATTTATACAATGAGGCGACGCTTTGATATCCGTATCAAAGATCACAGACAACAAGCCGATCGGAATGCACTCTGAAGTCTCGCCACACCCCTACACAGCCCCTTGGGCTGCTTTAATTATTTACACGGTGGGTTTTCGGGTTTGAAGGGAAGATGTGCTGACTTGACGAAGACTTCCCGGCTGCAGCCGACGGAGATGGAGAAGGAATGCCCGATGAGTCCAGGCTGCCGATCGAAATACCGGCCGAGCTCTGCCAGATATCAGTATCAGCGCCGGGCGAAAAGCATTTCAAGGACATTTAACCTTGGAGGGAAAAGAAACGGGCTCAAACGAGCTGTCGTGTTTGAGGCTTTGAGGTGACCAGACAGGCTTGCTGTGAATGTCTGAGTGCTCTACAGGGCGGGCCGCGCTGAATGAGACGCCTTGCAGCTCTGGTCCTCCACGCTGGCCTGAAAGGGACCGCGGAGACATTGTGTAGACCCAGGGGGCGGAGGGGGGCATTGAGTAATCATGTAATCCTGACTCCCCTCTGTCTGGTTCTGACGCACCTTGTGTAGCACATCGTATCACCCCTATCTTAAGCCGCCTTTTGTATCCTGTTCAATGAAGGTAGAAAGAGTTTAATGAATGTCTCCGCGTTTTGCCGAGTATTCTACGAGACGAGTGCTCGGCATTGACGTCACGTCGAGAGACTTATGAAAGTCAAAACCTAAAGATGAAAGCCGCAAACGCATAAGACTTTAATACAAGGTCCTATTTTTATACATCTATTCTACTGTAGTCAGAGGCAGAAAAACTTCAGAGGTGGTTGATATGGACTAGGAAGTCGTAAGACAACCGCTTCGGTGACGTCTCTCCATTTAAAACACGGCCCGATCATGATTCGCGTCACACGTGATGAAAGTTGTCATCTTATGCAAGACTTTTTTTTAATATATATTATATGTGCATCTCGGGATGCCCCGGTGTAAAACCGCACCGGTCTTCGGCTGCAGGTTCTTGCGAGGCTCTCCGGGTCCCTCGATGGGCTGGTCGGCCAGGAACATCCTGGCCTGGTCCAGGGTGCTGACCACCAGGTGCTCGCGCTCCTTCAGCTCGGACCGCAGCGCCTGCAGGGGAGAGACAGACACAGAGCTTTCAGACGGCTGCACAAATCCTCCTCCCTTTCTCTCTTTCTGTCATTAAAGTTGAAGCACGGGTCCTCGTCTCCTGATTAATGCACCGATGAACTCTGGGCGAACTTGGCGTGCCGGCCCTGGCCGCGGACGGGCCGGCCCGACCAGGCCGCCTCGCTTAACGCCACCTCCCCGGGGCTCGTGTCATTTACTGGCGCACGCTGGGCTCATGGAACAGATGAAAACAACGGGCTTTCTCTGCCCGGCATCGGGCTCTATTAGATAGTCTGTACAGCGGGACGCATCCTGCCCATCCCTTTCACACACACACACACACAACCTAATACACCATCCACTAGCAAACAGGCACTAATGGCTCGCGCACCAATTTGAGGGACAGTTTTCCTTAACCTCGGCTCATGTCAGCCTCACACACAGCAGACTGTAAAAGCTTGATGGGGGGGGGGGTGATATGCAACGCACGGTACAATTATTCTTGTTTTTATGTAAGTGCGACCCTGGGGGAGCTGCATTGCCCATCGGAGTGTGTGATTACTTTGTGGGGAGGCTGTGTAGCTAGTTGATTAGATGGGACGAGCCTGACGCTTAGCACTCAGCCAGCAGACGAGCCAGGGAAAAACACGAGGTTCTGAGGTTTTGATTTTGACTAGACGCGGGTCCTTTTCCATAACTTCTTCCTTGACTTCATTCCAAAGCCTTCTTAAAACTTCTGGTGGAACTTTGGATAAAAAAAACCTTCAGGACCTCATCGCCATCTCAAGCTGTAACCAGCAAACAACTCACTCAACCGTCACATTTTGCAAATAAATCTATAGAGCATAACTATACGACAGCCCTCAGCACAGCTGGGAAGGAGCAAAGCTCAGAAGAATGAATTACACCGAAAGAAACGTTTATTGAAATGTATATTTGGTCACAGTAAGTGACAGTAATTTCCAGTTATTCATCATAAACAGGCCACGTTTTTGTCAGACAAACTACTTGGAAAGAACTTGAATACCAACTATATTTAATACCACATAAAATCACAATGAAGACTTTTTAATACTTTGTAATGGCTTTAATTTTGCCAAAATTGATTTATCAGCTTTTAATACTTTTTAAGACCCAGTAAAGCTACAGTTTTTTCTTCATTTGCAGTGACGACACACTCTTCATCACTGGACCAATCAGGGGCTGGCGGCAGGGTGACATCACATCTTAGTATTGGCACGGCAACAGGTTCTATCCCTAATGGAAACGGGAATGAAAAAGGGGCCAAGCTGGAACTGCGTAATGGAAAAGGAGGACAAGTGAGAGAGAGAGAGGGGGAGAGAGAGAGAGAAAGAGACAGAGCGAGAGAGAGAAAGAGACAGAGACAGAGAGAGAGAGAGGTGGGAAAGTGTATGAAACTCCATCTGAGGGGATAAGGAGAGGGGCTGCGATGGTGGGGTGCTCCTTTCCCTTGTTCTGGTTTCAGGAGTTAACGGCTAATTTCAGGGAGCATTAAGCCTCTGGGAAAGTTACGTTTAGCCCGCCGCAATGACAATTTTGCACAGCCTCCTGTGGACAAACGCTCGCTCACGCTGGAATGGAGCATCCTGCCGAAGACAAATTAAATAACCCCCGCTAATAATAAATGGTTCGCTCCATTCCAATGATTTCCTCCCGGCTCGACCGGGGGACGCGTAATGGGCGGGTAGCTCGGAGAGGGGACCTCGAGAGATAGAAACTAAATGGGAGGTGATTGAGGAACGGGAGGAGAGCCGTGTATGGAGGGGGAGATAAGGGATGGAGTGGAGCTGCGGGGGCATCTATAAGTAGAAGTCCTGTTTTTTTTTTTTTTACCTGCCTTGTTTTGTTTTTGCACACACAGATTTGTCGGCGGCTCCACTCGCAGGTTGAAAAGAGGACGAAGTTCCACGTGATTAATACTCGCAAATGTTATTCACGCGTCACTCGGAGTGGAACGCTCCGATGTCAATTTCGAGGGCGTCACAAAAAAAAAAGAAGAAGAAAATCCTGTCCTGCGAATCGCAGATAGCGGCCCCACACCAACCCGGTGGAAACACCCCCGGTCGGATAAGTCGGCAGCACCTGATAACGACCAGGTGTAAGGCAAATATTTACAACATCAAACTGCGAGGCCGGTTTCCTAACCCCCGAGGTAACCGGGCGGCGCTTTAGTCCTAGGAAGATATGCTAAACACTCATCAAAGAGGCGCTAACTCTATCGGCTGATGAGGACGGAGATGCTGTTCAAAGCTCCAGGAGGAGGCGAGGGAGCGATTCTCTCACACGAGACTGTTATCAGCTGCTTCTGATTACAATGGAGAGGACTGGATCTGATACCCCGGCTGAAAGCTTCCTCCTACAAAAATATGAAAATTTGTATTTTTTTCCCTATGAAAACAGTCTTAAAATGAGTAAATATATGACTGTTTTAATATGATATTAAAATATGCGACTGTTTATAAGTGTAAAAAGGACCGGGAGGACCACTGTTGGGCGGCACTTTCGATTTTGTTTTCGTATTTTTAATATTTTTTTCGTTAAATAGGACGGAGATTTCTTTGAAGCCCAATTCGTATTCAGAATTTTTTGTATAATAAGGTCTTCGCAAGTGGAGGTTCCACTGTATGAAAGTAAAAGTAATGAAAGGAAAAAAATGCCACCAAAGCACAGTCTATAGTGCACTATATGTTTCTAAATATATATATATATAACCACATATGTGTGCTACAGACCATTAACATGTGTATCATGAAGCAGCAGAAATGATGACTGGTTGCCTAGAATAGTGTGAGACTTCATCCCTCTGAGGCATGTTATCAAGAGCATCAAGAGCATAAATGATTCATCAAGAAACAAAAAGTGAGTACACACAAACACATGCAGCTACTTTACTTCTACTCCTTCCATTTATAAATGGAAAGGAAGGTAATTGCGTGAAAAAATTACGGAGTAGAAGTAAAAAAAATAGGTAAAAAAAAGTAATAGATAGTAGATATATAGATTTCTACTAAAGCACGGTAATGAAGTATTTGTACTTTGCTACTCTGTAAATTGACTCCAAGGTCAAAGCTGTTCACTTTACCACACGACCAAAGTGAAGTATTTTTGTTTTTCTACCAACTTTCCGACGAGTGACAAATCCATTAACAAACAAAATGTATGTTCTTCAAAATTCTGCAGTTCAAATTAAACCCAGTAATTGTGCTTGTTCAGATATGAAAGGTTTTTCTGTGGCGTGCTGCCTGGCAGTGGAGCAGCTCAGCTCTCCAGGCGCCGTTTTAATCATTTCATTCATGTGTTTTGAAAACATTAGTCATATCGGGATGTATCTTTATTTGGGGAAAATGCCCTGAATAATAATGTCTTTGAGAGAGAAGCGCAGCTTTTAAAGCTTTCAAATGCTCTGAGCGAGACGGGCTGAGGAGTCTTTCACGCCGGCCTCCGAGCGGGGTTTCCAACAATGGCGACAGGGCCGCTCTCGCCGGCCTCTCTACGCCAAACTTCAGCCCTCTCACATTATCACAGCGGGTCACACGGGGACACATCCCTGTGATGAGCACGAGAGGTAACTATCAAACGCATGTACGGCTGTCAGGTTAAGAAGAAAGCCTGCTCCTGGCAAAGCCCCGCTGGATCATGAGTGATAAGACGTCGCTGCCTATGTCGGAGATAAAACGGGAAGGTCTTCACTTTGGTCTTTCATTAGAATATGGTCTGGGACCCTGAGATTTGTGATCGCCGGGGGAAGAAAGCGCGCTTGCCAGCTCCACAATACTTCTGACTTCTATCTTGTAGCGATGTGTGACCTTGGATGTGCGTGTGTGCGTGTCTGTGTGTGTGCGTGCTTGCGTGTCTGTGTGTGTGTGTGTGTGTGTGTGTGTGTGTGTGTGTGTGTGTGTGTGTGTGTGGACACGGCAGCAAAGTAAACTCTTATCGCTGAGTGCCCTGTGCTGCGGTGGCAATAAGATAGCATCACAACACAGCTACTTTCAGAGGTCTGCCAGACATCCCTCTTCCCGCTCTCAAAACTACCGCTATCTCAGCCTCTCCATAATATTACCCCCCCTTCCCCCCGCCCCATGCCACCCCCAACATCTCCTCTCCAGAGAGAGACAGAGGGGAGTCTCTATAAAAAAAGACTAGAGCAAAGCGGCCCTCGAACGAGTCCTCACAATGGATGCTCGGGGGGGGAAGCTGCGAAAAACTGAAGCAAACTGATGACTTTTTGCTTTTCTCCAGCGTGTGAAAACAGAATAATACAAGTAGCTCAAGGTATTTGCCGAGAAGGCAAATGTTTGAACTTCTCTCGTTGGAGCCAAATTATAATTTGAGGCTGCTTATATAGTTACACAGCTTATTGCGGAGCCTCCGAGTGACTGTGCCTGAAAATTTAATTGCTCCGACATCCACTCCACTCCACTGAAACGGCCATGAGCCACCGATAACTGCCTGTTGTTTCAGATCATATTTGTGTTTCCCTAGTCTGCTTTTCCAGCCCGAGCCACACACACACACACACACACACACACACACACACACACACACACACACACACACACTAGTGTGTTTTGGAGATAATCAAATAATAATACCAGTTAAATAATAAAGCACACATAAGTTTCTCCAGTGACTGTCACTGAAACAACATGTTTTATTCGTTTCTTTAAAATATGCATCCGATATGTTTATCTACGGTGTCGTGTTGCTGATTTACCAGGATCTTACATAACTGAAGAGATTTTATACTCGAGGGGGGAAAAAAAACGCCCAGAACTGTCACAGCTTGAATGTTCTTTAGCTGTTACTGCTCGAAATGTTGTTGTCTCTGTAATGTCACCTCTGCTGTTAAAAGCTCCAGAAACACTCAAAAAGCCAGCACAGGAGTGGAATTATTGTCCACCTGATGGATGTCCTCGAATAGAATCGCACTCATTGTTCGGCCATTTTCTTTTGTGTTTGTGCCTCACATTTCCCTGTGTGGGTCTTTGTCTGAGAGCTGGAGGACAATTAGCAATGCTACGCTAACGGTGAAAACATCCGTATCAGCAGTATATCACTGGTTTTACTTCTAAACACACCATTAACATACTTAACTGTTGCACTCACGTAACTATGATCACTGATTCTAGCTTTGATGTTGTGGCGTTTTATAGAGTGGGGACACACAGCGAAGCAGTAAAATGTTTAAGCCGAGACTGTTGAGCTTTTCGCTTCAAACGGCCAGAGCACCGACCAGCGACCTCGTGGGTGCGGGGGCCGGCTCACTGCCACGAAGGAGGCAGACAAAAAAGGCGATTAAAAGTTAGCCAGAGCCAGGCGGCCGGCCGTCCTTTCCGCTCCTCAGAGATAAGGTGAAGTCCAGCGCAGCACTTTAATCCATTTCACTCTTTTTCTCTTTTTACGACCTACCCGTTCAGGTGCAAACGGTGCTAATCAATCACCCCCCCCCACCACCACCAGATTAAGACGCCTCTGCAGCGGGATGTCACGTCCGGCGCGGTTTGGACAGGGTAATTGTACGCTGCTTAAACATACGGAGTCTCATTTAACTGCCAAGTTCAATACGTTTGGATTGAACATTCGCCTCGGCTGGAGAAAAAAAAAGGTCCCCCTCGCCCCCGCGCTTTAACTCCTCCTCTCTATGGCCAATGACCTGTGAGACAGGCGGCGGAGGAGGTGGAGCGGTTCATCACGGTGGGAAACTCGGAGGATGTGGAAGACCGAGGTGTCAGTGAGACGTCTGCGTGCGAGGCGGCGGAGCTTTTGCAATGACGGATATTTGCATAATCACAGATTCGGGACATTTCGGCGAGGGAGGAGCGGATGCAGGTTTATAAAGCACTTAACGAGACATTTGAAAACATCTTTTCTCTTTTTATTTTTCTAGGTGGGGAAAAAAATATTGGAAACGCGTAATTAGTCAGAGACGGCACTCTTTTCCAACGTGCCCAGAGGGGGCTCTTATGAAGAGTCACACCGTCTTGACTGGCTACAGTACGCCTCCATTCATACTGAAAGGTTTGAGGAGGGAAGGAGGGGGGGGGGTCCGCAAAGACCAGAGTGGAAAGGCCAACGACAGGTTGTTAGGAATGCCCACCAGCGGCCGCTTCCCCCGCTCACTCCTCCATCCAAAAGCTGTTAATTTAATAGAGCGGAGTGATGAGTTTAATCAGCCGGATGCTGACAAAGGCCTTTTATTGGATAATTGAATGTGCAATTAATAAATGCTATTAAAGCCGGTTTAGCTGGGAAAAACACAAGCGCACAGATCAATACACAGTGGAGGGAGCGAGAGGTCACTCAGATTAGACAGGGAGATGCCCTTCCCTCTCTCCCTCTCTCTCTATCCTCCTCCCTCTTTCTCTCTCTCTCCTCAACACACACACACACACACACACATACACACACGGGTCTTAAATTCCTCCCCCACGTCATCCTCCTTGTGTTTGACACTGAATATCCGGAAAACAAACAGGTGAAAGTGGCCACTGTTTGTCTTTTTCCTCTCTCTATTAAGCTGCGCTCTTCCCCGCGTAATCTCCTCCTCCTTCACTCCCTTTCCTCCGCTCTCTTTGTGCAACCCTGCCTCTGCCTTCCATTTCCTGTCCATCACGCTCCCCTCTGTCCGGGCCGCTGCTCTCTCATATTTTCCTTCCCCTCTGATTCTTTAATAACGGCGGTATCAGTTGCTCTCCGCTGGGCTAAGTGGCTTAGCCATCCTCTTTTATCTCTCCGAGTCTCATGGAGAAGAAGAAAAAAAAGAGGGGAAAGAAGACAGGTTTTTCCACTTAGCTCTTCTAAGCCTCCCCTACCTCACAGATACCAATTTCCATATATCTATACACAGTGTCCCCCATCGCACTGGCAGAGCAGCTGGTTTGCGTGGCTGGTGTGTGTGTGTGTGTGTGCATGTCTGTGTGTGTCGGTGTAAGCAAGTAATAGAGCATGACGTGTTCAAAGCCCCGGCTCTTTGTGCTGCTCAGCCCCCTCATCCCTCTCAGGGTCGCCAAGACCTCCAGGCCAATCTATTAAGAATACAGAGGAGCAGCGGGGAGAGGGAAAACATGGAACATAGTCAAAATGAAAAGTAAGCCTTCAACTCCCCCCACGCCGTTATTTCTCATTTCGTGCGTCTTGAAAGCCCCAGACCTAGAGACGGGAGAAAGGAGAGGATGGAGCGTGACGGCATGGGGAAGAAAGGGAGAGGCTGAGAAGAGAGAGGAGTAAGGAGGAGCAGAGGTGAGGGACGCCGACAGCAGGAGAGACGTCGGGCGCGGGAAAACAAGATAGAGGTGTTGAGAGAGGGTAATGAGAAAAGGAAGGTGAAGGTGGAGATGCTGGGGGATTGTATTCTCCGGTGGTTATAACGCCTTCCTCGGCCCATTCCTTATCTAATGGACCCGGGCTGATCCGCCGGGTCGAGACGTGTCTGTTATTCCCTGTCAGACACGGAGGACGTCATCTCAGACCTCGGAGGGCTGATTGTGATTAACCTGGACAACTTGTTGACCGTCTCGAGGCTCGGGAGGTCAGACGCGAAGTCTTCGACTCCTGGTCTTTAACTAGGAGACAATTTAGGACGCGATCTCTCTGTCCGGGCATCCACCGAGGCCAATTATTTACAAAGTCTTGTCCAAAAGGTCCAGATCATCTGCAAATTGCTGGATCTGCTCCCGGGACACATCGCAGGCTCGGCGTTGTTCTATTCTTAGCACTGGACTCCCAGAAAAAAAAATACTGTCTCATAATCTGGCCCACTTTTGAATGATGACTCTTCATTACAGCATTAAAAGGCCATATTTAGCAGGCATTACAGCCGCCAAGCAATTGATTATCTGTCGATGCAAAGAGTCTGACCCGGCCAGCAGAAGATCAGTGCCTCTCCTTTCGATTATTTGTACATGAAGTGAATGGCTGTGAACATTCACCGTTTTCACACTAAGGCTCCCTTTCTTGTTCTGCTTTGGAGGGTGAGGGCAGGGTCGGGATTTCATTCATCGTTTAACTGAACAACTTCCATCTTTGTATTCGTACCGACGTGTGCCCGGTCCACTTGTATAAATACTCAGTGGCGTCTACCTACATGCAATAAAAAACACATGTAACCCAATCCAATACAACACCGTCTAACAATAAACAATGAAAAACCTTTGCCCCATCCTCAAAATAGAAGCACGGGCACGTGGACACATGCGCGCAGACACAGATAAAGTGTTTCCATTAAATTTTCCAAAGCCCTGCTGAAAAATATGTAATGGAAGTGCGCGTGTGCATGAGTGTGTGTGTGTGTGTGTGTGTGTGTGTGTGTGTGTGTGTGTGTGTGCGCGCGTGGGTCCCAGAGACTGTTGATCTCCCTCTGCGTGTCTGCAATCCCGCTCCCACGCATGACAGCACATGTGTTTACTCTCAAGGCGTTTTTGGGGGGAGGGGGGCGGGGGGCGGGGGGGCAAAATAACAGTGTTGCGAGCGAGCTGCAGAAAAACGCATTATGATGTGGAGAGCAGCGGCGGCGTCGACAGGAGCGGCGGCGAGCGGGCCGGGAGTAAACAGCAGCCGCGGGGCCGAGTCATCTATCTGGAAAGCAATTACATGCCGATGCAGCATCACGCTAACCGCTGGTTGCGATAAATAATACGGTGGGGGGACGCGGGGGACAGGGGGCGGCGACGCCATCGATTGCTCGTTACAAGAAATGATGGGACGCGGTGAGAGGGGGTGGCGATCCCACGCCGGCCCTCAGCTCTGAAACTTAGCAATAGCCATAACAATGAGGCCTCTCGCACCCATTAATATAATTAAATAAAGGACGATGTGGATGGTCTGGTGTGCTACAGCCGGGGGGTTTTAGCTGCACCTGCAGCGGCGGCCGTCACAAGTGGTTAGGGAGACGTTGTCGACTCCCATGACAAGTCCATTAGGGCTCCTTTGCTCAGGGTGGAGGTGGGCGGAGCCGGGCTGATGTTGTTTACCTGACGAAACTAAGACAAAGGGCTGACAGCTTCATCTCAGGTTCAAGACAGTCCGTCTGTTCGCTATCTCACCTGTACGCAACGAAACTGTTTTTGTTAACAGTTTTTTGTTTGTTTGTTTGTTTGTTTGTTTGTTTGTTTGTTTCGACAGACATAGAGCTGCCTCTGGGCGCTGACAGGTGACACCAATTCTTTGCAGAGCCAGGGGTAAGAACCAGCTGATTCTGGGGGCGGGGCTATCGAGAACCAACCGAAACAACCGGACCAACGTGGACCCCTTGCTACGAAATAAACCTCGGAGCAGTAAAAACGTGACAAAAAAAGGGGATGAAGACGACAAAGAGAGACGTTTGGGCCAGAGACAGTGAGCGGCCTCGGTACGCACCGTGCAGTGGTTCTGCTGCTGCAGCAGGGTGGGCACGTCTCCCCCGACTGGCATCTGCTTGGCCAGCTCCTCGTCCTTCATGCAGATCCACCGCCACAGCTCCTCCAGGAGGCCCAGCAGGCGGGTCCAGCGCTCGGCGCTCGCCTCCAGGTGGGCCCTGCCAGCACACAGCGCACGCCATCATCATTATCATCGTCCGCACCTGTGCCGAACGCCGTCGTCTCTGTCTGTCCGCGTGCCGAGGCAGCGATGCGGGGGGGCGGGCTCGACCTCATTGAGGATGTGAAAAGAGAGACCAACGCTCTCGTTTCAGTGAACTCATTATGTAACAGGTGTAAAGCTCGTGAAAAACATAAAAGATCAATTTAACTAAAAGGCTGGAAAACTCGGCGAAAAACAACTCGAAAATGAATAAAAAACCTGCTGGCTGACCACTCCGGGGAGGTTCGCCTCCTGCTGGAGTAGATGTCATTTGCAAAAGGAGAACGCAGATGGCTGCTAATTGTGTGGGTGGAAGCATGCACGCAATATGTGTCGATAAGCAGTTTTGTTTTTTTTCCCCGTTCCTCCCCGGTCATAATGTATCTGAACACTGTGCAGAAGCGGAGTTAACCATAATTACACATGTACTGTAATTAAGGCATAATGGGCTGTAGACAATCATCACACAGAGAACATCATGCCCCCCGAAACACACACACACACTCGTTTTTTCCCTTTGCTCGTCTTCCCGTGGAACGAGTCCACCTATTTTGCCTCCCTGCTTGACGTTGGCTCCATCCCATTTATTTTCCGCTCAAAAACCAAGCTGCTGCTGGAGCTGCCAGCCCCCGAGTCCTTCCGGTTTTTTAATATCTATTTTTTTTTTCCTTTTCAAGATGCTCTCCGGCCCCTCTAACCTTTCCCCCGTGCCCCCGGTGGCTTTGTTGTGCTCTGGCTCTGCTGCGTCCCTCCCTCCCTCCCTCTCTCCCTCCCTCTGTCCCTCTCTCTCTCTCTCTCTCTCTCTCCATCCTCCCGTTTCCTCTTTGAACATCTCCATCTGGCCCTGTCGACTTCACTCCCGCCCTCACTTTTTTCACCCTGTACGTCGCCGCCCCTCGCCCATCTCCCTTTATTTATGCCGAGGTTGAGGCTGACACTGCATCCTTCTCCGTCCTCAGAAGTTTATGTGGCACGCTGGTGCTCTCCTGCTCTCCTCCCCATGGTGTATTTCACCCCGGTGCTCCACGGGCAGACGCGTGGAACAAAGGAGCTACTATATCTGTGCGGCTGCCGCGGCTCACATGGATGGTCCACAACGTGACGCATGTTTCCTGCGGTTTTTACGAGACATGTGAGTCACGCTCCGCCATGAATGGGTTTATGTCCATGGGCCCATTCAGCAGTATGGAGGATGCGCTGCGAGTGAAGGTTAAGCGGGGCTTCAGGTTTAACATACCGTTGAACCGTGGCGGAGAAGAAAGCTGCAACCTTGAGTTTTCCATTACGCCATCCTGCTTTCTTATTTAATATGTGACGCTTAAGCTCTCCGCAACAGGTGAATGAAGCAGTAAGGCAGAGACCTATTTGATTCATTGTCGCAATAGTAGCTTTGTGCCAGAGGTGAGCGGTGCAAAAGAGCGGGAAACTGCAACCCGGGGTGCGTGACCGCAGGTTTACTGACCGAATGTTGGCGGACTTGGCCTTCAGGTCGCTCCAGCGTTGGTTCATGTCATCCAGCCTGTTCTGGAGGAACACGGCCTCCTCGGAGCTGCCCAGAGCCTTGACCATCTTGGACTTGTTCCCGTCCACACTCTTGTAGATATCATTGTGGGCATCGATCTCGGCCTGGATGTCCTGTAGGGAGACAGACAAGAGAGGGACTGTCACAAGAGATCATTCCTTCAGCGAAGGTCCCGGAGCAAACGCAGACTGAGCCGCGGGGCTGATATCAAAATCACAGAAGATTGGACGTCTCAGTCTTTTTGGCCGTCGAGTCCGATTATTCATGAAGCGAAAATAACGATGGATTTTGTCACGAGGACTACTCCGGGAGTTCGTGCCGCACTACCCGCAACGTTTCCACGGGGCAGAGAAGTTTAGATTTTTCTGGAATGTCCTCAACGTACTTTTTGACTGTTTGACTAATAAGATTTTAACTTCTAGCCTTTTCCCTGACTTCGAGGGCCCACTAAATCCCACAGCCACGTCTGCCTCCATACTAATGCTGCATTAGGTTGTCGAAGTGCTACACCAAAGTAAATTTCCTAATTTTATGCTGGGATATGATGTGATATACTTATGTATTCCTCATCCAAAAAGGATGAGCATGTATAAATCTGGCTGGAAGAGGCCACAGTGTTCGACACTGGAACGAAGCGTGACTTTTCCATATGTGTGTCTGCGTGTGTGTGTGTGTGTGTGTGTGTGTGACTGGCTTACACAACCACATCTCTACGGGTACGCGTGTTTGTGTGTGAGGGCTGAACCACAAGGGGGCCTGATGCAAGCAGAGGATCCTGTCAAATGTTTTATTTTTAGATGTGTAAAACTGCTCCATTTTCTCTCTCTCTCTCTCTCTCTCTCTCTGTCTCTCTCTCTGTCTACCAGGACTCCCCTCAGTTCAACCCATTTGAACTACAGATAAAGAAAAAAAAAAGACTCCCGATACCATATGGAAGAGTGTAACAGCGCCAGCAGTGCTGAAACAGATTTGCAGATGGGACAAATCGGGTGGAGAGTCGAAACTTCCACAAAAAAAAAAAAAAAAGGGGATGGAGAGAGAACCCAAATGACATTGGCCACAGAGTGTGGAACGACCAACTGTAAGCACAGTTACTGCTTGTGTACATCTTCATTGTGGTTGAACAGATTGGGAATGATTATTATTACCCTCGAGAAAGTTTCAGTCTACAATTACCATAAAACTGTCTGCGAGAAAGCTATTAATGCTGCAACATCTTTTATGGTTGTAAGTGTATTCAAACGAATGAACGGCATCACAACAAGTTATTAACAGTTTTACATCAGAGTTATCAGCTCTTTACAAAACTATTATTTAGGGCCAAAGTCTTCCATGTTTAAAATTTAGAATGACGTATTGGACGGAGATGACACTGGAGTAGCCTTTAAGCAAAAAGATACCCAAGTGTTTGTACGTTTTCTCAACATCTGTGTGGACTGAAGCTGGTTGGAGATTCTGAATTGGCCCTGAGGGTGAGGGTGGGTGAGATAATGGATGGATGGATGCATTGGATGGACAACGTGCCAATGTCCCCAGGAACAACTCTCTATATCGCTATTTTCAGACATGTACACACGCACGCAAATACACTGTAAGGGATGCAGAACGGGTGGCAGACACAGCGGATGGGTGCCGGGTGCAGATGACGGCGCACGAGACGAGGAGCGTGACCTGCGATCACAACTCCGCTGCTCTGACAAATGTGTGGACAAAACACACAGAGGAGCTGCAGCGGGAAACCAGGCCGCACGCAAAACAACTATCGATTGCCACAGAAAGACGCGACACGGCGCACAGTAATTTGCTGAGCGCCGGCGGACGTGTTCACAAAGTCTGGAGCAAATAACGCCACTGCGATCTGAAAGGATAATCACCGTCCCTTTGACACAAATCAAACAGCTCTTAAAGGTCATAGAAGAGTGTGAAGTGTGCGTGCGTGTGTGTGTGTGTGTTGGAGAGATGGACAGAGTGAGGGAAAGAAAGACAAATATGCAAAAAAGGAAAGGTGGAAGCACAGAGAAAGAGTGAAAGACAGCGAGTCGGGTCTGTCGCCGAGCCAGCTGGCCGTGTTTCAAGTCATTACCCGAGTGCTTCCCTTCTCTCTTCCTTCGGCACTTCAGCTTCCACTGAAGGTAACGCACGCGGCCGGCACAGGCCGGCGACTGTGCGAGCGCACAGGGGGCGCATACATTCGTCCACAAAGCCCCCTTTAAACAGCCCCTCATCCACCGGCGGGCTGCCTCCGGCCGGCCAGGGCTAAGTGTGGCAATGTTTATCCTGAGGTGCTCATTGGGAGTGACAGATCTCTCTGTCGCCTGCCCTTTAAAACACAAATCTGGGGGTGAGAAAACAACTATGTGCCACGGGTCACACACATCACATCAGCTGCAAACTGTCTCCAGGCTGAGTGACGGAAATGACCTCAACATAAGGTTTTTTAGTACCTGTATAAAGATCTTATATTTAGCATGTTCATTTCCATACACTTGCATGCACACCATCTCCTCACACACACACACAAGGGGAAACACGTTACCCTTTGGGCGACTCATGAAGATAAAAAAGACGTGCCAAGACGTGACACTCATTTTGTGAGCGCAGCCGATGTACAAATGCGTCAACAATGCACGCATACGTATATAGCACAAAGAGACGGCTCGCGATTCGACTGAATCACTATTCCGACCTGCTCCCACACAAACACGCGCACTGTGAGTGGGCAGAAAAGCAACAGCAAAGGTTAATGGGTTCTGGATCCTGTGCACACTTTAATGAGTGATGGAGAGTTCTTGGCCGTGGGCTGCTTGGAGCACGGAGAGGGAGCAGGAGAGTTGCCCATAGAAACAGAAGTAAGAGCAGCTACTTGAGGTTCCTGAAGCATAAAATACATTGTCGGGCCTTGGACGAGGATAAATACAAACATACACACGGCGCTCTCTTTTGATGTGAATTTTGCTCAAAATAAGTCCATAAATCGAGCATCGAGTGACCCTCAGTTATTTTCAATGATTAGAAAGGTTTGCTTTGACAAATTAAGTCAAATTCAAGGCTCCGGGTCTCTTTCTATACTAATTCTCTCTCTGCATGGTAGCACTCTCTAATAACTAGCAAAGCAGGCCAGACCAGATTATTCCATTTTAATGAGTCCAATAATGAGTGCTCAGACCTCAAAAAGCCGCCAAAATTAGGTCCACGACTACAAACACTAGGGGAGAGGGAGAATGAATGGCGACTGTGTGTATTCACAGCCATTGAAAGGACTGCATTGGCAACGTGCTGCCGGACCACGACCTCCCGGTCAACAAAAACCCATCCAAGAAAAAGAGTCAGGAGACACAGCATGTACCTGTTCAAGCTTCCTGAGCAGCTCCTGCAAGCTGAAATTCAAGCCAATCATGTTGGGAGTGCGTGAATGGACTCCTCCCACTCCCCGAAGCATCTACATCTTTTTTCTACTGTCCCACAGGTGGACGGCTGGCCGAGAGCCAGCGCAGGTGAAAAGTCCTGCCGCGGTTACGGTCAAAACGGTCACCGATGAGGTGATGGATCACATCGACGGTGAATCCGGAGGGCGGGCAATCTTGACTCCAGCCGCAGAGGTTCCAAGCCCTGGTTAAGAATTTGGACACGAGCGGGTCAAATCCGGGTCGCAGTCCCAAAACAGGCAATTTACACACTTCGCACACCCCTTGGCAGCACTTATGCATGCGTGCCAGTGTGTGTGCTCGCCCAATGACACCACATGTTCGGAGCATCCTCTTGGGAAAGGCAAGCGAGCGGAGCGGGAGGATGGGCGGGGGTGAAGGGTGGCAGCTACCCCGCAGTCATGCTTCAGAACTGGGATTGGGATTAGCTGGGGTTGAAGGGTTGACAGAGTTGAAGTCAGACGGCAGAGTTCCTCTGGCCAGGAATGGGCAATGAAACTGGAAGGGAATTCCAGCAAATCTTGAGTGTAGGTCTGCAAAGTGGAGATAAGAGTTTGCGTCTTTTAGGGACTGGCAGGCAGATGTAAACCCTAAGAGTAGCCAAGGACAGGTCTGGCTCTCTCCTTCAACTTTGCTTTGCTTCCCTTCCTCCACTTCCCCTCCGGGCATGAAGGGAGCCGTTTACACGATGTCCAGAGGTCCGACCCTGGGAAGGACCGGGGCATTTGTTCTCAATTACTCAGATAAAAAAGCGCTCTATCCCTGCCGGTCACACAACCCCGCGCGCTTGAAGAGGATATGCAGCGCGCACACAGAGACACATGTTTGCCCTGTGGTTCCCCTGAGTAAAGGTAACAGGCTCAAAGAGACAGAGTCAGTCAGTGTCTGCCTTACTGCCCGCCCCTCAGGTCTCCAGTGCTGCTCTGGTCCCACTCTATCACACCCTCCTAATCACTGCCATGACCAGGCCACTTAGTCAAAGAATGCCTTCTTCTTTTTCTGGAGCCACGTGTTCGCCGGGAGCTGCCTCAAGACTCTGCGTGTCCGTCCTGGGTATGGCGTGGGACTGGCCGGGCCTCTGCGAGTCGGAGCACCGCTGGGGATTCGTTCGCCTCTCGAGGAGACCGAGGGGTCCATCTGGTCGTCATCCTCCTCCGTCTCCGTCTTCCCCCTCAGGATGAGGAACCTTGTTAAAAAGTCACATCTCTTCTTCGGCTCCCCGTTCCCTCGGGGGTTCGCACAAACTCAGAGGCTGGCGTGTGCATCCCCTCTCCCGTCTTCTCCAAGTGATCTCTCCTTCTCTCTGGCCACTAGCCTCACTCTTTCACACAGCTGTTTATTATTTTGATCAGTATCCTCCCTTTCCCCTCCTCGCCCTACCTCTCTCTACCTCTCTCGCTCTTTCTCTCTCTCTCTCTCTCTCTCTCTCTCTCTCTGCCCCCTAAACTAACTTGACACAGTACACACCCACTTCCTGAGGCCAGTATGGGCAGAGAGTACTGTAGAGCGAGCGGAGTTTCGCGGAAAAACTCAGGAGCGCATGTGGAATTTCGCAGCGAAAAATCAGCATTCAGAAGTTAAGATGGAGGAGATAAAAGAGGGAGCATGGTCACTGTGCAAGGGCGAGATGAGAGAAAGAGAGGAATAAAAAGCATGTCTGAGAAGCTTAAAGCCGAGAAAGTGAAGGCTAACTGAACACGGCTCCAGGGCCGGGACTTTATGTCTGTGTGAGTGATCAAAACATGATTGTTTTAGTCACACATTCAAATACACAGCAATTAAGGGCAGCTAAGTGGGAGCTTAGCTATTAATCTTAATCAATGAAATGCACTTTATCGTGATCATTTTTGCCCAATTCCTCTCTGCAAACCACAGACATACAGTAGCTCAGATCCCACGGTTTGAACACTATCAGCATAGAGCAAAGTCTGAATCTTCAATGTGTTTAGCAATGGGGTTTGAAACCTGTTTGCGGAGGCTTGGACGGAGGCTGTGATCTCCGGGGCTATGTTAAATAGATGTGAGTGTGAAGCCTGAATATATTCCATATATTAAACCTGCTTGTGTGCGTCTGTGTGCGAAGGTGTGCTGGCATTTTAAACAGCGGGGCAGACATGTGGCGCGCATCAAAGACGCACAGACAGATGGCTGTCAAGCCAGAAAAAAAGGAAAAAAAAGAATACAATACGATGTTGCATATTCATAAGAGCGAGACTTTGAAGTGCGCTTAGCTAATTAAAGACATTTGCATAGTCAAGACCCTTAAACGGCATTTTTGATGTATGCTGACAAATATATATTATTGCCTGGCTTTCTACTGGAGGATGTGAAATTAACTGGTGGAAAATTGGCACATTTGACAAGCATAACTAATTCAAGCCGAGATTAAAAGAGAAAAAAAGAGAGATGAAACAACCTTTTTTTTTTTATGAAGCACAGTTGGCAGGTTTGGCTCAGCGGGGGTTTGATAACTTTTTTACTACGATTCCTATGATTGAAAAAAAGCTGAATGCAAGCTAAGCTAACGCATATGGAGCTCAGGGCAGGAGACGTGGGGGTTAACGTTGGGCTACAGCGCTAAGTTAAGCGGATTAGGACCATTACAGGGGTAAGAATGTAACACTTCCAATCCCCCGGGCAAAAAAAAAAAAAAAGAGGGGAGGAGAGAAAATTTGACTGATTGAGAAGAGAAGAGAAGCAGTGATGACGTGAACTGAGAAGGAGCATTTTTATTAAGAGGAAAAGGAAAAGAAATAATACAAGTAAGCAGAGCAGATAAGAAAACAGCGGAAAATGTGTTTGTGGCGCATCTGCCTGTAACATTAAGAGGAGATTGACCCGAGACACCGGCGTTCTCTTCCATCCATTTCCATTATGAATTTGGTCCGTCGGCTCCATCCGCAGAGACCGACTGATTGTATCAGTGCTATTACCATTGACTCATCCTTCCCGGAAAAACTGAAATCACAAACTTTCTAAGGGTCAACTTTTCTCTCGTCTTTTCCCCGAATTTCCGTCCACGGCGGGGGGGCCCATTTTCACTGAAGGAGTCCTTGATGAATGCGCGACGCTACCTGCAGGGCGCCGAACGCCCGCAGCAAGGCGGCGGGCCAACACGGTGGAGTGTTTAGCAGCCGAAGAGCGGGATAACTCCCTCACCACGGTGGAGACGGAGGAAAGAGAGAGAGAGAGGGAGAGAGAGAGAGAGAGAGAGAGAGAGAGAGAGAGAGACCTGACACAAAAGCGTGCTTGTGCCACTCTGCATCAGCTGGATGTGTGAGCAGGAATCTGTTTGCTAAGACAGTCCCCACAATAACCTGGGGGACAAGGATTTATTTATTGCCGCTTCAAGTATAGCTGTTCCTTTATTGTTCCGAGAATGAAACAATGAATTCAAACAATCTGTGAGAGGCACAAAAACTAGTTTGTACTTTCTTGCTCATTCCGAGGACCACAAAGAGCGTTTTATCCCCCCCCCCCCCCCCCCCCCCCCACCCCCCGCATCCCCCCCACGTCACCAACGTGTGTGAAAACAGAAGAGACGCTACTCAGACAGAACAATTTGGACAGAGAAAAGAGCCGAGAGACAAGAGGGAATACAAAGACGAGAGATATATTGGATCAAACAGTCAACAGACGCCGTTAAGTCGGCCTGTCTACAAACAAGTTTGGCTGTTACAGAAAACAAACAGGAAAGGCCGGCAAAAGGGAAAAAGTGATGGAGGCGAACAGAGGGAGGCGAGGGAGAGGCTGAGCCGCCTCAGTAGATGTCGAGGGAGCGCAGAGAGGCCGCATCGCCTGAACGAAGTGGGGCCGTCATATGGCAGAGCGGGGGACACACACAGGCAGAGCTATCCACCAGCTATAGGACCGCTTGAGATCCATCGGATCCCGCCTGATCCACACACCTCCCGCCTCTGCTGTGAACAGTGTCGGTTCAAGAAAAAGAAGAAAAAAAAAATCAATACGGCTTCTGCATTCCACTCTAATTCTCGGCCTCACAAATAAGCAACATCCAATGAAGTCTTTTCCTTTGCCCCAGGTTATCGCAGACACTCCTCTTCCTGTTAGGGGGGCAGCACCCTTCTGGGGAGATCAGGCCTCTGATTCTGTGTGTGTGTGTGTGTGTGTGTGTGTGTGTGTGTGTGTGTGTGTGTGTGTGTGTGTGTGTGTGTGTGTGTGTGTGAGGGAGAGTAAGAGAGAGGGGGAGAGAGAGAGGGAGGGAGGGTGGGAGGGAGAGAGTTCTGTACGTACCAGGCAGTAATGCGTTCTATTCAAATTCCTATATCCTTCTGTTTGATTAAATGGGCGGTTGTGGCGCTAGAGCAGCTCCTTCCACTTGAAGGTCACTAAACTGAGTTTTACTCAAACACTCAACAGTTGCGGGCTTTTATTTCCCTTGACAACGGATCGCGGTGAGGAGGATCGCTTCCGTCAGGCCCAAGGTTACAACCGCCTCGCGGCCTGATTGTTCAGGGGCTGGAGGACAAATGGGGAGCGGCAGCTTGGTGCTGGAATACAAAAGCGGTGATCAAGCGGCGTGTGCTCAACAGCACGTCTCTGTCGTCGGCAGTTGTTTCATATCGCCTGCCCTCCGAACAAACCAAGAGATCTCTTCAGAGCCACACACACACACACACACAGAGAGGTTATACAAGAAAATGAGCAGACCAGCCGACATGGACAAACGTCCTGCACCAGGAATTCACTCCCTTTTACGCTGCGGTCTGAGAGATCAGGGCTCGCCATGCCCGGATGATGAACTCCTACGTGACAAAGCCTGTCCGCATGACTCCGGTGAAGCCATCGCTAATCTAGTTCCTGTCTCAGTCTGAGCTTTCCTGCGTCCACACAAGTCCCGATGGAAATCTAACCGCCTTGGAGACGGACACAGGAGCGGAACACGAGTGAGCGGAACGTGAGCGGTGGGGTCAAAACCATAAAGCAGGTCCCCCGATGACGCGATCCGTTAATGTGCGCGCGTCGAAAAGCCGCTCAATTGACAGCTGACCTCTGCCGATGTGACAGGCAAGCCATTAGGGAGGACGGCCGCGGTCAAAGGTCACGCAGATCACCAAGAACTTATTCCAGGGATCCAATAATGGCGCATGAGTCACATCCTCACATTCATAAGCGAGGGGAAGAACATCCCAGGATTCATATGTGAGCTGAACAGGGAAATTGAAATTGATTAGGAGCCGCTGTGTGCATTTGCCTGATAATCAGCTATTGATTCCACCGGTCTTTTTGTGTTTATCCCCCTCCTGCTATCGACAAAAGAAAGATGGAAAAACAAAAAGGTCACACACTCGAACCAAGACGACGCTTTGGCCCTTTGAGGCCGGACCTTGTAGATGCAGGTGAGATCTGCTTCCAGTGATCAGCACCTCATTTCAGCTCTCTTCTTTTTCTTTGGGTGTCTGGAGACTCTTGGGAGATGACCCCAAGATTGAGGTAAACTGCAGAGGCTAATCCGTGTGCTGGAGATGAACACCGTGGCCCTGCGTTGTGCGGAGGGTCAGGATTTACCCTCTGTGCTAACGAATACGCTCAGACGCCCAGCTGGACGGTTCTGAGGCGAGCTCCGGGCGGCGGAAAATGTTCATTTTGTAACGGCTATACGCTCACATAGGTGAGATAAATCCAGAGGAAAGTGAAGAGGCTGATAACATTCAGGATTAAATAACAAGCAATAAAGGCTAGATTACAACCACGGCAGGGCGATTTGAGTTCAGTCTGTAAATAGGGGACACACCGCTGGGCACACTGTCAGTGTGTGTGTAAATACACTGAACACGTTACCGCCGCATAAAAGGCTACGGCTGAATGTCATCAGGAGCTGGTGAAACGATGAAAATTTAAACACAGTTCAATGCCGAAACCGGAGGTCAGGAAATAATTAGTTCCTGGACGGCGAAGCTTTTTAACCAAAGAGGTTTCCAGGCATTGAATTGTGGGGAAATCAAGAGGCCGAACTGGCTGGATATTAAAACCAGAGGGCCCTCCCAATTCTTATCGCCATGCCCTCCGCTGCCGTTTCAAAGGCTCGTGCCCCTCCCTCTCTCCTCCTCATCACGGCCTCCCCTTCCAGTGGGGCATCACTTCCACTTTCTCCCCGCTCCTCCGCTGCCATGTGAAGTGCTGTGCCCGACCGGAGTGGGCGGCCCGACGGCGTGCGGCCGGCGAGGAGGTGAGCGCTAAGTCGTTGCGACGTGATCTCTCCTGGAGCCGCTGTCGCCTTCCACCACGGGCCGAGACGGGGCTGCAATTAGCACAGGAGCAGGCCACCTGCTGTGCTCGGAGTGGCGGGGGGAGGGGGGGTGGGAGGGGGGGCTGGGGCGGCGAAAGGTTAGGTGACTACACCAATTAGCCGCCGGCGCTAATGAGGAAGATCAGCGCGCAAAGTAAAAACTCGAGAGGACGGTCCTGTGGAGTCAGCGAGCGGACGTCAACATAACTGAGCGTCAGACACCATAGCTAGGACCTCCCAGATGGAGGGGGGGGGGTGGAGGAGAAGAAGAAGAAGGAGAAGGAGGAGAAGAAGAAGAAATGTGAGCGCTAACACGAGTGAGCAGCGCCGTCAACAACAGGATGTGAGACATAAACGTTAAGGGAGGGGGGGGGGCACACATTTGGCATGCGGGCTACAGGAAGTGCTGGGCTGGAGGGAGGCGATGATGAATTTAGGTCCGGCCCGACTCCGAATTCAGCAGCAGTATCAGTGGCGGAGCGACCGGACGGAAAACGCCCTCCAGAGGGCCACAGCGACGGGGAGCGAAGCTAGCAGGGGCGTAGCAGTAATACGGCGGGTTATTTTTCCATCATATGGACGGATAACAGGTGGCGTGGGAAAGGGTGTATTGAAATCCTGCTGCGGCCCTGCACCTCCGCCACAAAAACATTCCAGCAGAGCTTCTGGAAACACCCGCAGGAGCCCGCCTGCTCGCCAGCACATCCGCCCAGTGTGGCGGAAGATGAAAACGGGAGGACTCCATCCGTACGCTTCCCCATAAATATTCAATCGCGCCCAACATTTCACCCGCGACCTCAGACGTCATGCTTTGCCCTCCAGCGGAGAACGGAGGGAAAACATCGTTCAGACGCGGGGGCGAAAAAAAAGGAAAAAAGAGGGATGACCTCAGAGTCTTTGGACACCGTGACGTCGTAAAAACTGACCTGCTCTTCACATGCCGCCTTTACGGCCGCCTTTTATAGGAGTTTGACACATGCCGTCGGGCTCCGGGGTGACATTTGCTTTCCCTCCCGTCTCAGAGACAATTTACTGAGAGTTCACGTAGTTCAGTGGAAGGAGGAGGGGAGAGTGTGTGGGGAAGGGGACGGGGGGGTTGGGGTGTTGAGAGCAGGCACAGATGAAATAAACTGACGGTTTCCGTGCTGCCTCACACTATCACTCTATTGATCTCACGGACAGCCCGGTCGGGGTGTTGCAGACGACGTCCGCTGGGAATCAGGCCTTTATTACTGTTCAAAATCCATATGTAATTGCTGCTTCCCGCTGATTGGACAATTGCTGGGTCGATGCTCATAACCCGCATTTCCCTCCGCGCGGTGTGAGAGTGCTGTCAGAGGCGCCGATTTGATGAGGCGCTCTGCGTGTGTGTGTGTGCGTGTGTGTGTGTGTGTGTGTGTGCGTGTGTGTGTGTGTGTGGGAAGGCCGACACGCTACAAACCCAGATCCGGTCTGGTCCCGTGAGGACAGAGCGCTGGGTGGGACTCACAACAGCGCTGCGCTTCAGGGAAAAAGATAAGACCCCGAAGTTTCCAAACACCGACCCCCATCGTGATGGTGCGGCGCACAGAGTCCAGAGATGACATGTAGACAACAAAAAATTAATAGTTCAGCTCAGAAAATAGGACAATGGGAGAGCATGAGTCACTGACCATGCACTGCAACATCCACAGCTCTGAATAAGGCTGAGGGCTTTTGTGCACATTATTCCGCCACTCCGGTCGAGCCTCCGAAAACAGAAATGAAAAGACCCTGAAAAGTTTTACAACAAAAGTGAGACGCTTGGTTTCTACTGAGAGAGAACACAGGGTCGAAGGGACAAAGAGCCAGCGAAGGGGCTGGATTGTAAAAACAATTAGAAAATAAAAAAACAGACTCCTCTGGCTCGATAAGGCAGAGGAGTTTACTGGAAGTGTTTCTCAGGCCTGAAGCACATGAGAACGTAAGAACACCTGTTGACTACTGTGCAAAACAAATGAACAAGTACGGCCTTTGCACCCGAGCCGAGGTGCCACGATGAATCAAAGCCGGCACTGTTTGGCGACTACGCAGCGAGCGTTTGGAATACCTGCGCAGAGCGGATGAGTTAGTGAGGAGGAGGAGGAGGAGGAGGAGGAGGAGCAGGAGTGGCAGAGTGGGCATGTAAGTGTGCGATGAGTCTTCTTTTATTGCGGTGTAGTTTCCCCGGCTCTCTGCTCCCCCCCTCCACACCCGTGTTCTCCATCCTAACCCTCCAATAAACCGTTCGACCTCTCCCTTAGTCATAACCGCCTCCCCTCGCCGCTTCCGTTCCACCGAAACCTCTTTCTTCTCCTTCCGACTCCACCCCCCCACACCCCCCCCCCCACCCCACCCCACCCCCTCCTCCTCCTCTATCTCTGGCGTTCAGCGGCTCTATTTCATCCAACACATCTTTTTTCTGCCCCTCTCATCTCCTCCCAGCTGTTTTATTGCTAAGGGAAGGTGAGTGAGATATCTAACATCCGCAGGTCGGCCCCCTCCCTCCCTCCCTCCCTCCCACTGCCGGCTCACGGTCATCTTATTACTTCCTGGAACGGTGACCGTAGGAGAGCCACCCTATAGCATCACAGTGTTCTCTCTCGCGCTGTGCTGAATTACCTCAGCCGTCGCTCCTGCTCCGGCCCTCCCTCCCTCCCTCCCTCCCCCGCCCGCCCGCCATCTTCCTTCCCTCCCCGTTATGTACATTTATGTGTTTCAGAAACAAACTTAGAGGCCGCTTGCCTTTCTCGAGGCAAATCGCTCAATTTGCGGCGCGTAATCCGCAGCGCCCCGGTGGCCGGCGTACCCACCGGATTAGGGAGAGATTGGACTCAGCGCTGACTCGGCAGGGGGGCAGTTTCACCCCGGCATAAACGGACTCCATTCTCGTGTTCATGCATGCGGTTTCACACTCTGTCCCCGGCTGTGAATCCATTACAGCGTTTGGATGGATGTCATCACGTCCTCCCCAAAGACGGCCCGCGCTGTCCAGACGCCTCCGTGTGCCACGGGTGCCCCGGCTCAGAGACGTTTTCCTCTCCGAGACCGGCTGCGAGATGCTTTATCCCCCCCCCCCACCCTCCGCTGGGCTTAAGGTGAAAATAAGAAAATTGAAAGGAGTGTGTTCTCGCGGATCCCCACGGTTTTACCTCTTCCAGTCTTTCATCTCTACAGAGAGATGTCTCCTTTTCACTGATGTCAAAAGCAATGTTCTCCACTCGCCGACATACAAATCCCTTCCCTGAAATGAACCACCTTTGCTCGTCTCCTCCATTATAGCTAACATGGATCTCGACTGTTCTACCCGTCGAGTTCGCAGCTGACATTAGGTAGATTTTTGGTATCTTTGTGGTCTTATCGGGTTTCTCCCCGGGGATCGCATACAGCTCTGTAACTGTTTAGTCAGGACTAACTCCTCAAAACTTGCCGGCACTACTGCTCCCTCCAGAGGAGGAATCAGGACCACTTCAAAGAAGTTGTTTTCTTTTTTTTTTTTGTTGCACACCTCCTCTGGAGTCTGTGAGTAGTCTACCCCCAACACCTGCTGCCTCAGGGCTGTGCTGTCACTGGCAGCGCTCCTCGGCTTTCAACACAGCCATAAAGCAGAAAAACATCCCAGACATTACGTTCAAAACTATACGAGGAGATCTCCTAGGCTGAATGTCCAGAAACTGGGGTATGTCCTACTTAGTGGATGCACTCTTGGCTCAGTCTGAACCCGGCTGCCAGGCTTTGTTTTGTTTGACTGAGACACAGGATGATGCAAATGTGGCGAAATGTGGATTTGGAACTGAGAAATGTCTTGTGTCTGCTGCTTGGTTTGCTCGATCGCGTCACAGAACCTCTGACAGTGAATTCCAGCAATTATTCAGCAGTCTAATTAGCACGACACTTAAGAGCATAGACGAGTTGTTCCTGCCACTAATGGGACGTATGACTGACTGAGGAGCAGTCTGAAGATCCGCTGGGCTGGAATAATGCTCAACATGCACGTTAATCAAACAGATGTGCAGAGGACTGATAATCGGTGGCTCAGTCAATCCCAACCCTCGGCTCAAAACGGAAAGGGCATCATTAATCTGTCAGGTTTTTTTTTTGTTTTGCAGCCCCACTAACACAACATCTGAGCTTCTGACAAACAAGTACATGTCAGAATGAAAGCGGAGTGTGAATGAGACACAGACAGCCATTAAATATGCCAGAGCGTCTGCCTCATTTACGCCCGATGGGTTTATCTCATAATGAGCGCAATGGTTGTCATTTTTGGCACGGTATGTGCTTATGAATAAACAGAAAGTTCGGTTTGTTGTTAGTTTTTTTGCCTCGCTGCTCTTTGAACTCAGGTGACAGCGTATAAAAAGGAGCCGCCCGCTGTGCCTTCCTTTCGGAGCCAGAAAACACACTCCTACACGCCGCACAGTTCATCACGACGTGGCGGGGCAGCGGGTGTCATCGGTTCTCATGATAAGACTCAATCACCCCCCCCCCCTTCCTCCTTCCTGTCGGGGCAGGGTCAATGCAGGACATGGGAGGGCGCAGATAGAAACATAACAGCTGTCAAAGCAATGGGGGGGGGTGCTGAATACATTCATCAGCGCAATTCATTCAAATGAATGGCTGTGATGCAAAATGCATCTATTCTGCGAGCCGTTCATCTATCATCTGTTACACTGCTGCCTTCACAGCCATTTTTCATTGTTGGAATCCTGAGACCATGGCATTTTTGGAGTTCATATACACACACACACACACACACACACACACACACACACATATATATATGTGTGATTCCACTTGAAAACAAAAATGTCAACTGAAGGTTAGAAAAAAAGAACGACTTCTTTGAAAATGGAAAGACCGGCCATTTTCCACAAAGTTTGACATCATAAAATACCAAAGTAAATTGCCCCAAAAAGTAGTCAAGTTCCTGTGAGTTCACACATTTTCACTTTCAACGTAACATTAAAGTGTGAGATGGCCAACAGTCCTGATAGATCTCTCATGTCTGCGCGGGTTTTTATGGTCTCACCGTCCACAATCACGTAAGCATAGGCGGATCACAGATTCTAGATGAACACTCGGTGTGAAGATGAGCGTGAGTGACGTGAGGGTCTGCAATGCGATGGAGTGGCGGCTTGTCCAGCGCCCTCCTCCAATCAGAGGGACTTCAGTGACCCCCCCTGACACCACTGGGTACAAAGCAGCCAGATAATGGACGGAGGGCTGGGTCTTTGGGACTGAGCTTTGTTTCCGTACTACGGCCCAATCAGCAGACGCGGCCTTTGTCCGGTCTCCGTTGAGAAGGCTGAGAAGGCAGTTTTGAACCTGACTGTGGTGTCAAATCCTAAAACAACTGGCGGCCTGTAAATTAGACCTCCAGGGGCCCCACATTGGTTGACAGGGCCAATTAAAACGGATTTGCCGCCGAGATTGACAGCGTTGCGTGAATCGGCTCCGAAGTTACGTGCCTTTTACTGAGAGATCACACGGCGCTTTGATCAATCGCTGAGAGAAGTTTAGCCGTTCTTTGTCTTAACTAAGTTTGCGTGGATCAAGAAGAGATAACTCCAACAACTAAACAGGCTCAAAAGGGATAGAGAAAAAACCAAAACATTACCCCGTCAAAGCGTTCCGTCTGTGCATTACTCTAAAGTGACCTCTCTGTGGCGACCGGGGGGGAGAGGAGGTCCACCTTCAATCAAATGTTTGAGGCGAGGCTATTGCGACACAGCTTTGAACTCGCGCTTTAAAAGTCCACCAGAGGGTTATTCAAATAGAGCTGCGCCAGGGACGGGGACGGCCAGGATAGAGATGTAAAGATCAGAGAGGCAGAGCGTGTCCTGGAAAGACTAACGCTTTTCCTTTCCGCCTTGATGCGCGCAGAGGGAAATCATTTGAGCCTGAACAAAAATACATACATCCCCGGGTTTGATCTGTCTGCTCCTTTTCTCCTCCTCGGGCTGTCGGACTAATCAAGCTAAAGCCACGCTCTCCGGAGCGGTGTCGAAAGACCAGACATTTCGGAGGAAAGGAAAACTCAACAAATGAGACTAATTAGCCGGAGAGAGACAACAAACAATAACTGTGCAAAGGCAAGACGGAGAGAGGAGGAGGAGGAGTGCCAACAGGAAGACGAGGTGTTTGAGCGGCACAACATATGCCGCTGTTGATGTGCTCGAGTTTCTGGGCGCGCCAGTTAGACGAGAGCGCGGCTGCAGCGCCTTGGAAATATCCGCGCTAACCCGAGAGAAGTTAATGAACAAACAACAGCTGCTTCCATCACCCAGGACCCGGAGCAAGACGGGCGGGAGGAAAAGCAGGCAGACGAGGAGAAGAGGAAAGGGGAGCACTGCTGCTTCAGCTCATTTGGGCCTCTGCTGGGTCCGCCACGGCTCAGTACCTCAAACGGAGATGAGAGGGTGGGGTGGGGTGGGGGTGGGGTGGGGTTGGGGGGGGGTTAGGTGGGGCGAGAACAGTGGGAAGCGCACACAGACTGGGCCAGCCCCTCGGAGGTTACGCCGCGCACATCTCCAGAAGCAGCGAAGGAGAAACAAACGTTATGTAAGCACGCCTTGTGACTTCGAGCCACAAACGAGTGCCATGCAAAAGCTTTAAAGCAACATTACGCAGCTGCTTCTCCTTAGAATAACAGCTTGAAAATCAGTTGGATGCTGCACTGTAATAGAGAGAGGGATGGGGGGGGGGTGATGCCTCTGTCCTTAATGTCTCTACTGGTCTGTCTGTGTTCCAAACCTCTTCTTTGGTCATGAGTCACGGGCAGCGACCGAGAGGAGAAACAAGACCACAAATGCAAGCAGGCGGAATTAGGTAGGCTGGAGTTAGACTCAGAGCTGGAGTGAGGACGTCCAGGAGGGGCTCAAAGTAGAGCTGCTGCTCCTCCCTATCAAGAGCAGCCAGCTGAGGAGGTTTGGAGGCCTCTCTGAGGAGCCGTTGCAGACACGTGCAGCTGGGAGGAGACCCAGAGGCCGAGCCAGGACACGCTCTAGAGATCAGATCTCTCCGCTGTGCTGGGAATGTCTTCGGATCCTCCCAGGGGAGACGGTGAAAGTGGATGAGGGTGTCTGAGCTAAGCGGCTCAAACCCAGACAAGGTCGGGACGAGAGACGAGACGAGACGAGACGAGGCGGGATGAGACGGGACGGTACCCGTGTCACTCAAACTGCGCAGCTCGTTCTCGCTCAATTTCATTTGGACAAGAGGATGGGATTTCCCACAACGGCGCCTCGCACAACATCAAACGTGTCAGGGGAAGTGGATCGGAAGCAAAGCGAGGACGAGCGGCGGGTCAGTCGGCACCGTCTGGGTGTCGTCCAGCGAAACATGACTCAACATCGATATCTTTCAAATGTCCCGTTAATGCAAAAATAACATTAGGACGTTTCCTATCCGCCGTTCTGAACCCCGCCCACCACTCGGGGCCAATGTTCTTGGTCAGATTCCCAGAGGCAGCGGCCAATCCATTTATAGATTCCCCGGCACAACTTTCGGATGCTTATTGCATCTGAAGTAAATATCGATTCTGTGTTATTGCCGGCTCGTAAAACGTCTGGTGAGCGTTGACAAAAAAAAAAAACAACCTCACTTACCAGTCACTGACGAATGCAAAGTACTCTGCGTTCGAGATCAAAGCCGTTGTTAACTTTCATTAGTCTAATAGCGTGTCCGACATCTCTCCAAACCCCCACAGCGATCTTCACGCGGGTTTACGAGGGCTTCCGAAGGCGGCTGCACCCGGGGGCTTTAGCGAGTGGCTCCGCATTAGCGGGGGTCGCGTCTCGCCTGTCCTGGATGAAAGAGGAGGCCGGGACACCGACACCTCCACGGATCCATCGGCATCCACGAATTAAGACTCCCGGTGATTTGAGAGCTTCGAGAAGCCGAAGAAATACTTCGTTTTTCACAGTTATTTTGATGTTTTTCTTCCTCGCTAAGGGAGCAAAACACTGCTCGGCGGCACAACTCGTTCCTGCTCTCGGAAAAGAGGCATAACAATTGTGGGAGGGAAAATAAAGGCTCTCATGGGAACTCCGAGTGCTTCCGCAGGTGTAATTAAGGCCAGGTAAGTGATTCGAACCGGTAGTTAACTCGGAGAGGAAAAAAAAAAAGGCAGAAAAATGTCACGATTTGCGCCGTTCAGCCGGAAGGGGGTCAAGACGAACAGATAAAACGTGATAAACACGGAAAAAAGGCGGCCGATATCAGGCTCGGATGTTCGGGTGGTGATGAGTATTCACCGGCACACAGGCACGTGCGTGCGCGCGCCTCGCGCACACACACACACACACACACGCACGCGAGCGTGCGCGTTCACGCCGTCTCCTTTCTAATCTGTAAGTGGCGCCTTTGATCTGCCTCGATGAGGAAACGCGCGTTCAAAAGCAGCAACAGCCAGAGATGAAAGGCCCGTCCAATTACGGCGAGCTAAAGCGATCCGTAAAATATGCAGTCGCTCATAAACACTTGTACACATTAGCCTGATGCGCCGTGAAAAAGTCCGCACGCCATCACATTTTACGGCGGAGCGGGAAGTTGGAGTAGAAAAAAAAAGAGAGAGAGAGAGAGAGAGAGAGAGAGAGAGAGAGAGAAAGGAAATGTTTCACGAATACATAAGCGAATCCGGCTGATCGGAGGCGGCCCGGCGCAGCGGGGCGTTGGGAGAGCCGCCGTCACGAGAATCCAAATATGGCACTTAAATAACAAACCAGAGACACGACGACTAATGGAAACGTCTCCGTGAGGCATTCCTAACACTTACGGGCGCTGGTTTGAACAGACTGTCTGATAGCATTGAAGGCCACTCGGAGCTGATGCGTGTCCATGTACCGGCTTCGCTTCGACGTCCGCGGCACCGCACAATGAAGAGCTCCACGCCGCTACTGGGTTTGTTTTCTTCTCGAGGAGTACTTCAAAGTTCGTTTTCCGCTGTCACGCCACGTCACTTTTACGATCAATTTCGATGGATTATTCTTCATTTAAACGGATTCTATGGCTTACTTGTTGGCCTGTCATCGATTTCACGGTTGGTTTCAAAGGCTCGTCTAATCGCTGAGGCCCCGGCTATTACGGCGCGAACACGGGGACGCGTGGGATGGAGTGGACTTGCCATGGGGAAATGCAAAGGATGATTTAAGTCCGTTTTAAGTTATTCATAAAGGCTCTGATGGGAAAAAACTACCAGATCATCTCTGCTCTCTGATTACGTTTAAGTACAGCGCCTACAATCTCAGGTCACGGGATACTCTGACCTCAGCTACGCTCTTCACCGACAAAGAGATTCGGGAGAAACTAGTTTCTGATACTGGCTGCAACACAAAGGGAGTGAACTCCAATTCCAAAACCGTGCAAAACTCCTAAGTCACCGTGTTGCCTCAAACAATGTGTGTGCAAAAAAAAAATAGGTCAGCGGGCCTTGAGCTGCTAAAATCCTTCCAGCTGTTCCAGTAATGGCTGGTGGTTGTACAAGAGTCTGGCTAATTTAATCTGCATTTTGAATTAGAGGATTTCTATTATTCAGTCTTTCAAACGCAAACTTAGATCTTTTCAAAACTGGTTGTTGAGTGGAGCAAGGATGTCCTGGTAATGCACTTTACAGTCTTAACTTATCCTTCCATGAGGGGCGACGCATAACAATGCCATGAATGAAGCACTTTTGGGTCAGATCGTCACCTATCGTGTCACGCATCACATGTGATGAACTCCTCGCACGTGCTGAGAAACGCATCAAAGCCACTTAATGCAGATTGCTCCGGGCAGGCTCTAATATGCATCTGGGGTCAGGCCAGGAGGACCGCTCGGATCCATTTTCATGCCTATGATTAGCATCTCCTCAGCGGTTGTGGGTTTGAGCTGTGTCGGCAGCCGCTCACCTTTTGGTATCCAATTTATCCAATTAACCCGCCTCTAAGCCTCCGTACCTTCAAATGCTGCGCTAAGTGGAGGGCATCACTGGATGAAGAAAAAAAAAATGAAGTCCCTTTCTTTCTCTTTTTTTTTTTACGCTTGTTGACTTGGAACGGCCTGCAACAGTGGGTTGGACGCGCGCCAGAACGCCCGATAGGAACTAATAACTTTATAGTGCCACCACACGCATTGTTAAACAGAGCGGGAACAACAAAGCGACAGCATAAAGCAGCGGGGCAACAACACGAGGCCTTTGAAATTCATTTTATCACGCACAGAATCTGGGAGGTCGACGGTAGGGAGAGAGACTGAGAGGTAGGAAAGCCCCGGGTCCAGATCCACCGAGTAATATGAGGCGATTAGTCATCCGCAGGACGTCTGTGAGAGTACCTCACCGTGTACTACTGCTGCCGAGCAAATAAAGGGGTCACTCTGCTCTGGAAAACAGCTTCTCGCAGCCCAAACGGCTCCTTTGTGCAACTGTGTGCCACGGATTAGCATATGCATGTTTCCGGCTGCCAGTGCTTAAAAAGTAGAAAACAGTTCCCCGGCCTTAATGAAGCCTGAACTGCTGAGCTGTCCTCCCTGATGATAGCAGCCTCCGCAAATGAACCTAGTGCGGTGGGCGAGATCCGATTTTTCCAGCCCCCCCCCACCACCCCCAAAAGAGAAATAATGAAATAACGATGCACTTTGAAGAATCCAGGACATCCTGGCGAGAGATGTTTACCATCACAAATCTTCCCGACGCGCGCGCCATCCACCGCGCGGCTGCCTTGAACCCGGTCGGCTCCAAATGGAAGCGGAAAACAAAAAAATCCATTTTCCCCCCGTCGTTAAAGGCTATCTGCACGCCCTGATCTGACGGAGTGAAACTTCAGAAAAGGACATTACCAGATTACTTTTTATCCAAATGTGAGATCCCGCTTGTTTTTTTTTTTCCATTACCTCTTCTTCCTCCGCCCTCCCGCCCCCCGTCGGCTCCTCCACCGTCACCGGCCCCGCTCGGAGGCTGACGGCTGGATGTGATTTACGCCCCGGGCTCCCCGGGAGTCCACTTAACCCTGACTGGGAGGACCGTGATGCAGTAATTGGCTTGACTTAAAGCCCGATCTCTAAATCACGTAAGCGGGCCATAGAAGAGACAGGCACGCACACGCACACACACACACACACACGCGCAGAGTCTTAACATATAGTGCCTGACATTCACTTTACACCTCCCTGCCAAAGCACTCTTCAGAGGCATTAAGATGTTCCAGGGTTTTAAAACAAACCATCCCTAACGGCGCCGCACGTGCAAACAACAAGCGCACTGCGTTTTCTCTTTTTGTTTTTTTTTTGTTTTGCATGCAGTAAATGCACTGAACCCAGTGGCCCGGGGTAATGGTCAGCGTTGCACAGCCCCTCTCCCAGGACTGCCAGTATCGATCCGAGCTCAAAAGGAAGCGCTCCGAGAGCTTCGAGACGAGTGCAGGGAGCATCGTGGAAGGCGGCAGAGAGAGAGAGAGGCGGCACTGCGGCACGCCACGGCGAAAGCACGTGACGGGACGTCACGGGGGGGGTGAGATAACTGGCCCGACCGTAGGCTTGTTTTTGGAGCCCCCACGTATCGAGATGACGGCCGGACGTTAGCGGGGCCGCAGCACGCTAGTCAGCTGCGACCTCCGCTCTGCCTGGTGCCCGAGACGAGGACGCGGCCTAGGAAGACGAAGTTTGAACATGAACCGAAAACGAGAGGAACGGCAGAAAGAGCTCCGCCAGGGGGGGAAAGGCAAAGAGCGACGACCCGTCACCTCCCGTCCATGCCTTTCCTCTGCTTATCTTTTCCACAATGAGGCGGTTTTTCTTTTATCCCCCCCCCGCCGTCCGCTCTGGTGTTTAGGTCCATTTGCGCCGCGGCTGAGAGGAAGAGGCAGACGAGACAAAAAAACTGTGACCTATTTACAGCACTGGCTGAGAAACAAATTGAGGTGGCGCTGGTGCATTCGGAGGATGGGAGGGTGCGGGCTGCATCTCGCCTTTGTTGGCGCCGTTCTTCGCGCCATCCACTCGTGCATTACAGAAATGTCTCTCTGCGGCCCGCCCGTCAGAGAAGGGTTTTTGCAACAGACACAAAAAAGAACACGCCTGGCGCGTCTGGAGGCACAAAAAATCAGAGCCGGTTACATAAATGACTGTACAGGAAGCATTTGTTGAAGCAATCCTGCAAAGGCTTTACAAATGTTTTTGTTCCAAAACTGAAGATCTTGTGTTTTACAGGATTGCGATGCTGCAGCTCTTCCACACATACTGTACGCGGAAAACCTTTATAAGAGAAGTTATTGTACAGAACAGAACAAGGGAGTTATCCTAAAGCGCCTTTCGCCGAGTTTCTCTTTAATTGGACTTTTGAAGCTCATGTGAAGAAACAGGCGATAGGTTCCCAGACAGGTTGGAGAAAGCCCAGTCCGCCTGAATTAGAAGCTGAGATCCGTGTAAAAAACGTCTCCCGCATCACATCATAATCCTGAAATAAAGGCGGTCTTCCAGTCAGAAAAACTTCAATAATGAAAATGTCAGTCTTTCAAGAACCTGACTTATTTCCAGCTTGAATAATATTCAAAATAGATCTCCATCAATCAGCATGGAGAGAGCGTTTCATGAATCAAAGATCAGGGAATTCACAGAGCGAGCAGGTGATTCTTCACCAGATCCGCAAATATAAGGATCGGCGAGTTAACGAGTCACCTGCCAAACCGGGACGCGGCACGTAATGTTATCGTAAAGGTCATCCCATAAAACTGGACCGCGTCAATAAAGCAAAATGCCACGGGGAGACGGCGTGACAAACAGTCTCCCCCGGCCCCGCCTACAGCGCCAACCAGTGCAGGAATAAACAAACAAATAAAAAGGAGTGAGATACGGCAGAGCCAAATGGAAAATTATTCGGGCCCATTGATAAAATAATCAGAAATCCTCAAGTGGGAGAGGAGGAAGGGTTCGGAGCTGGAGGGCGCATTCTCCGGCAAAAAGAAAGAGGAGAAAAAAAAAATCAGAGACGTAAAGTTTGAAGAAGGAGCGAGAGTAGAATTGGGAGAAATTGCTGGTTGGCCGAGGTTGTCTGGGGTCGTTCTGAGCCAGCGTGTGACGCACACCATCGCTACGACATTGAAATCAGCCGCGTTCGGAAAATAAAATATAGTTTTCTAAACTGAGTGACTCTCACAGACGCACAGCTACAAACAGATCTATTTTGAGAGATCAAAGCAATGCCACACCGTGGAAATTTGGCTAAATATATAAAAACTGTTTTCCTCGGGCTAAGTTTCTTGTCTGCTCTGGCAGCTAAGCCCCGTGCTCCTCTGTCAGTCACGATTTTGCATGAAATCTGAGGCAATGTGAGGGTTTTTTTTTTTTAATGTATGGACCGATGAAGAGGGAAACATGAGACGCGGCTCTGTCGGATAGAAGATAAACAGCACATCTCAGTTCACTAGCATGTGTCGGCTTTGATGGAATGAGGATCGAGGCATCGAAGCAATCTGCTTTTCCATGGTTTGAAGCAGTAGCCACGAGTCCATCCTGGACATCAATCTGTGGATTTCTTGTCTGTTGACATTGACCAAGGTCCTCCTCTGGTCTCCAGGGTCCTTCTTTAGCTTCTTTATGTCATGTACTGTACGTGACTTAACTCTCACCCTAAGCTTCTAACATATGTGGTTCTTACTTCTAGCTCAGAAAAGGAGTGGTGCCATACTAGAACCACGTCATCGTTTGTGGAAACACACAACAAGCACTTGCCCCCCAACCAGCCCTGGACCTGCTTTGGTGATAAAGGAGGGTTTGGGAGTAGCAGTACAGTAGTAGTATTAACCTAAATATACATGGTATGGGACTGTGGCTTTCCCCCACAGTCCCATACCATGCATATTTAGGTTAATTGGAGGCTTTATTTGTGTGTGAGAGGAAGTGAATGGTGTGCGTGTCCTGTTATGGACCAGAGACCTGTCCGAGGTGAATCCTCTACCTCCACCTCACGTCCGCTGGGATTCACTCCAGCAGACCAAACATGACACCATTCTCTACAAAGTAAATGAGATAATGGAGAGACGCGTGTGTGCGCCTCTCGGAACACAGTTCAGGCTGATTAACTGTGGTGAGACGTACTTTCTTTTATCTTTCTGGTCCATTTCTTATTCAAATAAGAAAGATAAAAAAAAAAGAAAGAGACTAAACACCGACGTGGAGAGCCATTAAAGGGAACGATGACCGGAATATAATCGCCGATTTAACTGACGACAACAAATCACGGCCAGGGACGAGTTAATCACTGTGAAGGAAGCAGCCACTTGCAAATGTCATTCGAGCATTAACGAGGCACTAAGTACGCTCGGCTCGCAGGGCAGGACGGCGGAGAGAAAAGGAGCCGTGCGGGAAGCAGCGGCCCGCAGACGGTCGATCGGACGTCTTCACTGTGCGGCCGTGCAGACCGGACGTCAGTCACGCCGTCCGTTGTTAAAACTGTTTAGCATCTCCGGGACGAACCGAGAGAGCGTGTGTCGGGGTGCCGTGCGAGTTAATTAAAGCCTACTGGTGAACGGAGCTATTAGGTGATGAATGACACATCTGCGGAAAGGTTGGGGCCCTAAATTGATTTACCACCTGCTTAAAGGCTTGGGCCTGTCAGCGCAAGTGTACAAACAGAAACAAGTGGGGCTCAGACAGAGGAATAAGTGTAATCCCGCACCGCCAACGCTAATGGAGCGCAGCGGAGTCACGGGGAACAACGTGGCCGCGCGCCAGGAAACTTCTAAGGAGAAAAAACTTCAAGAGTCGAGACTTCATATAAATGAGAGAAACCGCTCTGTCGTCCACGGTTACTCCGCCTCGCCTGCAGCCATCTCCCATTACAGCGGCAATTTGTCCCATCCACCGCCTTCCCTTTATGCAGAAACAATCCAGCAATACGGCACCTCAGCACCCCCCCACCTCCCCACCCCCCATAGCCCTCACAGCCCTGGGAAATACACAATGGCTGTGACTTGAGAGCCGCTCAATCAGACTTACAACTGTTTCGTGTGATGAAATGGCAGCGCGGCAGCGGCACGGCCTTGGCCGGACATTACCATTCTGTGTGAATTCACGTCCCGGTGCTAAGTGCATTACATCTTGCTCAGCTGCAGGGCTCTGCATCGCCCTTTCGTATTATTACTCAGAGGCGGTCTCATTAATTTTCGCCAGAGATGGACTCAGTATGGGCAGCATTCGTCTCGCGAATCAAATCCCGCACTGGACAAATAGTCATACGCGTGGCGCGTGCGCACACACAGGCAGACAATAACCGGGCCGCCGTCTTGTTTTTGATAAGAAAGTGAGAGTAAGCAAGAGCAACAACCGAAGCCAAATAAAATTAGTCTAATGCGTGCCATTTTATGCTGGATCTAGCATAATTGGAGCCATCAGAATAGCTGTACTGGCGAAAGGCTGTGGAGGCACAAAGAAAAGCCTCTTGTGAATGTGCAGGAATGAACTTAACTGGCTTCCTTTTAACTTGACTGACATTCGTCAGAAAAAAATGGGAACTTTCCTATTATTGCTGCCCTCATGACTCATTTAGCTGGCATTGATTTCCTACTCTCGGGTCACTTGGTTTCGGAGCTTTACAGACTCTCGTCTCTCCACTTCCAGGCACTTCTGATTAGCCTGTCTCCGCAGCTGTGGACCTTTCAGCCTTGTGATTAGAACCATGAGAAAAAGTTTTAATTCACCAGTAACGATTGCTTTTTTCCAAGGTGAAATGAGCAGAATGGTTTGCACTGTGAGCTCATGGCAATAAAGTTGTGGGTTCGACTCCCGGTCAGACCGTCTACAATCTCAATGGGTCTACCACTTTCGCCTTCAGTCTTAAAATATGCAGGTTCAGACTGGTAGGAGACTGAACATTGCCCCTGGGCCTGAGTTTGAGATGTGAGTGCGGACCCCTACAACTCCAGTTAGGTGTGAAGACAGTTAAGAAAATGGATGGACTTTGTTTTTCCAAGGTCGACTACCCACACTATGACTCAGCGATAAAATCCAGGCTGTCATTATACGATTATCATTGTTATCCTTACGTTATCCGTGCGTAGGCCCCTGTTATGTCACGTAAACAGGGCAGCAACAATGAGGAACATGAGAGTGGAGGCGTGAAAGTGATTAGTGCGGTTCAGTTGGCAGTGCTGAGGTGAAAACGTGTCGTCAGGTCAGGAACAGACCCAGTTTGCCGTTATGAAACTCCAGCCTTTATGCAAACCCGCTCTCCTATGGCCACCTTTAACCAGAGCGGCATGACATAGCTCAGCTCCCAGTGTAGGGTGGGATGACATCTCTAGTGCCTTCATTACTTTCCCTCTTTTCATTTCCTGTTGCTTGCCCGCTCGCTGGTCCTTTTTCTTTTTTCTCTCCCAGAAGCCAGCCTGTGCCACTGTCATGGCAACCAGTATTTGCAGCTCATGCCTGCTAGCTGTATAGCATTGTATCCCGTACACAATGAAGGCCCCCCCCCCCCCGCTGCGTTAATGCTGTCTGTCTTTTCAGACAAACATTTCGAATGCTGACGGAGAAAAGTGCAGGACCCGCATTGGAATGAGACGCCGTCTCAAGTGAGGGGGATTTTAATTTTTACTTCTCTGGCACAAAGATTTTTGCACCAGGCGGTCTTGGTGAAGAGGCACCTGAGCTAAATTGCCCGGGTCTGTAAATTAGTTAGAACACTTATGATGAAAAGTTTAAGAGAGCAAGAATCCAGTTCATAGACATAGCTATTGATACCTAGGAGTAATTTAGGGTCTCCCCATTGTCTTTAATATACATTTTTGGACTGTGAGAATCTGGACTGAGAATCTGGACTAAATACATGCATACATAGGGACAGCATAGAAATCTCACACAGCAAGGCCCTTGTTAATCCTGGCACCAGTATAGGCACACTTTAACCATCTTTTTATTGAGAGCCACTGTGCAAGAAGACATCTTCTATTGAGTCACCCTCTTATAAATTATTAGAAAAATGGAGATAAAATACAGTCATATGGTCAACAATCTCTGCTTGCAAATTCGAGCCCTCCGAAGCTGCCAAAACACGAAAATTCTGCGTGCAGACTCAGGCATAAACATGCACATATTCACCTATTCCACATGCAAATGTGATATGTTGATTCCGCTGATATGAATCTAAAAAAACAAAACAAATCAACAAATCTGATTTGCATGAGCACGTCCAATTTGTTGATTCAAATCAAGCCAGATTTGCGTGTGCTTATCTGATTTTATGATTCAGCGGATTCACGCTCACGCTCCTCATTTATGGCCACAAGTTTGCAGCAGAGAAACTTTGCTAGCCCGAGTGGTTGCCTGGTCACTGGAGTGAGGCGCTCGCCTGCGGAGCACAGAGAGGGTAGGAGAGCTGAAAAAAAAGAGCCAGCTGAGGCCATTTGGGCAACTGACTGTGTTGCCTTCCAGATTCCGAGTAATGCAGTCTTTTCAGAGGGTGCTTCCAACTGGGAGCGAGCAGACAGAGAACATGTTGGAAGGGTTACATAAAGCACCCCATCTGGCCTGAGAACAGCTCAGAATCCTGCAGAGGGATGCAAAGTGAAGGGGTTGGAGAGGGGCTCCTCGTACTCATTCCCATGGGCGGACGGATGGATGACCTTTATAGGATGCAGTGATTTTGAGGGGTGTTTATATAAGCACCCAGGCTCATAGAGGAGCAGAACCAATATGTAAGAAAGCGCCATGGTAGCGAGCGGAGCCGGGCAAAGGAGCTGGTGGATCAGATGACAGGCAAACAGAGACAAAACAACGCTCACAAAGCGCAGGCTTTTCAATAGTTGAGACGGCCAACTCGTAATTCTGCCCTGTCAAACTGCGACCAGCGCCAGTCTTGAGACAGTGGGCTCCCCGGGCTGTCGACAGCTGTTATGAAGTTACGAATCAATACCTTTGTAGCGCCAACAGGAGACTGAGAGGCAGCGCGGCTGGAGGGGACAGCCACTCCGAGACGCTAATGCATCTTCCTGCCAGACACGGATGCAGACTGACACCGAGGGAGACACCGGGGAGGTGAACCAGGGGGCCACACTGTCAACTTAGGGGTGGCCACAGCGTTTGCTCTGCTTCTTTCCCACTAGCCTGGGAACCGGTTTGCATTAAGCACCATGACGGCTCAGAAGAAGACTCCCCCCAAGTCACCATTAAGGTACAGAGCGGGTGATAAAGAATGCGCGAACATGGAGAGTGCACATAAAAAGTGGAGTAAAGTTACGTTTTCTGGACGTGATGAATATAGTGATTTTAACACTGACACTAATAGGCGCATTTTTAATATAATACAGAATGTTATGAACTTGGACATATGGTCTCCTGCTGTTTAGCCCTCCGTCTTTGATTGGGAAAAAGTTTCCGGACTCACGAGCTTGTGGTCGTGCTTCAACGTGAGGCCGATCTGTGGAACGAGCCTCTCTTCAAAGCTGGACTGGGACACTTTGAACCGCGACTCCGCGATTCTGGTTCTCAACGCCCGTCTCCACGCGGGTAGGTGTTTTATGACTCACAGCCCTCGGCGTGGTTGGTACTCCATCTCTGCGTGCAGGTGGAGGGGGGGAGGGGGGGGTGGGGGGATATAGCAGCGGGGCGTGGGGCCAAACAAACTGAGTTACGATGGCATGCGGAGACGGCGAGGACTGAGACGGAGACGGTCGGACACCGGCGGTGTCGGAGGGAAGGTCGACGGGAGGAAGGAGCAGCGCCAGATGGATGGAGATGGAGAGAGCTCGGCGTTTCGCCTGTCAGTCATTTGGTTGCCGTGGCGCTGTCTGGCGGGGCGGGGCCTAAAGCGGGCTAAAAATAGCGCAGGGAGGGATGAGGGCGGCGGGAGGACAGAGGACAATCATAATACATCAGCCAGGGGCAGGGGTGCGTTCCCGACTGCGTGCGCGGGAGCGCGTGTTTTGTTTTCCCACCGTGGTTAGTGGTAATTAATGGGCTCGCCGGGTGGAAAACATCCATCCACCATTAGATCTCGATGAACTTCCACAAATCAGCAGAGAGAGCGCTCACGCTCCAGAGAGATGGGGTTTGAGTTGGACGAAGCGCATCTCTTCACCTAGCACCCTGAGATAATCATCACTAAGAGCTTAGCGGCTCGACCCGGACAGGGCGGGTCACCGAGAAAAAGAAAGAAACAAGAATACAAGTTGAATAAAGTGAGCCCTGAATGACATGGGGCCTCTGTGAAACTCTGTGAGTACTAACTAACGCCTTGCATCCTTTGGGTCCACCCATCAAAAGTTGTCGCTCGCCTTTTCGCCCAAACTTCCACCAAAGTCTCAGTGCAGCTTCACCGAGGTCCCTTTGTATTCAGCGCAGCCTGTCAGAGTGATTGCAAAGGAAATGAGACACACACACACACACACACACACACACACACACACACACACACACACCGGCGTGGGCAAACTGCACATTTTTTGACAGATTCCCCTCCAGTGTGCGGCGGCACACGGGGGTTTTTCAAGGGCACTTGGAACGGCGTCTCAGAGAGACGATCTAATTACCGTCATTAGCAACATCTAATTGGAACTTTAAAATTAAAAGATTAGCTGCGTCGCTAACTGTGCTAACCTATTTTAGGGTCTGAGGCAGCAAAACGGGAGAGGAGGCGGCGGGAGGGGCGGGCGGGCGGGGTGGGAGGGAGGGAGGGCGGAGGGACGATGGGTGTATCGTGTGGCCCTGCGACCCGGCAGGGCCACAAACACTGTGAGGCCGTGAGAGGCGGAGGGGAATGCGGCGTGTCGGGCCCCTCGGCCCCCTTCCCGACCCCGTTCAGCCTCCACCCCACTTCACTAATTAACAATTGTTTTAATCCCCCGCTTCAATTCTGCAGACAGCGGCGCAATTTGTGCCTGTGCACGTGCGCGTGCGTGTGTGTGTGTATGTGCATGTGTGCGCGTGCGTGTGTGTGTGCGTGCGCGCCGAGGCTCCCTCACACCACTCGCCAGATTAGTGGAGCTACTCTCTGCCCGAGCGTCGCCCACAGCGACCAAAGGTAATTGCTTTTTAATTAAGCCCCCGGCGCTAATCCCGATGATATTTAGCAGGCACGAACTGGCACATGCACACGCGTTCGCCCCGAGAGGTGACGGGGAACTAAGACGAGGGGCCGGCGCTGGGCGAGACCCGCCCGGCTGTAACCCGGACAAATGCGTAATGGGCTTTGTTGGTATTTCTCTTTTGTCCGCAGCGGGGAAACAAGGCATGCGGGGAAAATGAAGTCGTTCAAGTGCTGGAGCAATAAATGAATTTTCACCCCCCCCCCCCCCATCCCTCCCCCTCCCGGCCCCGATCAGAGCATATCCTCCGCACTGAAAACGAGCGCTCGGATCAATTCTGGGCCGTATGGATGTGCGCTGCCTCTGTGCGTTTCTGTCCAGCGAGCCCTCCCGTAAGCCCAACAGAAACCCCCCGCAGATGGAAGAAGCGATTGCGGGTGTCTATCGACCATTTCCTCCTCGACCTCTACCCCCGCCCCCTCGCTTTTGTCCTCCTGTCGGGCCCTCGTCTCCGCGCCTCTTTATCTCCCGGCCATCTCCTCCTCCACCTCCCCGCCGTCCGGCTCCCGCTCACCCCGGCCCGTATCTCTCGGCTTTGTCCGCCGTGTTTCTATTTCCGTTTCCCCTCACCTCTGTTATTCACTTCTTTCTCTTAAACACGCTCGGCAGCCATTTTCCTCTCCGTCGTGACACGTTCCCGTGCTCGACCGTCGTTCTGATCCTCTGCTGTCACCGCCCGAGCCCGGTTCTCCACCTCCTGGAACATCACACGTCTGACGGCGATGTCACGCGGCTAAGCTTTTACTGCGATGCGCAAAGAGGACGTTGCTGATGTCTCCCGTGTCTTTTTTTGTTTTGCTTTTTTTTTTTTTTGTTAAACCGAACGCTACTAAGTGCTGAAATATGTCATCGCGGAGATCTCCCCGGGGCGAAGTTTTTAAGACAAACTGCTTTATATTCCTGTGCGGCGATCCTCAATACCCCTCACACGCTTATCCCCCGCCCCCCGCCCCACCCCACCCCACACACACACACGCACACACACACACAGTTTTACTCAGCCGTATTTTCACGGTGCCATTTGACTTTGCAGCTGGCTGCACGCTCCTGCAGATTAAGGACTATATATAGCGCGATTTATCTTTAATCTCCCTGTGATATAACAGCGGGAAACGTTTTCGGTTGCTCTTTGTTTTTGACGCACCACAGTATTTACCTCCCGGGCCGGGGCTCACTGCTCCTCGTCCCTTTACCTGCACGCCGAAATCCTGTTCCCCCGTTCTTCCACCTTTCATTTGATTTCCACCCCCCCAAGCGTCCTTTAGGTGTGATTCCCTTTTCCTCTTTATTCAGGCTGCTGGCGGCCATAATCAGAAGCCTGCCCGTCGTAGAAAAGAACCCCGACTAAAAGTTTCCCTAATTATTACCTCAAGGAGGAGCTCCATTTCTATTAAAAGCAACTGAACTTGGTCAGCGGGGACCTCGGGTGCTCCCCTAATTAAGGTCTCGTATGATAAATTGTTGACACAGTCCTTCATTTTTATCACAGGCTGGCAGGCAGCCTCCTTAAGGCGCTGTTAACAAGCAAACCCGCTCGAGCTGTTAAGGTGAGTCACAGACGTGGGGGGGGGGGGCGATCTCACGTGTTCCTCGATGGGAAGTGGGACCCCGTACGGGCCGGGCCGGGCCGGACCCCCCCCCCCCCGTATAATTAGATGTTGCCGCGTCAGAGGAAGCATTTGATCAATGTTTCAGCAGCGTGTAATGATCTGCTTCATAAGCGCGGCATCAAGGCGGGCCCAAGTAGCATGTAAGCCATCTGTCTAAGACGCGGGGAAGAGATGGGCAGAAGGTTTTGAGATGGATGGGAGGAAAAGAGGGAGAGCATTAATGATTTAAGAGTGGCATGCGAAGAGCAGATGAAGGCATAAATAGAAAGCGGGGGATATGAGCCGGAGCATATGCTAAGTTACTGGCTTAGCGAGGGGTGGATTTAGTGAAACTGATACTAACAGGAGTGACAGTGGGAGAAGAGGACAGGTACACAGGAGAGGGGGGGGGAATGTGGCTCCACACATCATAGAAAAAGCCTATCAACATATTGTCCAAAGAGCCTATAGTGTTTACCTCTTCAGAGAGGGCACCTTTCAGAGACAGGATGACAGCAAAACAAAGACATTATCTCGGAGAGGGAAAAAAGAGATTTGAGGAGCAATAAATCACAGAAAATATGTTTTGCGCCTTCCAAAGAACAGAAGAAACAGAAAATCATTTGGGCTCCGACTGTAGGCAGAAATAAAACACCGAACCACTGAGACGTGGCAGGAGCAGACGCTCCCACGAATGTGCCACTTTCTTTTTAAAGAATTAATTACCCTTGACAGGAAGGGAAAGATGGCCGTAGGACGGGGACCGCAAAAGGGAATCGGATGATAGTTTAAGTCAAGGTGAATACTCAAAACGAGCAACAACTGAGGGAGCGGGGAGGGGGGGGGGGGGGGGGGCAATAATTGGAAGTGACGATAACAGGAAAAAGACAATTAGAATACCACTTAGAATCTGCATAATGGTAATAATTGGGTCAATCCTCTACTGATCATTGCTTCTGGCTTGTGCAATTGATTGTGCGCGCTACAATGATGAGGGAGGGCCTCCTCCACCGGCCTGAGGGCGTTGCATTTGTCAGCCCCGTAGAAATGGGCACATAGGAGTGCATAAAGGAAACACAGTATGGACTGTGAGTCAGCACAGCATTTGTGTGCTCGCCATAGATATTGACAGGGCTAGGATGCATGGCTCCGCTCTGGACCCCGCCAGATTGATTGTCAGGCCAAGAATAGAAAAGGGGAGGCAAAGGAAAAATGATTGCGCCCCTGCGTTTATTCTCCCCTCGCTTCGGCTGCCCTCTGGATCGCACCCCGGCTCAGTGTGGGTGACAGCGAAGGGGACGGATGGAGGGAAGCGGAAGGTCAGACAGACTTCAAGCTGGCATCAAACATCCCCGAATCCTGCCTCTCGCTGTCTGCAGGTCGACGTGACCCCATCTGGAATCTGCCGGTGCCCTACGAAATTTATTTCCGCTGTGGTTCCACTCTGCAGCATGAGAGAGGGAAGGACATAGCTCCGGAGAGTTCACCGAGTGGCTTTTGTCCACTGAGCCCGTAGGACAACGTAATCTCTATCCTGTCTCGACTCCAGTCCGATCCAGCTCGGCAGGCCTGAGCTGGCCATTGATCATGATGTCAGGCTGGGAAACAAACAAGTCTCCGCGTCCAGCTGGGCACTGACTACCATGTGAGCTGTGTCTCCAGCACTCATCCATCCATCCATTATCTCACCTGTTTTGTACCACAATGGTGTCACAGGGTTTAGCTGGAGCCTATCCCGGCACAAACAGGGCCTAGGCAGGGAATATGCCCTGGACAGGTCAACAAAGGGAGGTGTCTGTCTAAGCTCAGATTGCATATTGGTACCAAGTGTGAACTGGTTTACCTTGTCTGCTTGATTCGTTTCTAAACTGAGATACCAAGATAATTCCAGATAATTTAGCATCAATTAAGCTGTTGTACACCTGTGTTTGATAAGTTTACTACGACCACAGAAACACTCAGACATGGTTCATTATCATAAAAAGGTCACAACTATCAAGAGGGAAAACAGGAATTCATTTACATGCTAAGTAAAGGAAACTGGATATCTCCATCAACAGTAATTTGAGCTACATCAAGGTAACTATATTGTTGCTACACATCGGCTCCCCCCAGGCTCCCACTCTTTCCTTGAAATCATTTTCCACTTTTCCAGTTGCCAGAGTATGAGAGACAAGCCCAGACACTAACACATCCTCTTCATGCTTTGTAAACGTGCCATTTCCTACAGTGGTACATCACGTTTCCTACACGACTGCTTTCATGTTTATTCCTCTCCTGCCCCCCAGGAGTCTAATTTCAAAGATGCTATGACATATCTGTGAAATGATCTCTTACACGCTTAGAAATTGAGATGACATTGCAGTGTATGCACCAGCAAAGCTTATAAATTGTCTGTGCTCAGGAGCAGAAAGAAACAAGAAGGGAAGAAATCACTTGCCAGGACATTGCACCTTTCACATTTTCCTTGACAATTGGCCACTAATTTTCCACCTTCTCAGGGTTTTCCAGGACACGTGGGAAAGCATGAGAATGGAAAAACTTCCCCCGTCCATCCGCTGTTAAAGGCCTGAGTGGTTTCAGAGCTTCCCAACACCATAAAATGTGTCTGATAAAAAATAAAAAAAAAACGGCGGAGGCATTACCCGGGTTTATCTTTCTGTTGTTGAAAGCCACTAATGGAACTGAGCACACAAGATCCACTGGCCTGGTGCTGAAAAACACAAACCCAGCACGCACACACACACACACACACACACGCGCGCACAAGCACGTATTACTGGCTCAATAAATGGGTTTACTGGATGTGGAGGTGGGAGGGACGAAATGGAGAGACAGAGAAAAATGAGAAGAGGTCGAAGGACTCTTTTTTTCTTTTCCCCCCCTTTGTTGCGTCTCGTTGCATTTGTATCCGACACCATAAAGCGTTGCCCATTACATATTTCAGCTCGTCCCCGGGCGGGCCATCCGGAGCGATTTGTCGTCTCCTCATTCTTCTCCTAATTGAGGGGTCACTCGCTGCAGTAACGGCAAATGAGAACAGGGGAGCAGCTTAACTCGGGGCTCTAACAGAGATTTAAAGCGCTATTTGGAATCATCACCACGGGCAATAGGAAGTCCGTCCGCCGTGATTTACACTGATCGGGAAGGGAATCTCGCCTTCGTTTCCCTTTATTGTCCCTCCTCTCTTCCCAATAACCTCTTGATGAATTTAAACGACGGGCATTTGTGAATCCGTCTCCACATATTTCTCCCGACTGTGACTCATCACTCACTGGCAGAGTGGAGCGCGGCTCCGGCCCGCGCTCTCTCGAAAGTCAGTGTGTGCGCGCGGAAAACACCGTGAGGCACGCGTGTCCGCAACCTAAATGGGTCCAAGCATGCGTGAAAGAAGATCTCTGTGATTTGAGTGCGGGCCAGGTTATGGAGAGAGGGAGGGGGAGTGTGGGGGGGAAGGGGGGGGGGGGGGGGGGGGGTTATCTGCCAGCACCTGGGGCTCTAACTGCTAATGCTAACACTTGCTAATAACCCAGCGGACCCCGGTGGAGCTGAAGGACGGGGAGGTCAGGCAGCCGGGCTCCGTGCCCACGCCTGAGTCACCTGTCATGGGCCAGCAAAGGTACATGGAGTGTGGAGCCCAAAGGCCAAAGCGCTTGCCAGACAAACAGCAGGAAAGACGAGGCATGACTCCACATTTTCAATGCTTTGGGGCCGTTTCTAAAGTAGGTTTGGGACGAACACGCGCGCGCGCACACACACACACACACGGTAGGAGCCAATGTCTCAGTAATGAGAGTAGGAGGACACCCCTCAGGAGAGAGGTGGGCCCTTCAGCCAATTCTCAGCTAGTGATTACACACAGAGAGACAGAGCGCCGCAAAAGTGTGGAGACGAGATGAGCTGCGGGGTCCCCCCCCGGTCCAAACTCACCAGGCACGCATCTGGCAGAGAGGCACTCGAGTGCCGCCAGCATGCGAGGACACAGGTGGCGAAACGTCCCAGGCAAAGACGTACCGAGAGAGGAAGAGGAGGAGGGACGAGGAGGAAGCGACGGCGAGTAAATGGAGCCAGGCATTCCCATGTAATGCTTTTAGATGACATCTCTAATGGGACTAAGTGAGATTCCAGGGCCGGGATGCGAGGTGCACCGTGGGACTGTACACATAATCAAAGCCTGGGGGGTGGGTGGGGGAGGGAGGGAGGGGGACACTGTACAGATGTGGAAATTTCTCTAATAGCCTACAACCTCATTAAACATTATTGCTTTGTCTTGGGAGAGTGGGAAAGAGGAAAACAATTTGGAGGCCAAATAACAGATGCAATTGTAAAAACTGGTAAATGGCTCCTTCTTCTTCTAGCAACGACCGCAGAGCTCAGCGCGATACATCAGCGTAATGAGCGCGGCGAGGCCGGGCACGCACACACACACACACACACGCACACACACACACGCAAATACATCCAAAAAGCGCTGCCAGCCAGCGCCACGAAGAGACAAAGACGATGAGATGTTGTGAGCGAGCGCTGTTTAATGCACTCTCCGCCGTCCACAGCCCGGCGAGCGGGCCCGGCCCTGCAGGAGGGGCGAGGAGGACCGGCCCGATGGAGGTCAACGTGTTTTCACAGATAAGCTGGGCTTTGGTGCCCCGACCGCACTGCCAAAACACGGCTCCTCCATGCTAAACAGCTTTGCTGTGAGCCCGATAACAGCGAGAGGGTTGATTTGGTCAGATCGGATGAATATTACGTTCCTGTATATGCTATTATTGTGCGAAATTTTTTAAAAAGATGTTTTTTTTTCACTTCCCTACACTATGCGCTATTTAGTATTGATGTTCTTGAAAACAGGAACGTATTTTCTTTTTAAGTGACTGGGGTATTCATCCGTTCTCTCTAGTGTGAGAATAAAAGCTTTGTTTTCATCATATATGACTCAGTTTCTGCCCAGAGTATTTCATACCGATCTGGCAACCGCACGAAAGCTTTCCTCAGATTGGTCACTCACATGTACGATCATGTGACTCTACATTCCTTGCTAAACAACAGAGTTAAGCAACTTTTCTTACTCTGAACTAAGTGGTAAGTGGCGCTATAAAACTACGGTACACGTCCAGCCTGAGCTGGGATCAGAGGAGGAATCAGACTGAGGAAGAACCAGGAGTGCTTCAGAGTCCACCGCAGTTTGTGTCAGACTCGTATTTCACATCATTTTTCTGTCTGTGATCCGATTTCCTTGTTTTTTAAACTTCCATTTCAATATCCTGAATGTATATATGAAAGGGTTCAGGGTGACATTTTTTGGACCCGATATACATCTTTGGCAAGGAGCAGACTGTCGTTATTCCACAAAGCCAAGTAAAAGTGGTTTTCTTTCGAGTGCCCCTTTAAATACCCTGAATCAAACAGCAGCCAGGAGGGCTGTTTTAGGGCCAGCACTGTCCAGCTGCAGAAAGAATAGCCGCACCCCAGAGGGTCGAGCCCCGAGAAAATCCATCATCTGGAAGTCACTGTTACAGTCTGGCAGCCGGTGAGCGCACCCCAGGGATGCAGGGACAAGCCCGGCATCTCCAACCCCCCCCCCCCCCCCCCCCCCCCCCCTCCCCCACCACCCAGCCTCACCCCCCCCCAAGGGGAGGCCAAACGAAGCCGGAATGACGGATGCAGCCCAGGGGAGGGTAATCGAGTGTAGAATGAGTGATGCCTCACACCGGTAGGGACGCGATCCAGGAAGGCCTGGATGCTGAGCGGAGCCAAACGAGCTGCTCAACTCCAGAGCCGCAGGAAAGAGGAGGACGAAGTGTTGATTCTGTAGATACTGTACGCGCGCGGGGCTAGAGGAAGGATGACGGCTCACTTGACACCCAGAATCGATTGCATACGCAGAAGAAAGTCCCGCGTGCGCTGAAAGCTGGAGCTAGAGAAGAGGCGGAGAGTGACTTGTGCTTAATGCGTTGTTTATTAATGGATAACGTCTTGTCCCCGTGCCAATTCCCCTCTCCTTTGTCGTTCCAGGAAAAAAAGGGGAAAGCGGTAAAACGTGATGAACGGACACCATCGCCACATCAACAATGCGGACAACGAGCGGAAAAACCAGCCCACACACAAAAAAAGGGAGGATGGATGGATTTATGGATTAAGGATGGATTAAGTGGAGACCTCCACATGTTGGCCGGGGCATGATTGGAGCCGGCGAGCAATCAGAGGCCGGTCCGATGCACCCGCCTCCCGCGTCCCAACAGCTGCTCCCATCCGCCCTCTGACTGAGCGCGGGTCAATGATGTGTGTGACGCCCGGGAAAGCCGCGGGTCGATGCCGATCAACAGTTGTTCTAAGTGACACCGGTCTGTCACTTCCACTCAGGAAAATCAATGGGAGTTGACAAACGGCTATAACAGGTTATGGATTCATACGGTCCGACTCGCCTCGTCAGCAAAGTGCGGGAGCCGTTGAATTGCCCGCACGATGACAAACTCAATTAAAAACTCTAATTAAAGAGCAAATTCGTCGGCCGTAACAGATCTCAATTATCCCTTCACTCAGACAAAAAATCCAGAGACAACCTGGGGAAATACACACTCGGAGGAGAAAAAAAGACTCGAAGCTTCCTCTGCCTTGTTAGTTTGTTTATACCAGTATCCCTATAAAGTCAGAAAAAAAAACCCCAACTCGCTTCAAAACTGGCAGTAAACAAAAAACTACACACGCACCATTGCAACAACGCTCAGCTGGAACTATTCTTTGTTGTGGAGAAAAAGTGCCACACATCCAAAACTCAGAGCGCTATATATACGCACACACACACACACACACATATATATTTATATATAAAAATATAAGGTGACAGAGTGCCCGATTTAACATCAGCTGCAACAGAGTGTGTTGACACCACCAAAGGACTCATGAATAAAAAAGACCAGAGACAAATAAGGAGGAGGGGGAAAAAATGACAAATATAATTATGGCAACGCACACAGAAACTTCCGAAACAATCAGCCTTACGTGTGTAAAAATAGAGCCGAGCCAAAGTAAAAATCCACAACATGCATGATGGTGAAAGTTTCTGACAGTGAAGCCAAATTCCAGAAAAAAAAAAAAAAACACATATAAAATGGCACTCATAATAATAATAATACTTATAATAATAATAATAATAGCAGATAGGCAAGTTCTTGCAAAGGAAAAAGAGGGAAAAAAAGAAAAAGCAGAAACTCCTCTCCTCTCCTCCCGCTCCGTGGCTGGCTCTGCTGGAGCCCACATACCTTGCAGAGTTTCTGGTAGCGCGGCGAGGAGATGGCCATCCTCTGGAGCCTGTGTAGGAAGACCACCACTTTCTGGAGGGAGGTCCGGACCATGGCCATCATCTTAAGACTGCTACAAGTCTGTAGCAGCCTGCTCCCGGTCCGCATGCTAGCACTGCCCTACCCCACTCATATTGTTCTCCCTCTCCCCCTCTCCCTCTCCCTAGCCAGCCGACCAGACCCCTGCCAAGCTGACGTGATGCGCACACACACACACCAACATGCACAGAGGGAGAGAGAGGGAGAGAGAGGGAGAGAGAGAGGGAGAGAGAGAGAGAGAGAGAGAGAGAGAGAGAGAGAGAGACAGAGAGAGAGAAAAAGACAGAGAGGGAGGCAGAGAGTGAGAGGGAGGCAGAGACTGAGAGCGCGAGAGAGAGAGGGAGGCAGAGACTGAGAGAGAGAGCGAGAGAGAGAGAGAGAGACCCACACAGCGTACTCAGTTCAGCATGCCCCCATGTTTCGTCACATATGCACACACGCTACAAAGAGCGAGTGCAGCCTCAGTTCTCCCTCTCTCTCTCTCTGTCTGTCTCTCTCTGTGCCAACACTCTCGCCGCTCTCAGCATGCACACGCACACACACACACACTCTCTCCTCTTACGCACACACACGCATACAATGATGCGGGCGAGCGGGACAAGACGAGACACTCACTTTCTCCTCCACGCGGACATTCACACGCGCACCCCCGACCGCAGAGCCAGAAGAGAATCAAACAAATCGCTTGTGACGGCACCCTGCAGACTCGAGAGGAGCGCGATGAAGGAGAAGGAAATTAAGATGAAGAAGAGGAAGGGGAAGAGGGGGAGGAAGAAGAAGAAGAAGAAGAAGTGGAAAGTGCCCAGCAGCAAGGGAGAGGAGAAGGAGGAGGAGGATGAGGAGGAGAGGAGCTGGTCGTACGCGGTTCACTTTTTACTGCCGCCGATCCGGAGAGAGCACGAGATGGAATGACTGACAAAAAATAGGAGGGTGAGAGAGAGGGAGAGAGAGAAAGAGAGAGGGAGAGAGATATAGTACTCCATTTAGACCAGAGAGAAGGAGAGAGGGAGAGAGAGAGAGCGGGAGAGAGAGAGAGAGAGAGAAGGACAAAAAGGAGAGAGACAGCAGAGTAAGGGATGATACAGACTCTGCCTCTGCCGTGGAGGGAGGATGACATTACGCAAGGCAGCCAACAGATCAATGAGCAAGAGACAGACGAAAAGGTACAGAGAGAGGGAGGGAGGGAGAGAGAGGGAGAGAGAGAGGGAGAGAGGGGGAGAGAGAGAGAGAGAGAGAGAGAGATGCCCGGGCGAGGGCTGCACAAACGAGATACACACAAACAATAGAGTTACAGAAAGGGAGGAGTTATTCCGGGCGTCCAGGGTTCCTGGAAGAAAACGTCCCATTCATTTTCTGCCTCGGCTGCGTCAGTGAGCCCGGACCGACACAAAGCTGAGCCGCTTTTCACCGAGGCGGTGAGCAGCTGAACTCTATTAGAAAATACACCCCCCCCTCCACCCCTCCACCCCGCTCCCTCCCATCTGAAGAGTAAACAAGGAGCATTTTCAATGAGAGAAGTCCAATCAAGGAGCTTACATTTCGGATGCTGTGTGCCGCTAATGCCCGGCTAAAACCAAAGATTACACTCTGTAGAAATCTGTTAATACGGCGCAAATCAGATGACTTCTGGATTAGGGGACAATTTAGGATGAATACAGCAAATTCCCAAGTGGGACATGAAAGCCTTTTTAATTTGCTGCAGCTCCGATCGCCGGCCCCCCCTCTCGCCTCTCCTCTCTTCAGAGCATCTGCAGCCGAGCTTATCCAGGCTCCTCCACTACACCCAAACTCACATGAAACACACCCCGGAAACTTTGATTTGACAGAAGCAATGAAACGCTTTTCTTCTGCTCAGAAAAAAAAAAGACTCTCAGAAACCTGAGAGACGGGGACAAATCTCCCCCCGCGCTCATTTAAAGCTCTAATGAAGGCATAAAATAAGTCGGGGTCAAACACGCCGCTGTACGACCGCATGCCGATGGGACTCACAGCCATGTCCGGCACTTTGGAAAACAGCTGTGCTGTGCGACTGAGTCTGTGCAGCACAAATAAAGCCCTCGAAACAGTGACGGAGGAGAGTGGGGCCGGACTGAAAGAGTGGAGATAAGAGGTGGCCAAAAAAAGGGAAGGGAAGGGAAAGGTCAAGAGAAGATAAAAGGCTTTTTTTCCCTTTCTTTTATCAATGCAGAAAACGTATAAACCTTAGTGCGGATCTGCCGGGAAGCAGAGGCGAGGTGACGCAGAAGAGAGCGGAGGAGGGAGGGAGCAGTCGGGTCGGCAGAGATGGTCACGGGGAGGCTGCGAGGCGTTCGCTTTGAGCCCCCGGAGTGAGGACGGGCTCCCCCTCGTACGCGCACGCCTCCGACTCCTGCGCTTCAAATGATCGGCCTGGCGCTGAAAAGCGAGCGGGCTGCTCTCAAAACATAACTGTGGCGTGAGCGATCCCCAACGAGGATCCTCCACCGGGAGCAAATAGGTTCACACTAGTCACCAGGGGAGTGGAGGCGGGGGTGGGAGGGGATCGGGATGAGCTCACTGGGGAGAGGAGCTCTGTTTAGACAAGGTTTAACCGGCCTCCGTTTCAGCCGTTCCGCCACAGTGTCCACCGGGCTTTGCAGGGGGAATTACGGGGGTGGCCGGGGGTGGTGCTGCCTCCGCCTTAATGGCACCCACAGCAGCACGTCTCAGCCCAGAGGTTGCACGAGGCGCTCGCTGGGCGGCCTGCGCACGCCTCAGACCCTTCAAATCGTATGCGTCAGTGTCAAAGTCAAAGATATCAAGGGAGACAAAGTGCTCATAGTGTCGTTGGCACATGTGAATACATTCGTGCATCGTGTGTTTAGAGGCGGCTCAGGAGATGAAAATGACCAGTCTGGAGCACGATTCAGCCGCTGCTCCGGGTCAATCCAGTCAATAAGGAGCGTAAATGGTGGTGGAGAGCTTTGATGGGCCTGATTGGATTAACATGGATTACGGTGGTGACACAGATGACTGAGCGTGAGCACTGTCCCCTCACAGCTAGAGGGTCCCCGGTTTGACTCCCAGGCCCGTCCAAAAACATGACCTTGGGTCAATCGGACTGAACTGCCCCTAGGAGGGAGAGTGAATATGTGTGTGTGTGTGTGTGTGTCCTGTAAGGACTAGTGACCTGTCCGGGTCACATTCCCGTTCCTTCGCCCTGTGTGTGTGCTAGAGATAGGCTCTGACACTGCTGAAGCACGAAGCAGCCAGATGATGGATGGATGGCGTATAGAGCACACAAAAGCCAACATGCAGACAGATACAGACGAGAGCGGCTCCAATCTCCCCACGGCACTCAATGCGGGAAATCAAAACGAGTCCGTTTCCCCAACTCGGGTTTACGAGATGAGAAGTTTGTTATTTTCGCCCGGTCCGGTCTAGAATTACGCGCCTCGGTCTCGGTCGAGTTCCACCCATAATTCTCGCCGCTAATGTGCCACATTTGTCTTTCTCACCACTCCAAACCACTCACCCACCGCGGGTTTAATATGAAAACGGCAGTCAGGATGACAATGGCCCGTGGCCAGAGACTATAATTAAAGTAACTCAATGCTCACTTTGTGAGCTCGTGGAAGATTATTCTGGGGTGGGGGGGGGGCACACATCCTCGACGGCTCTGCTCGGGACGTCGCCGCCATCCATCAAACCGTGACTCCGGGACAGACAATAAGAGGATGGAGCTGAAAATCGTGGGTGGTGGCGGAGATCCAACAAAAAACTTCAGACTCGCGGAAACTTGCTTTTCGCGGTATTTGCTATACGGCTGAGGGGTGAGACGATGTCGCAGAGACAATTTCCTCCCTCTGAGAGGAGAAAAAACTGCTCGGAATGATGAGCTTCAAAGCAGACGAAGCCTCAGAAATCTTTCATTCGTTTCTTTTTTTATGTGACTTTAAAATGAAAGAGTGACAGCAATGTGTCATCCAAGACAGTGATGCCATTATGAGATCTGCGCTTTCAAGCTGTGAAAAATGTGCGACATTGATGTGTTTTTTCTTTTATCCCCCAGGGACGAGGAATTCATCGCACACCCCGGATCATTGACCATGTCGGGGTGATAAATAAAAAAACCCCTCAAAGTATAATCCAAAAGAGATTAGATGCAAAAAAAAGAGATGATGATTGGTGCCTGTTTGATGTGTTGGAAGGTTCAGGTGAAGTTGCTTGGGATTAAAACGTTACATAAAGCATAAGATGATGTGTGTCAACAGATCCCTGTGGAGGAGGAGGAGGAGGGGGGGGTGTGTGTGTGTGGGAGGGGGGTGGGGGGGGGGGGGGGGCTCTAGGTAAATGACAAGCTTGTCAGAGGAAACGTAAACACACGCAAACGCTCTCCAGGAATACCTGAGCAGCGCGGGACGAGGGGATCGATGAGCCCGTGAATACCAGGGGCGCACACTCGCAGGTCCGCTTGGGCCCACACCTGTGCGGACGCCTCTCACGCACACACACACACACACGCACGCACACGCACACACGCAGGCAGGCAGGCCCTACCTCCAGCTGCTGCTTCAGCTCCTTCGCGTGGGCCGAGTCCTGGGACAGGTCCTCCCGCTGGGAGGCGTCGGCCAGCACGTTGACAGTGGTCTCCGCCTCCTGGAGCCACTTGAGGAAGGCCTCCAGCTCCCGGAGAGACATCTGCAGGCCCTTCAGCTCCGCGTCCAGCTGGGCGTGCCGGTCGCTCGCCCTGACGCACACGCACACAAACACACACACACACACACACACAGAGCGGTGAGGCGTGCAGCTTCTTCCATGAGGAGGGGGGTGAAACAGAAAAGGAGGTCTCCCCGGTACCGGTTGTTGATGCTGTTCCAGGCGGCACTGTGCTTGTCGGCGACCTCCTTGATCCGGCGGGTGTCGTCGGCCGAGTACTCGTGCAGGAGGCGGCTGGACAGCTCGCTGAAGGCGGCCGCCGTGGCCTGGCCACGGCCCAGGTCCTGGAGGAGCGCCTGTGAAACAATCAACGGGGAAGCATTAGGGCCGAGGTGACACTGACAATGTGACGGATGCGGCAGGGCCCGGGGGGGGCCAGGGCCCGGCTGGCAGGACTTTAGCTTGTTATTGTTATTATCATCACTACATCTAAGAGGCATCCCACCCCCCAACCCCCGCTCCCCCCCCCCCCCTCGCCCCTGCTCTTTGTGTACCGCTGTCGTTCGGGATCTGCTTTATATTAACGAGCTGATTTCTGAGGCACGAACAAAAAAAATGAAATGAAACTTGAGGCGGTAGAAGAAAAAACACACAAAGAAATTTGTTATGGCGCAGCCGAGCCATCTGACACTGTTGCTTCAGCCTCCACTTAATCAAGGCGCTCACGTAAGAGCCGACTGTTATTCATGGGGGCAGATTATTATTTTAAAATTTTGGCATCGGCTAATTAGTCACATATATATGTATGACCCCCCGCAGGTTCTCTCAACACTTCACTTCTTTTAAAGGGACGATCCCTCATCGTTACAATGGGCACACGCAACCAGGGGGCGGACCAGGGCGCATCCTTAAAACGCAGATGCCCCCTGGTGCCGGGTCGCGGTACTGCAGCCGCCCGTGCCCCGGGAGCAGCACGGGTTCCCAGACTCTCTGGGCCAAGTCATCATCTCAAATTAAGATGATGGATGGTGTGGGCGTAGGAACGTTATTAAGGTTCAAAGTGATACTGCAGAGGGGGTGATTTATTCATTCCCACCTGGTACAGGCTTATACAGCTGTATAAAGGACCTCTAATAGTTTATAAAGTAAAGTTTGGTTCGCGCCAACATTTTTCCCTCCATTAGGAGAGCGAGCACACGACGCTCCCGGGAGTATATATCCAGTCTGGTGTAATAAGAAAGATGCAGAATCACGGCGAGTGACCCTCAGGAAGGACAGGCGTTAGACACCCAGAGGACACGAGGAGAGAGAGAGAGAGAGAAACTTTTCATCTAACCTTGTTGTCTGCAAGCTGTTTAGTCAGGGGGTCTCTGGCCTGCTGGAGGAGGCTCTGGAAGCGTCCTTCGTTGTGTCCAATCAGGGCTTTCACCTCCTTCCTCTGCTCCTCCCACTGGTTGCTGTGGCCAATCATGTTGTCCAGCTGCTGGAGCCGTGCCTCCACGCCGTGCTGGGTGCTGTCCCACTGGCTGCGCACCCTCTCCACTGCAGGGCAGAGACAGGTACACGCTCGAGAAGACAAACTAAACAATGACAGTGAATGACGATGATGCCCGGGCGGAGGGCAGAAGTCACTCTGAAGGTCCGTCAAACGACGAATGCACGTACGCTTCTCCGTGATGGACGTGCGGACGTCCAGGTTGGACGTCTTGTTTTTGATGTTCTGTGCCAGGGTGAAAATGTCCTCCAGCTGGGGGTGACGCTGCTCCAGGTCGCTCTTCGTCACCTGCCGGGGGCGAGGCACAAGAGGCACGGTCAGACAGAGAGTACGGACTCTGGGACCACACACAAACACACACACACAGAGTCCTCCACCCCGACCTGCAGGCGCCCCACGGTGGTCCTGATCTCCTCCGCGTCCCCCACCGTCACTATGTTGGACTTGAGCATCTGCGTGATGAGGACGAGCCAGTCGGCCAGCTCGGTGGCGGTGGCGTTGAGGTCGGTGGGCGCCACGGTGTCGGGCGTGTGCGGCGTCTGGTGGCGGGGGTCCTCGCTGGCCAGGCTGGCCATCTGCACGGCCGAGGGGACGGCCGCCACTGCAGACGGGGATAAGGCCCGGGGCGTGAGATCAACAACCTCTTCTCCATGAGACGGTAATTGCTTCTTCACCGGGACGTGTTTAGCTATGCACAACCGGGGCTCTGTCGTTTGCTGCATCGTGCATTCTCCGGCTCCAGATTAAGCCACGAACAATAAGGAATTATAAACTCACCATCTGGGTCCTTATTAATTACCATTCACACATATTCCTGTGCTTGTCGTCTGCTGCTAATGATCCGATATCTCGTTTTCTCGACGTCATTAAAGGCTTAATATCGTCTACGGCGCTTTCCACGCCTCGGATGTATTGTGGAGACTGGTAGGGAGAAAAGCGAGCTAAGGGCGCGCGATAGGAGCGTCTTCCCTCACCCAGCTGCTGGTGCTGGACGGCGTGCTGGTGCGGTGTCCAGGCCGGCTGCAGGGACTCCCTCAGTCGACCGTCCAGGGCCTTCCAGTCGGCCGCCAGCTGCTCCACCTTGCTCTGCACGAGGAACACGTTCCAGGTTAGCGGCCGACGGCGGCCCATGAAACGTACAGTAGGCGGCGGGGAAACCCGAGCGGACCCCGCGCCTGCGATAAAGCAGCCGGCTCGACTTCATAAAGCGGATTACGAGACACGAAATTGCAAATTAAAGAGGAAAGGCGTGGGTTGGGGGCACTCGGGCGCCGTGCTGCCATTAGCTCAAGTATTCCTTTATTAAGTGTGGTTACTAGGGAAGCCGGGACCTTTTCCTGCGGCAGCAGCTGCTGTCGTCTCTGCAGCTCGATGGAGTGGGCCAACAGGTCCTCCAGGTCCTTCTTCCTGTCCTTCATGGACACCTCCAGAGCCTGAGGCAGAGAGCAGCTCGTTACAAACACCGGTGGCGATGGCGCCGGCCGGCCGTGGCGCTCTGGGACGGTCTACCTGTGCTTGGCCGGGGTTCAGGCCTCTGGTGACGATGGTCTGGTGCGTGACCACGACCCAGTCGGTCAGCCTGCCCATGCGGTCCTGGAACTGAGCGTGGCTCTGCAGGTTGGCCTCCACCTCCCCCACCTTGTCCAGCAGCTCGTGGGTCACCTGGCACAGGGAGGAAGTGAGAGCTAGGGGGAGTGACACAGAGCGGCGCTGCCGGGGTGCTGACCCGTGCAATTCTTCAAATAATTCATTTTCCTCGGTAATGAGTAATGGCGCGTCAAGTCTGCTCGAGCCGCACGTTTCAACACATAACTCGCCTGCACACCCTCACTGGTTATGTAGCTGGGGCCGGTAAAAGCGCAGGAGGAGGGAGGAGGGGATGAAGAGCAAATACGGGCAAAATAAGAAGCGTGCTGGGTGCTTTGCCGGCACTGGCACCTTGCTCCAGTTGAGGTTGATGTTTCTCAGTTTCCCCACATGCAGGTCTCTGCTCTGGGGGCTCACGCTGGGACTGGCCAGGATCTGAGGGGCGTGCTTGTTCAGCCAGCCGAGGCGCTCGTTCTGCGCGTGCATTTCCTCAGCGAGGGCCTGCAGAGAGACAGAGAGAGAGAGAGAGAGAGAGAGGGAGAGAGAGAGAGAGAGAGAGAGAGAGAGAGAGAGAGAGAGAGAGAGAGACAGAGAGAGAGAGAGATAGATAGAGAGAGATAGACAGAGAGAGATAGATAGAGAGAGATAGACAGAGAGAGAGATTGAGAGAGAGAGAGAGAGAGAGAGAGAGAGAGAGAGAGAGAGAGAGAGAGAGGGAGAGAGCACTGACCCATGAGTCACACAGCCACAGGATTGATTAGGTGACACGTTAACAGCAGAAAGCAAAATAAGTGAAATCAAGAAGTCACGGCCACACGGAATTAATCACTGGACTTTTCCTTCCCATTTTTTTCCCACCGTGCACCGAGGGAAAGTCTGGCTGAGCTGAGCTTGTCAGGAAGTAATGAAGATGGAAAACAGTATGGATCGCTCCGACAAAATCGCATCAGTCGCTCGGAGCAAGAGATGGAGGAGGAGGAGGAGGTCAGGCTCTGGCAAGTTTTGACTCGACCGGGACTGGGAGCAACTTGCGGGGAAGGGGTAAAAACAAACAAACGACAACAAAGGGAGGCGACACAGTCCTGGGGGGTGGGTGTAGCAGTGTGTAGCAGTGGCTACACACTGCGTGTGGAGCGTGGCCGGCACCTTCAGCTCTCGGAGGTTTCTGTCCGTGGCGGTGACGGGCAGGGTGCCGACAGCGTTCTCCGCCTGCTCCAGCCAAACAGCCAGGTCCTCGCGCCTCCTCACCAGGTCTGCCAGGGCCGGGTCTCCCCCAGCCAGCCTGGACACGCACGCACACGCACACGCACACACACACACACGCACGCACGCACGCACGCACGCACGCACGCACGCACGCACGCACGCACGCACGCACGCACGCACACAGACACACACACACACACGCACACAGACACACACACAGACACACACACACAGACACACACACACACAGACACACAGACACACACACACACAGACACACAGACACACACACACACACAGTCATTACTTACTGAGATTAGGATCTCCATTTCCTGCAGGATGCAGCCCCGATCGTGAAATTTACATTTAAATTAGTGTTGCAGACCGGTCGACCACACTGATAACGTGAACCCGTCCGAACACCAGGCGCGCGGCTCGCAGGTTTCAACGCCACAAAAGAGCGACTCAGTGGGCAATGATTCCAAGTTGTGCCACCACCCGATCTCGATTCGATCCGGGAGCCGGCGACGGATACGAGAGGATATCAGATGCCGATCTAATGTAATCACTCCTACTCATACGGAATCACAAAAGGCAGGTAAAGCATCGTTGGACACTTTTATCCCTGAGCACAGTCTCCCAGTCTGCTGTGATAATAAAAGCAGACTTTAAACGCCGCATCCTGCACACTGAGCTTTAAGAAGACCAATCAACTCCTATTAGCATTATAAAAGGATATTGTGTAAACATTATTCCTGCTTAGAGTCTCAAAGTACATTTTTATAGGAACTTAGTAATAGCAAGGTGGTAGCCTCTAGGTTTTAGATTCTAGGTTTGTGATGTTATTAAGTCTTTTATGTAGCTTGAGGCGACCGGAATTTCAATACATTTCCAAATTATCTTTAATTAGTGTCGTTTGTTTTTTTCATTGGAGGCAGAGAAAACGGGCCACGGGAATTTCAAAATAAAAGCATGAATTCTTACGAATGATCAGATCCTCGATCACCGATCTATTGATATGGATCGATGTACGGTCGCATCCCTGCTTGAATGATGAAGAAACAATGACAACCCTCTGTCCCAATAGGCAAACCCTCACATCCCGTTCATTTCCTTCCCCCCACTCTTAGTGCAGGACGCGTTACCTGCGCTGTCTGTCCAGGACCTGGCGGCTGACAGCTCTCCAGCGCTGCCCCAGGGCCTGCAGCTTCTCTTCGAGCAGGGATCCATCAGGCGATGACAGCTGCCCAATTATCTGCTCGCCGGTGCGGCTCAGCACGGCCAGGACGGGCTGGTGGCTGGCGACGCCTTCCTCCAGCTCCTGAAAAGAGGCGGGAAAGATTGATAGGGAGCGTGAGCGGCGGCACAGGGGGTGAGAAAAAAGACAAAAAGGAGGTGATATCGCAGATCAATCAGGCAGGATGAGCCAGATCGCTCAGGCCCGAGTCCTTCACTCCGGGTATATCTCTGAGTGACACACTGGCATGGTTCATGGCACGCCGAGACCCGAAGAGAGATTCAACTCGCCAAGACGGACCCTGAGTGTCCGTCCAATTGATCTCTCAATACCCCAACCCCACTCCATCCCTCGTCTCGTCCTCCGCAGCCGTGAAAAGGAAGAGGCGGGAGGGGCGGCTCACACCACTGCGAACCTGCAGGTGCCCGTACCACCTTGGAGTCGGGGCATCCCATCCCCAGCCTGGGACAAGGGAGTGGTAATCAAACCAGGCTGAACCAGGCTGAGCCTCTCCTCTCCTCCTCCGCATAACGAGCGGTTAGACGGGGTGCGCTGTGTTGGTTTAATACGTAGAGAACAGAGGCGTCTCCCCCCCCCCCCCCCCCCCCGTGCCCCCCCGTGGGGTGAAAGATGCAATTATCTCCAATCGGCTCCCATTTCAAACAAATTACCGCTGCATCTTGGAGGGCTAATAACGCTGCTCGGAGCTTGTAAACATATGGAAACATGAGCGAATATATTTGACTAATGAGCCGCCGAAACGACCGCACCGGGACGCCAGGAACGTTCACGCGTCGTGCAGGGAGAGAGAAGAGGAGGAAGACAAAACGTGATAGCACAGCGCTTCGCCCGGCACCCACCTCCTGGTGCTGGCGCGCCGAGTCCAGGTCCAGCTGGCCGTCGGGCCCCGCGCTCTCGCACAGCAGCGCCTCGGTGTGGCTCAGCCACTGGCCCAGGTCGTTCATGTCGCAGTGGAGCTGCCTCCACTCCTCCACCGCCCCGGTCAAAGCTCCTGCACGGGGACAGGGACAGGGGTGTTAGCACAGGGATGCTATCGCAGGCTAGCGCCATCAAGGCTAAAGACGCAGGTTTGGTCCCCTCACTTCTTGTAATGCAGGTCGAGACCCGGTAAAAGGTGACCCGGCGTGTTCAATTTACACCCAGCTTCCCTCTAAACCATTTGTGACTGCACACACACATGCGAATAAGGCCGAATTAAAATGAATAATGGATTGGAGGCCAACTCTTTCTCGTGGCATCATGTCAAGTGCAACTGTCAATTTCCCCGCGTAAAGTAATTACTCCACGCGCCGCAATCTCTTTCAAGGCTAGACTGTCGGGAGCTGGAGTGCGGTCTCCGCTGAGAAACGTCACGTTTTGAGAGAAATGAGCGAAATGAAAATGATTTCCCTGCTGAAACTGCAGCCCCAGCCGCCACCGACCCCCCCACCCCCACCCCTCCTCCTCCTCCCCAGTCCCAGATAAGACGAGATGAGGGGAGTGAGGGAGAGCGTCCAAACAATCACCACACAGGGACAATGGGGGGACGCCGAGACGCATTCATGAGCGAATGAGCCCGGGCCGAGGCGGGCGGCCGCTAAATGGCCGACACAAAGAGGAAAAAAGCGGATCCTTATCGCACCGACGGTCCGCATGTGGCCCATTTCCGGGCCAGCAATTTTCTAAAATACATTCTATTCTTTCACGCTTTTCTCATTTTTTTTTTTAACGATGCCCAAAGGTTACTGCGATCGCAGGGGGGGGGGGGCTCCGGCGTCCGGGTGCAATCTTCAAAATGAGCAGCCGGTTTGTTCCGGAACGCGCTCGCGCCGCGCTCAGCGCTTGTGCTGTTTATGCCCTAGGAGTCGTGTTGATAGAAGCCAAGGTCACCCCGCGTGTGCGTGCGTGTGTTACGGCACAGGGGTGAACGTGTGTGTGTGTGTCGTCGGAGCGAGGGAGCGCGTCTATACGTGAAAAAGCACGAGACTGTTTATGCCCAAGGAAACCTTTTGATGCCGATCAAGGACGGGAGTGTGAGTGTAGGATGCTCGATCGCACCAGCTGATGTACGTGTGTGTGTGTGTGTGTGCATGTGTGCGTGCGTGTGCGTGTGTGCGTGTGCTATCTAACCCACCCCTTGCGGTGGCTGTACATGCGGTTGAGGCGGTCCCACTCGGCGTTGAGCTGCGTGAGGGCGTCCCCGACCTGGGCCACCTCGGCAGGCGAGGCGTCCCGGATGACGTCGGGCTGGCGCTCGTGGATGCCGGTGACCTGCTCGCCCAGACGCTCCAAGCTCTCTCTGATGTTCTGCAAACAGAGCAACGCCGGGAGCTTAGAGGGGCTGGAGGTCCTTTCCTGGTGTTAGCATGGAGGCGAATGCGAAATGCTGGTTTCAACTGAAAGCTTTCTCCCTGATCCGAGTGAAAAGTGGAGCAAACACACAGTCTTGTATGCTTGAGCCAGAATCAGGTGTGGAAAAAGACTTTTTCATATGTGAATTTTGTACATGAATGAGGACGTGATGACGTTTTTGGACCTGCTGTGCAACTCTGACCGAGTACAGACTGTTTTCCTTCAACAAATCAACAACTGTTTCTCTGCCGCCTTTCTGGAGTCAGTCCCACTGGTTGAGGTGGCGGAGCCGCACCTTCAGCGTGTCCTCCTGGCTGGAGAAGTCTTCGTACAGCCCCCCGCTGAGCTCCGAGGAGTTCAGCAGCAGCTCGTTGTCGGCCATGGCCAGGAGCACCTTGTTGACGTCCAGCAGGTAGTCGGAGGGACTCAGCGACGGGGCGCTGCCGCGCTCGGCCGAGGACATCTCCTGCACCGGGGCGGGACGACACACGGGAGGGGTGGTGAGCAACCCCGCTAGCGCACTGTCAGCATGCAACAGGCCGAGACGCGCTCGTCTGTAATCACCTCGGCCGCAAACTCTCCGATCTGCTCCGTGACGGCGTGAGAGGCCGACGAGTCCACGGAGACCTCCACCTGCCTGATTCGGAGCACCCTCAGCTCCTAACACACGCACACGCACACACACACACACACAGAGACGTGCTGACCAAACTGCATGAAAACGCGTGAAACAAGCGGCCTGCACGGCGGCCCGCTGCGTCTCACCCTGTGGGCGGAGTACTGGCTCTGCAGCCGCAGCAGCTCCAGCCTCAGCTCCTCCCTGGAGCCCTCGTCCGGGGTGCGCTGCAGCACCTCCTCGCCGCGTCTCAGCAGGTCCTCCACGGCGGCCTTCTCCTCGTCCATCTGCCGCGCCGAGAGCACACGGGACAGACAAGCAGAGTGAGTTTCTTCCTCCCGCATCCGGAATGCCTCTCAGCGTGTGGGGCGGGGGACGGTGGGGTGTTTGAAAACACGGCGGGTGCCTCCTGGCCCGTCCCGGACGCCCTGACCTCGGCCCGGCCGGGTTTGATGTGTTCAGCGTCACACACCCTGATAGGGCAGCTTGGACTGTGCGCGAGTCAGAAGTGCTAGGCCTCGACGCGCCAAATCAAAGCCCGTCTTATCAGGTGAGAGCTTTGCCTACACCCTGTAGCCCGGCGTAAAAGAAAAAAGAAAAAACACAAACCTGCACAAAGAGAATAAAAAGAGACCTGGGGGAAATTCGTCTCTTTTCTTTTCAAACCTTGCCAGAGCGAAGATGACTGACGTATTTCAGCATCTGCGACCCTGAGCGCGCCACTTCACCTCCCTATGCACAAGCTAATTACTGCGCTGACGCTCTTGCCCTGGCTGTAACCACCGCTGCTGTTTCCTAGGAACACGGTTTGACACATGCTGCAACGTGAGGAAATGGAAAGGTGGCCGTTGCGTGCCTTGTCGTCATCCAGGAGGCCGGGCTGGTCCTGCTGCAGAGCCTTCAGGGTGTCCTGGAGCTCGGCCCGGAGCTCCCTCACCTCCTGCAGAGCCAGGGGCTCGGCGGGACGGCTCCCGCTCTCCACCCCCATCTCCTGGCTGCGAGCCACCTGACGGAGCACACACCCGCGGTCAGAACGGCCGCCCTGTCACCCCAACGAGCCCCTGGGGAAGGTGAGCATGCGCAGTACCTGCTGTGACACCTGCTGCTTCAGTTCCACGCCACTCGACTCCAGACTGGACATCATCTGCCGAGAGAGACAAGAGACAGCTCAGCCTGAACTTCCAGCACAACACCAGGTTTCTGTCTCGTTTGGGGCGTCTCGTACCTGGGCCGTTCTGATGTGCTGCGAGACCTTGTCGAAGTTGCAGTTGAGCTCGGCCAGCTTGGGCTCCACCACGTCTCTGCAGGCGGGCCCCCGGCTGGTCATCAGGATGATGGCCTGGTCCTTCACGCTGTCCACGCGCAGGCCCACGTCCTCCAGCTCCTCCAGCATGTTCTGAGGAGGACACGCACCGTCGTTTACTACATTTAGCTGTTACCTCCGGCCGTCCAGAGAGATGGATCATCAGAACCGGCTCCCCTCCGCCTCACCTTCACCACCGTCTCCCTCTCGGCGGGCCCGAGCCGCTCGGCCTCGTCCAGGTGGATCTGGGTCTGGTAGAGCCAGGTGCTGATGTGAGCCAGGTTCTCGTCAAAGATCTCCACCTCGTTCTGGTGACTCTGCACGCACGCACAGCGCAAACAAATACCGTCAGAGGGCCCGGCTGAGTCTCGCACATTCCCTGCTAAATGAAGACATTGAATTCGTTTTCCGTCACCCTCGGCACCGCTAGCTGTCACGCACGGGCACAAAGAGGAAACACTTGGGGTTGAAGCGGTGATGAATTGGGGTCATAAACATGTAAATTCTGGGGACCTTCCTTCAAAGGTTATCCCCATCGCCTCGCTCGTTGAAAACACTCCGCTTTGAGAGGAATCGAGAGAGGAAACATTGCATTCCCGCTGTAAAATCTTTCAAAGACAAAATCTTGCCATGCCGCTCTGTCTTGCTCCACATTCGGGTCATAGGGCCTCCATATTCGATTAACATCGCAGCATTTCAAAGCGGAGCCCCGGTGACGACACTATTTCACCACACTTCATGACAAAGGCGTGAAACAGTGAGGCAATTGCACGCGAGGGAGTCGCAGCTTGCGTTCGCCACCTCGACTCTCTTGAAGCACTTGCCTCTAAGGAGTTAGGGCAGGTGGGGGGAATCCCACCTACACGGAGGGCGTTTTAGGGCCAGCCCTCGACTTAGCGAGGGATGTCGGCGCTCACCAGCACGGCGCTCAGCCAGTCCTCGGTCCAGGTGCGCACGCGGCCCCAGGCTTCGTTGAGGCCGCACAGCTTGTCCTCCAACGGGGCCTCGCTGCCCTCCACCAGCGTCTGCAGGCCCGCGCTGGTCTCCATCAGGCCCGACAGCTCCGCCTTGCGACGCTCCGACTCTTTCAGGAGGCCCCTGGTGAGGCACACGCGAGGTGAGATGCCAGGGGAGGCGCAGAGAATACATCAATAGGAGGGAGGCTGAGGCTGGAGCTGCCAGCCAGGAGACCAGAGAGGACATTCAGGGATGTAGTGAGAGAGGACGTGAACTCGGTGAGAGGGGGAGCGCAGAGACGGTAGGGTTAGATGGAGGCAGATGATTGGCTGTGGCGGCCCCTGAAGGGCACAGCCGAAAGAAGAAGAAAGAAGGAACAGAAGAAGGTGTGATGCTTTGATATGTTTGAATAACTCAGAGCGGTGTGTGCTGAGGAGAGGATTCATTGAACAGCACGTCGGGTCAGCTCCAGTGTTACAGGGAGGTGTAAACGCTGTACCAGTGCTCCACCTGCTGGAAAAGCAAAGCCACACTTCTAGGCTCTTGGGTGTGCGCGGTTACTCACATTGGCCCAGGCGATCTCGGCGTCGATGTCGGCGGGCATGTCCCCCGCGGCCGTTCTTCTGCTGCAGCTCGGCCTCGTTGGCGCTCAGCCACTCCTGCAGCCCCGCGCTCTCCTTCTGGAACTTCTGGGACAGGGACAGAGCCTTCTCCAGGTCCTGCTTGCCCTCTGTCACCTGGGGAGAGGCGGGAGATGAAGGGAGCGTCTGGTAGGAGGGAGCGAGCCTGACTCTGGGGGGGTGGGCTAGGGTGGGGGGCGTACCTGGGCCCCCAGGTCGTTGTAGAGCAGCTTGAGAGCCGTGAGCTGCTCGTCCATGGCCTTGGGGTTCTCAGTCTGCTGCTTCTGCACAATCTGCCGACCGGTCTTTATCACCGTCTCCACCTCCAGCTTCACCTCGCTCAGCAGCTTGTACAGTTTCTGTTCATTACAAAGAAGAACATGAGAGTCTGAGGGACTGTTATTTTATTGTATCCTGACATAAAACAAGATGGGGCTCTCACCATGCAGCCACCGAGGTGGGACTGGATTTTTTCCGGGTCCACGTCCCTCACATCCAGAACATGCAGCTCAGCCTTGGCGCCGTCCAAGACCCTCTTGCAGTCCAGCATGCGCTGCTCGAAGTTCGCCGGCTTCTGGAACAGCTGGTACTTGGTGGAGATTTCCCTCAGTTTCCTCTGCGGGTGGAGCACATTTACCGTTTCACACTTCACTCTTCTTACACACCTTCCCCCTACACGCTGCCAAGACGTTGTGTTTTCCTTCGCTCCGACTGCGCTTTCACATCATCAGAAACCTTGGATGTCAGAGGAGCAGCGCCGGGCTGTGAGGGCAGCCTCCTGCAGTGCGTGATGCGCTCCAGTAGGAGGCAGCGTTACCTGCAGGTGATCCAGCATGGTGCCACCTCGGGCGGCCTTGCCGTCGGCGGCGGGCGGCGGCAGGTTGGCCACGTTCCTCCTCCTCATGTCTTCCACTGTGGCCTCGTGGGCGGCGATCTCAGCCCCGATGGTCTGGAGACACACACACACACACACACACACACACGACGAGTTCATATCCACTCATCTAGACAGACCCTTTTATACCTGCCCTAGGACAAGTTAAAGATTCCCACTTCTGAGGCATTTCTTACCGCTCCTCCACATCTCCATACAACCATTACGGCCACACTACACCTACAGCACAGAGGCGATGATGCGAAGACCGCGAGACGATGAGGTGGTTACGACGACGTACCTGCGCCTCCTGCGGCAGCTGGAAGGCGTCGATGCGGTCGGTGAGGTAGGAGGTCAGGGTGTGGTCCAGCTGGCCCAGGGACTCCTGCAGCGTCTGGAGCGCCTGCTCGTTCTCCTTCAGCGTCTGCAGCTGCTGCTCGAGGCCGAGCTGCCGGTTGACCGCCTGGGGAGCGCCACGCCACAGGTATGAGTCTCGCGGCCAGTGTGGACGCGGGAAATGTTAAGACCGGTCGGGGTGGGGGCGACGTGACCGCTCAAAACTGCGAGCGGAACGGGCTGAGAGCAGCCGCTCCGTTTACTCATTTATCATGTTACTAAGTAATGAACAGAGGGAGAGGATGTAAAGGTATGTACGGAAAGAAAAGAGACACGTGAAATAATAGATGCTTTTCTTCTACGGTTACACACACACACACACAGGCATTCCACATGGTTACACACAAAGACAGGGTCCTGACCTGGTGGTTGAGCTGCTCATAACGGGAACTGAAGGCCTCGAGTTTTTCACTAATGAGCTCGTCCAGGATGCCCCCGTCTATCAGCGTCTGACCCAGCTCTCTGATCTGCGTCCTGTTGTCCCCGGGGTGGCGCAGCGCACTCTCCAAAGACTAACCGAGGGGGTGGGGGGGGCGTCCATCCAGGAAGAGGAGAACCAAGGGAGGGGGGGGGGGAACAGGGATCAAGAAATGCTATTTGTTTTACAGTTCCAGCGGGAGGGACCAAAAAAAAAAAAAAACAAAAACAAACTCCGGAGAGAAAAAGAGGAGTCCAGACAAGTGCCGAAAGGTTAGAAGAAGGAAGGAGAAGGAAGGAAAAAAGAAAGCGCGGACGCAGAAACGGCGGCGCCGGGTGTGTCAGATGGAGCAGAAGGAGATGGTGACTGAACGAGAAGCGAGAGACGAGCGAGAGGGGAGCGCGCCGAGCCGCGACACTTGTTTGGATCCAACAGTGCCTGTTTACGTAGGGTCATTAATGTGGCTTTCCTTCCCGGAGGTGACGGACGGAGTGAGAGAGCGAGAGTGAGCGACAGCCGACCCTCCCCACCCCTCGCCCATCACACACACAGACACACACCCCAGCCCTCCAGAGGGGTGAGCATGATTAGCAAGCGAAGTGAAACGGTGAGCGGGTGAGCTCTGAAAGAACACAGAGGGAGAGAGAGAGAGAGAGAGAGAGAGAGAGAGAGAGAGAGAGAGAGAGAGAGAGAGAGAGAGAGAGAGAGAGAGAGAGAGAGAAATATTGGGTGAGGGGGGGGGAGAGAGAGAGAAAATAGGCAAAAAAAAAAAACACACACGTCAGGACAAAGGGGAGGAGGGCTGTCTTGGAGGGTCTTCAATTTCCTTCATCACTATGCAATGTTACAGAAGCGGCGCGGTGATTAGAGCCAGTGTGACAGGCGCGCTGCGGGCGCACTACGGATATAGCAACAGAGCAAGACAAAGCCGGAGAAATTTGGAAGACAAAGTCAAAGACAATGAGGTTATTAACTGAGACAGAATATTTAACGGATGGCTTGGTGTATGGAAATGACTGTTTTCCAGCAGCAGCAGCCGCCCCCTCCTCCACCCCCGTCTCTCCTCCACCCCCCCCACCCACCCTCCACACACACACACACGTCTGACATCTCTTTACGGCCCGTTCGGAGCCGCTCATCCTCTCCTCCCCGCTGATGAGCTTCCTCGAGCGCCGCTCGTTAATACGCATCTGAGCTCGTGTCCCCCGACGAGCGAGAACAAGAAATAACTGTTGACAGGTTGCCCGGAGAGAACTTGGCAAAAACTTCGTCCAAAATGATAACAATAATAACAATAATAATGCACTTTCTTCCCCCGCATCCTCACAGCATGACGGTGCGGCAGACGGATCAGATGCGAGCCACGCGTGCGCGGGGGTTTGTTTCGGTACCTCCAGGGCCTCGTTGACGGCCTCGGGGCTCTCCGGCAGGTTCTCAGTCGACTGGAGCTTCTCGCCAAGTGTGTTAAGCCAGTTCTGCTCCATATCCAAGTACTGGAGCAACTCCATCCAGCAGGACCAAACCTCCTGCAGACACGCACACACACATACAGTAACGTCAGAAAGGTTTAAATACAGTCGCGCATAACCCGAGAAACCTCCGTTACGTTGCTGTCAAGTGACAGCTCCGTTAAGCATGCCCTCGCCTGCTTCCTTTGAGGACAATGTGGAAATAAAAAAGATGACACTGCAAGGCTTTTTTATTTAACTGTTGACTAATGGACTCCAGGCCAAGCGCATACATGAGCATGAGCACCGCTCGGTGACAGGCCTGACCTTTACCCCGCCTAATCTGGGGAACGAGAATTACAAACAGTGCCCCAAACCGTGACCTCACACTCGCAGATTAACTCTGAAGACCAGAATCCCCGGAGCCCTCGCGGCTCCTCTCATCTCTCCACAGCTCTGTGCAGGGCAGAGAGGCTCGCTGGATGAGAGGGACCGGGGCGAGATCCACCGCGACCATTAGAAATTCTCTTCATGATCGATTTTAAGATTGTTCTGTCGGCTTTTGAAGCTTAAAACTGAATCTCATGGAGAAGCGGTGCTTTACTGCCGCAGCCGACATGTGTGGAGCATCCGTCTTGTATCCTGAGAGCAGCAGAATGGGGACGTTTTCTAAAGGCAAACATACCTCTTCAAACTGGCTTTTGCAGTAATTTAATCTTTTTAACATGGTCTATTTCTCTATTCATTTTAACCAGTCTATTATTCTATTCATTTTTGCTTGTTATATAACAACATCTCACTGTTCATGTCAGCTTTTCATAAAAACCGGTTGTCCCTCCATCCCTCCTTTGCATATACACACACGAAGCTCTGGCTGGAGCCACCATCTGACTGGCGAGTGAGGTGAACGGGCAGCTGGTTACCTCCAGAGTGTGACACTTGCTCTTGAAGCGGTCGCAGAGCTTGTGGTAGTTGGCGAGCACCCCGTCCAGCTCGGAGGTCAGCTCCTTCCCGCTGTCTCCACCGGGGGGCGACGCCGTGGACACCAGCAAGTTGATGCTGTCTTTCAGGATCTTCACCTTCACTTCCTTTTGCAGCACGTCCTCTTTGGCCCTCTGCCGGACCGGAGACGAAGACAGAGAGAGGGAAAACGGAGAGAGTCGGACACGGTTTCACGGTCGTCCCCCCCACGCTTTAATGCCACCAACGGTCCCCTCCCCACCTTCATCTCCTCCAGCGACGCCTCCAGCTCCTCGGGACTCTTGTATTCAAAGTCCCTCATGAGGAACTCCTCGTCCACCTGCGCCATCCACTCCTGCATCTCGGCCAGGTCCTTGCGCAGGTTCACGTGCCTCTCCTGACTCTCTGCCACGCGCTCCTGATGGCTGAGCAGCTGAAGGGGAGCATCCGAGTGCAAAACAGGCAGCAAAGAAAAAAAAAACAGTGTGAAATCGAGCTGAGGACACACGCAGGGCCGCGGGTGGACTGAGGTCCCCCCTCACCTGTTTGCTGAGCGAGTCCCATCTGCCCCGGCACTCGTCCAATTTGCCCTGGCCCCACTTGGCCAGCGCTGGCACCGCAGACGCCTGTATGGCGCTCACGTCCTCCGCCATCTGCTTCAACGAACCTTCCACTGACTCCATCTCGTTCACATACTCCTTGTTGGCAAAGAGAGAGAGACAGAGAGAGAGAGAGAGAGACAGAGAGAGAGACCGGATGGAAACTCTATGGTGATTACAATCTAACGGTTGTGGAGAGTCTTTTCAGTTTCGTCCCCATGTGACAACCACTGGTTTCATAACTGTATCGTGTCCTCCAAACCTTGCACTGGTTGAGCTCTTCCTGTAGATGCTCCTTGTCGGCCAGTCCCGTGGCGTCACGTGACAGCAGCTCCTGAACCGCGTCCAGCCAACGTTCCACTTCCACCACACGCACCTGCCGGGCCGTCAGAAACAACCGTCAGCCCCGAGCCCCTCGCTACAGACGCCCGTCAGCCTGAGCGGCGCCCCCACTCCTCACACCTGATTGTCCTTCATGCTACCCAGGATGCACTGCAGGGTGCCCAGCTCCTCGCGCGCCCTGGACGACAGCTGACTCCATCTCTGTAGTTCTGCCGGGTCGGAGGCCTGCTGCGTCTGCTCGATCTCTAGACACAGGCCCTGAGACAGGCAGAGCAGGTTCAAGTCAAGCGACTGGCATGGGGAAACCGAGCTGTGACATTCATGTTTTATAGTGAGACAGAAAAAGACAGAAGAGGATAGACGTCCCCCTGTTCTGCACTAAAGTTCAACTTTTGACCTGGATATAAACTGTTATTCCCACTCTTGATCAGCCTTAAACATCTTAAATTCAAGTTTTTTAAACATGAATAATATTATGTCTCCTTTAGTAAACCACTCGAGACCTATAACAATTAGATTTGGGATTAATCAAACCGGGTAGACTGCAGAGCTGTGGAGTTCCTAACAGCTTTAATACCTGCTCCTTGCTACATTGCCACACAGCGTCACAAGATACAACCGGAACTTGTGATTGATGTTATGAAAGCGCCTCAACGTGAATCACATGATGCAGAAGCAATGCTGCGCAAATAAAAGTGCTGACCGTGTTGAACTAGTTGGACAACTTAGATCTACTTTGTTTTTTAGTTGCAGGGAATTTGTTTAGGTGTAAAACGAGCACGGTAAAGAGCGGGAACATGCGCAGCACGGCGACAGGAAACAATACGGAGGCTGATCATTCTATCCTCAGGCTCTCAGGGAAGGGCGGGGGGCGGGGGGTCTCTGTCATGCGATTGTGTGCGCTGCTCGTCAGGCTGACTGACTGGTTGAGCTGTTTGGGTCTCAGCGCTGCACGCACGGGCACGCTGCCCAGAATGTGCCAGGGCCCCGCCCCCTCCCCAGCACCATGCCCACCCTATCTGACACGATAACAAGAGCTCGGGCCGGGCCGCATTCCGTCCAAGGATAGAGGAGGAGGAGGAGGAGGAGGAGGGGTAGGAGGAGGAGGGGGAGGAGGAGGGAAAGACACACACACACACACACACGAAAAGCAGCAACATGGACATCACAGCTCTACACACACGGAGGCTTGATAGAGAGCGGAGGGAAGTGGCAGCCTGATAAAGGGGCCTATTGTTTGCTGGTAAAGCAAAACTGATGGCAGACAGACTCACTCTGAGATATATATATATATATATATATATATATATATATATATATATATATATATACAAGCATAGAGACAGTAGCACAAACAACGTGACAGTGGAGAGCAGGATCCTCTTATCGACGAGGTCACATTATCAGCTCGTCTCCAGATAAACCACAACATCAGTTTGAAACGACCGACAAGCAATTTATTATGTGATACGACCATGCTGTTGTGGCTGTGCAGCTTCCGCTTCCTTAGTTGGTCACTGCATGCTCAGAGCTGAGCACAACAGCATTCGATATATGGTACTCGAAACTACTACTACTAGTCGTAATTCTGCTACTTTTATTATAGTTACCACCACTGCTATGAATATTAACAGTTGTAGCGACAGCTAGTGGGAGCATTTTGGCATCAACACCCCCAAAAGTCATGTCAGGGCCGAGGTAGCACAGTGTTTACAAATTATGTTTTGTCTCGTTTATAAATGAATGTTTGATGTCGATGTAAGTCGCGCCCCTGGTTTTTATGCTTTCAGTTCTCATTGTTGAATGTTTGTTTTCATTTAACGTACACCGAGTCTGCTCCAGTGCTCTATACACGAATTGATAAAATTGATATAAAAAAAAGAAAGTACTCTATAAATAATGCAAACAGCTAATTTTTCCTCGTGATTTCCGTCATGTTCTGAATAGGAAGCAGCAAACGGTAAAAGCCAGCACTGAGGGCTGTCTCCACCATGCTAATGGAAACCCTGGTTGAATGAGGATTCCTAATTGCATACAAAGCTTAAATCTGACACAGTTTCAGTGTTAAAACTGATCAAATAATTGCTGTCTGGGCTGGCCTGTGGCAATCATTGTGAAAAATAATAAGCTTGCAGCAACGTATTGAAAAAAGCTAGGAACTGGACGAGTTCATTCAAAATTTCTATTCATAGTTTGTGACCTGAACTTTGAACAAGTTCACGTAGTTAGTGAACTTTTCCCCAACACCGTATACTCCTATACTACAGGTGTCAGCGTTCTGTATGCATGTGCTCACTAACAAAGCAGTGTAAGCCTGTGGAGCTGAAGCGCCCGCTCACCTGTGCTCTCTCCACCGCTGCCTCAGCTGTGGGCACGTCCAGCACTCCCTCCCTCAGGGTGGCCAGCCGGGCCTCCAGCCCCTCCACCGGGCTCGGCGCCATCCGCTCAGCCTCCAGAGTGGCCAAGGCTGCGTCGAGACAAAGACGTGAAGGTGGAGGGGGGGATTAAAAGTTCTGCATCGGGATCCAAGGAGCAGCCACAAGGGGGCAGTGACCCGGTGTGTGAGAGCCCGTTCCCTCCATGTATTCCAGATGTTTGACTCAAACTAAGTTAACTTGTGCTCCTCTGCTCCAAAGTGTGGATGATCCCAGATAGAGGATTAGTCTGGGACGGTATGAAATCACAGAGCAGCTACTTCGGAGCGATGCCCACTTGTGTCTACTTGGTCCCCGCCTGGGGGGGTAACCTTTCTTCCCGCTCCGTCTGCCTCCCGTCTCCTCTCCTCCTCTGTCAGTGGCTTTAATTACCAGGTGATTTAATGCTTACATAACCTGCCTGTGTTTATACACACAACGAGCAGACATGGGCCGTATCGGGGAGGGGGGGGTGGTCGGACAGGGGCCCCCCCGAGAGGCGCGCGGCACTCAAGCAGAAACAAAATGGTTTTCCTTGGCGCCGGCCCAAATCCTCATAGTCATAAAAGCTGGGGAAGGCGGGCACGTGCACATGCGTACACCAGATGCACGCGGACCTACGGTCAGGGAAGGAGAGGAGCACTCAGGTCTCCCCTTACACACTCACTTGTGGCAGAGGGGGTAAAGCCGTAAATTCCAGGAGGTACAATGGTGACTGGTTTTCTGCTACTGCTACAGGTCCAAGTCACGTCCTCCAGCAGAGATGGAGCTGGCACCGAGGCACGATCTCACACTCGATGGCTCACGTATACACAAACACACACACACTCGTCTGAGAGCTTTTGGAGGCCATATAAGGGAATCTAGTATTACTTGTGGGCGGCCAAGGATTCATATAAAACCTGAAGTCGAATTCACAAAGACCCCATGGGACACGGCTCCACTGATCTCAGAGAGAGGGGGAGAGAGAGAGAGAGAGAGACGGGCCTTTGTTTTCAGGGAGGATGCCTCAAAGCAGAAGGCACCGTTAATACCGATAATCCCCCTCAGCGATTTGGCAGGTCGCTCCGGCGTACCTCTGTCCAGCTCCTGCTCCCTGTTCTGTAAGCGCTGCAGCGTGGAGGCGTGATGGGCCGACACCACCACCATGTTGTCTTTCAGAGAGGGCAGGGCCCCCAGCGACCCCACCTCTGCAGACAGCCGCTCCAGCTGGGGACTCAGGGCGGCGACCTGGACCAGGCGTGACTGAGGAGCACAAGATAAGATTCACTAGTTAGTGAGTACTTCTAAGGATGCTGTAGAGTAGGTATTTCCGTTTTCAATGGAGGTGGTGACTCCTACCTGACACTCTCCACTCTGGCTCTTCAGCTCGACCTCGTCGCACTTTTCTACAACCGAGGTGGATTCCAGCCAGCGGTCCTGCTCCTCCAGGGCCTGGTCCAGCTCTGCCAGCTCTGAGGAGACGGCTCTGACCCGGGTCTGCGTGCAGACTCGATCTTTGGCCGCCTGAAGCTCCCTCGCGCACACATCCCACTCAGTTTGGACCAGGTCTCTGCCTGCCCTCACCGAATCCACACAAACCCCCTCTGCAGAGCCAAACGACACACAGAAAGGCTCAGAAAATGCACTATGCAAATGAGTTGAGCATCCTTCAAACTTTGCTTTTTTTGTATTTTGAGTTCTCAGTGAAGGAGAGTGCAGAGCAAAAGTACAAATATTAGTGGACAAGAAGATGGTGGATATCAGACTTCATAAATAAGTTGAGTTCAATGGAAATCTACTAGGGCCGTGCTGGTCCGCTGCACCTAAGTGCCTCCAGAACCGTGTAAACACATAAAAACCCTGAGCACCTCTTCTTTTTACTGAGCAGTTATATGAAGTCAGCAGCCCCGCAGGCTGACAGACTCTTAACAACGCAAAACACACAAACACGTGTTCCACTCGCCGCTTTCCCAAAACCTAACGACAATAAAATATTCAGGCTTGTAAATACCCAAAAAAATACCGAGCGGCTGTGGAAAAGGTCGTAAAATCCGACGAGACCTGACGGAGAAATGGAAGACTTCGGTAGCCCTGAGCCTCCGACGGCCGAGAAACAGGCACCATCGTCGCAGCTCGTTTGGAAAGTTGGTGAACTGATCTGTGTTTCACTGCGTGGAACAATGCAGCGTCGTGGTGCAAACGAGCAAAGGCGATACCTCTCTCCAGCTGCTCCATCAAGTCCCGTCCCTCCTGGATCACTTGACGGACTGTGTCCTCCTTGGCCACGAGGTCCGCCTCCAAACCCTGAAGATACACTTTGCGTGAGATTCCTGCCATGAACTGAGCTTAAAGTAACGTTTTTGTTTCTTTCTTTACCTTGAGCTGCTCCTTCAGGTCTGCTGAGTGAGGCGTGCTCTCGGGGTGCGTGGAGGCCAGCGCCTGAGCGGACGCCTTCCACGTCTTCATCCAGCCCAGGAGCTCGGAGAGCTTGTTCTCGAACCTGCGGGGGACACGGGACAAGCGTTGAAGGTGGTCCTGGACGCCGAGCCTCTCCGCCCTGCGCCCCGTCGCACGTCGCGTCTCTTACGCTCGTCTGACTTCGGCGTCCGTCTCCACCAGCCGCTTCTTGGGCGGCGCGGGCGGAGCGAGCTCCTGGTCGGCCGGCGCCGCCGCCCCGGCGATGCTCTCCACGACGACCGTCTCCTCCGCCTGAGTCATCCCGGCGTCCGCCACCGCCTCCATCACCTGAGCAGACGGGAGTCAGAACGGGACGGAGCTGAAACGCTGGGACGTCTGAGTCTGAGACACACACACACACACGTGTGCATGCACGCACACACACCTGGAAGGAGTAGTCCTCCAGCTTCTGCACCAGGCTGTCCCACCTATGGGCCAGCTCCTCCGTGTCGGCCTCGATCCTCGCCCCGGCGTCGGGGCTCCGCAGCAGCGAGATCACATCCTGCCCCGCGTCGGACAGCTGGTCCAGGGTCCTCCTCTTCTTTTCCATGTCTTCCTTCAAGATCTAAAAGGTGAGAGGGCGAAAAGGGAAAAGACAGAAAAAGTTCACCAGCGAAAAAAGAGGTGAGAGGTGGTTAAGTGCGCGGCCTGGCTGGCTACTCACTGCTAATCGGCGCACATTAGTATTCATGTCACTGGGGTCCTTAAAGTTGCTGGTCTGCACTTCGCTCAAGGCCTCCTCTTTCTCTGCCAGCCATGTGCTGAACAAGCTCTGCAGAGGAGGAGAAGTGGGGGGAACGGAGAGAAGCTGATTGAATTACACAGGAAAGGCCGTGTTCAAACAGACAGGTGTGTTCAGGCTGCAGAAGCACGCTGTCGGAGCTGAGACCGAGCTTCGTCCGGATGCTCTCACCTGATCCGACAGCAGCTGCTGCCACACCAGGAAGACTTCCTGCAGCTTGTGCCACCGCTCCTCCGTCCAGCGGCACACGGCCGCCCAGCGCTCCCCCAGCGACTGCAGACGGAGACGACAGACTGGCGTCAGACAGGGACAAGGAGCGTCTCTTCCGAGGAGGTGGGGGGGCGACCAGCCAGCCACTCACCTGCAGCTGCTCCTCCAGGGCGGCGGTGGCGCTCTCGCCGCTGTTCTCGTCCACCACCACCACCATGTGTGTCAGGGAGTTCACCTTCACCTGCTCGGCCTCCAGGTCGTTCTGAAGCTCCTGAACAGAGATGGAGACAAGTGCGAAAAATTATCAGTGATAATGACTTTATCATCATCTGTCTGTACATTGGGACACTTAAGAGAGCTCTTATCCAGCTCGGCTTGGTCTGTTCGACCGGGTCACGCAGCACGGGATGATGGTATTTACTTTGTGCTGCTCTATCTGCTCTTTGTAGACTTCCACGTCCCGGGCCGCGGGCTCGCTCTCTATCCCCCCGATGCGCTCCTCCGTCTGCGTCAGCCAGTCAGACAGCTGCTGCAGCTGCTGCTGCTGCAGATCCATCAGGACCTCGTGGAGCCTGCAGAGGAGGAGGAGGAAGAGGAGGAGGAGGAGGAGGTGTGACCGTGAGTGTGGAGGGGGCGCAGAGACAGACAAGGATATGAAACCAGTTAATAATCAACTTTAAGATAAAACAGCCTGTCCGGATGGTTGTTTAGCTGCCTCGCCACGGACAGTAGAAGGAGCGACAACGCCGTGCAGCTGCTCCGCAGACACACACACACACACACACACACACACACACACACACACACACACACACACACACACACACACACACACACACACACACACACACACACACACACACCCACCCATATACTTTAAAGTCAGGGTCAACAAAACGCTGCAGACGCCATCACACAGATGATTTATGAACATCCGCAGCGTGTGTGTGAGCGTGTGTGTATGTCTGGCATCGTAAACCTTGATAACGCAGATTGGAGCATGAGACTTGTTAAGACCTTGTAGGGCTCAAGGCTTATCAAGGTGTCACCTTCACGCAGCTTGCAGCCTTGTGCCGTCTCCACAGGCAGAAGCCCATAAAGATCTGAGGTCGACAGTGGCACGGAGGGAGAAATCGCCTTTACAGCTCAGCGCCGCTGTCACTGTAAAACCAACTACAGTCCAGGAGTTTTGGACCACTCCACCGTGTCGCATTGTTTTCAGTGCCACTGAAAGTGTGTGTGTGTGTGTGTGTGTGTGTGTGTGTGTGTGTGTGTACCGGGCCTGGCGGTCCATGCTGGCCACTCTCAGGTTCTCCCAGCGGGAGTTGAGGAGGCTCATCTGCTCACGGATCTCCTCCTCCTCCTCGTCCGTCAGGTTGCCCTGGGCGATCAGCTGGTTTCCAGCCTGCAGCACGTTGCCCACGCTGCTCTGGTGCGCCGTCAGCTCCATCATGAAGGCCTTGAGCGGCAGGGAAAAAAAAGAAGGATGAAACGCTGCCCCTGAACCAGTTTGAGATGTTTGCCTCTTCGCGACGAGCCCGGCCGTTAGATAACGAGCCCTACAATGATAATCTCCGTGTCTTTGTACACCATGTGAAAGGTTACGGGGACAGCACATGACTGTATTCCTCCACATCCAGGGCCTAGCGTTGCCTATAGCAGCTCGTTGGGAGGCCGCATGCTACCATCTGGAGACGTTTTTCTCTCCCCTCTGTCGAACTGGTACAACGTTTACTAATGCGGAGCAGAGGCACCGGGCATCACCTCTGCACCCGCGTATTTGTGAGCGTTGCTGTAGCAACAGTCGGTCAGGCCTGAGCGTGTGTGTGTGTGTGTGTGTGTGTGTGTGTGTGTGTGTGTGCGCGAGCACGAACTAAAAGGGCAGACTCTGTCAAGTGGCCAGCTGAGAGCAATTGCAAACAGGCGACAGGAGGAGAATATGCTTGGAGCAGGAGCAGTGGAGCAGCTCTGAAGGATTTGCTTTTCAGCTCCTTCATGCTGCTGCTTCTTGCGGTCGTGCGCGACATGAACCCGGTTGCTGTCTGGTTTCGGCGAGGTCTCTGGATGAGTAAGCATTTTTGTCTGCCACTCTGAGCTCATTGTTCTGGCCGAGGCTTCGCCGGGGAAGCTGGAGTAAACACGCGAACAACAAGGGGGCGAAACAAAATGGATTGATTTCTCTCTTTTCTTTTTTTCTTCCCTCCTTTTTCTTTTTAAGACCTCCTGAAAAGCTGGGCTCCCAAAGAGGCTTTGGGAGCCCGTTGATCTCGGCCTCGCAACCCGCTTTCTGCTCCTGACCTGGATTCCACACGTTAGACTTCACAAACATTCGCCGTTCTGCCAAGGGAAGCCTACCAGAGCCCCTGTGACACACATGCACAGACACGGACCCTGTAACTGCGCCCGCCCCAACCCGGCGAGCGAGCTCCGAGCCAGGGCACCAGGGGCTGCCGCGCAGCACCACTCTCAGCAGAATTCCTGGCATTCCCGACATGTACAGAGCATGTACTGCTGCTTGTGGGAGGCCTCCATCTCGGGAACGCCGCCCTCAATCTCCACAATTAAGAGACAGTTGGTGAACAAAACAGAGCCCATTAAAATCTGTGTAATTAGAAACGTCGTGAAGTGTTATTTGCCTTGAAGGATTAAGCCAGGCCAGATGACATGTAGCAGAGATTGCTTTATTTCATACCCTCGTCGACTGGCTCTCGAGACACGTCAATGTAGATCTGTAAATCGGGTTTGCGCCTAATAAAGTTTGCAGCGCGGCGTGCATGTGCGAGCATGTCGGCCCCCGGCTCCCTCTCCCCCTACTGTACCTCGTGCGTGTGGAACTGCTCCTTGACTTCCTCCACGTCGTCCGACACCTCCTCCTGGATCTGCAGGGCGTCCTCGGCCGACAGCAGCCAGGTCAGCACCTCCTCCAGCGTGGTCTGGTAGCCGTCCAGGTCCACCTCCAGCAGACAGCCCTCCATCTCCCCCTCCGTCTCCGTCAGCGTGCTGGGGGTCTCGGGCCGGGGGCTGCCGCCCGCCTCCTCCATCTCCACGTTCTGCGGAAACGCAGAGAGTGAGCATGACTGCATGCACGGGAAGCAGCTTTAAGATGGGGGGACTGCGAGACCAAAGTCTGAGGAAGAGTGGAAGTCTCTTACGAGATGTACAGTAGGTAAAAGTATGAGTACAAGCATAAGTATTTTATGTTTTAACTCGTTTGTTTCAGTTTATCATGTAAGTTTGCCTCTTTTTTTTCTGACTATAAATTCAAGCACATGTATAGTTGTATACAGGCAAATGTGGATACACTGAATTCATTGTTCCCCTACATTTCTCCTGCTAAAATGTGGGACGTCACGTGTCGCGGTCGCTTTCAAAAAGCCACTATAGGGTTAAGTCTGAGATCTTTAAAGAGAAGGGGAAAAAAACGCTCTGATATCAAACTCACGTGGCCGCACTGAATTCAGACAAAAAAAAAAGAAAGGAAAAAAAAAAAACACCCTCTCACAACAAGGCCGTCGCCTTCGTCTGGCCCTTCCTCGTGCTTTCATTTCACATCAGTCGGTGAGTTTTTAAAATAGAGGCAGACGTCCGGGAGAGGCGTGTGCCGCCCCGGGGCAATCAGGGCGACCTGCCCTGCTCCGTTTATAAATAATAAGAAGAAAAACAACACACACACACACACAACTGCGGGCCTATTATGGGATGCTGGGAGGCGCCCCTGGTGCGCCGGGCAGGTCAATCCCCATCCCAGGAATAGAGGCAGGGTCGAAACACTGTGGCACCCGTGGGCAGAGCGGGACGCGGAGGCACAGAGGCGCAGCCACAAACACTCCGTTTGGAGGGCGCACCGTCGCACACGAGGGGGGAGAACGCGTCCCACCGTCAAACACCTTCTGAGGGGGGAGGCTGCAGGCTTTCAGCACGATCTCAATCTTGAATCCGCTTCAACACAGGGCCGCAACACAATGGCAGTAAAGGACATGTTCAGGTTTTCGTTTTTCATTCTCTCCGTGAACAGGAGATAACATCTTTGCACGGGTCTAAGACGACAGATCGGCTGATGGGTGTGTGTGTGTGTGTGTGTGTGTGTGTGTGTGTGTGTGTGTGCGTGTGTGTACGGTCGTGTACAGCGACAAGTCAAACGGACCTTTGTTTTCCCGGCTGAAGTGACACAGCGGTGAAGTCTGTGTGTGGGGAAACTCCGAAAAAAAAAAGGTCACCTGCCGAAAATATTCGCTGACCTTTCCGGCTAATGCGGAATAAGTTGGTAAAATAGCGCCGCGCGGCACGACTGTGGAGGAGCGGGGGCTGGTGGAGACAGAAGCAACAGGGGGAGAAATAAAGACATGGCAGCTGAAGAGAGGGAGCGAGGCAGGGAGGGAGGCAGGCAGGGAGAGAAAACTGCAGCCTCGGTCTATTTATTGACTCGAACGGCTGTAAAATAGCTGTGGTCTGGCTCCGCGGAACACTTTATTATCACCAGATGATTTGCTCCCGCTCCTTGCCCCGGCGCATACATCACTTTTTGCGCCCCCCGGCGCGCCAAAACACACCATCCCGCGCCCCGCCGCTGCACTTATCGCCGGCGGGACGAGGCGCGGGGCCTGAATGAGCCTCCCGGCCGACGAGGCTGCTGGATACGGAGAGCAACCACGGTCGGGAATCGACACGAGCCAATGGCTCGAATGTGGAGCTGCACGGGGACCGGGGCGCAGCCATCGAAAACAAAGAGTCTCTATCCACCCCAACACCACCACTACAGCAGCATTACGCATCGCTTCCTACGAGGAGGGGAGGGAGAACGCGTGCCAGGAAAGTGAACCCCCGGTCCGACCAATCAGAGCGCCGGTCTGACTTTTCCAGCGATCGTTCCAGGACGTGAGATGTACAGTATGTGCCCACGGGCAATAAAGTCTTGAGAGGCGGTTTTTGGGATTTTTCTCAGTTTAAGAGAGAAAAGAAAAAAAGGGAGGGAGGGAGGGAGGGAGGGAGGTAGGTGGGCGAACGAAAAGTTATGTGGCGCTACCACACGACCCCGGAGGAGTCTCGGTGACTCTGGGACTGACGGCCACCTGTCCGCCAGCGACACGGGCGTCTCTGCACTAACCCTCCCCGTCGGCTCTCTGTTCCCGTTCCCAGCACTTCATCCCCTGCTTCCCTCCCCATTCCCTCACTGCGCTGCACCGGGTCTCCAGCAGCACGCTGGCTAATGTCAGAGCCGTGAGTCATGGCTCTCCTCCCTTGTTTTTCTTTTTTTTAGCCTGCACCCGTCATGCTTTTCATGAGAGAGAGAGAGAGAGAGAGAGAGAGAGAGAGAGAGAGAGAGAGAGGGAGAGGGAGAGGGAGAGGGAGAGGGAGAGGGAGAGGGAGAGGGAGAGGGAGAGGGAGAGAGAGAGAGAGAGAGAGAGAGAGAGAGAGAGAGAGAGAGAGGGAGAGAGAAAGAGAGAGAGAAAGAAAGAGAGAAAGAGAGAGAGAGAGAGAGAGAGAGAGAGAGAGAGAGAGAGAGAGAGAGAGAGAGAAAGGGAGGGAGACAGCTTGTTGAGTGACTCACTGTATCCGGCAGCGTATGAGGAGCCCATGGCCATTGAACTGGATGTTATCAGAAATGTAGAACAGCAGCAGAGGTTAAAGCCATTATGGGTTGCTTTCCCCCCCCCTTTATGTTTCTTTTATTATTCCAAGCAGCCACTCTTTTCATCTGGAGATCTGGAAGTTTTCCGAGCTAATATTCACCGGTTCCCCCGTTCCAAACTTCCAAGTCCCGTAAAGAAGCTCTCGCTGTGGCAAAGTTACACACGTGAACACACCTTTCCACATAGATATAGTATATGTATATCAAGAGCTCTATACATCTACATATGTAGAGCTTGGTGCTTTCACATTTATGTGACAATCCATGTTGTTTGTTGTCCACTCGTAGTTGTGCAGCTGCGCAATGACAAATTCATCCGATCAACAGTCACCAAGTGCTTTGACTTTGGCAGCTTTGCATCCGACGCTGATTTGACCTCAACTGACCAGTATCCGAGGTAATTTGGGCAAGAGGAACCAGCTCTGAAGCAGAGAGAGACACACTGTTCGATTCCAGTAAGAAATTCCTGAGGTTTCGGACTGGCTGTGCTCCGCTCTACCTTGCAGGTTACCAGCTGTGGATTTTTTTTTTTTTTGCACATAAAAAGTGCACCTTGGAATCCGTGGAAACAGATGCAGACGTGCACTCCACAGACCACCTTTTGTGCGAGGCCGCTTGTGAGGGTGTTGTGGAAATAATACCAGGATTCTTCGTAGCTGGACGTGTGCTCCAAAAGCCATAACTCTGGGGCTGCAGCTAACTATTAACTCTGTGGCCCATTAACCTGCTGATTATGTTCTGAATTTATCCACTAGCTGTTTGGGTTTTTAAAAAATGGCGCAAACACTGTGAAAATGAAAAGTCACAAAGGCCAAGATTAGGTCTTTAAAAGACGGCATTCAACTTTCTATCACTGATACTAAAGAAACCGGAAATTGTTCACATTTAAGAAGCTGAGCTGAGATAAGTCTGAAGAAGAATTTCCCGAAAAAGTCTTTTAAACTACTTCAGTCGACTTAATCGGCTAGTTAAAACAACAGATGATGGCTCAACAGTGGATCGTGAACTACGTGATTGACAAAAAGTGGCTTCACCTGCGCTCTGAGGCCAGGACCCGAGTCCTCGGGCTCCGCTTTGTATCTGCGCGGCAGGGTCTCCACTTCCCTGATCGCCTCCATGGTCACGTCTTTGGGCAGCACGGCGAACAGCGACGTCACGTACATGATGATGGACTTCTTGTCCGGTAGCTGCACTGCCACGTCTGAGGAGGGAGCGTGGGATGGATGGGGGGGAGGGAGAGAGAGAGAGAGAGAGAGAGAGGGAGAGAGAGAGTTAGAGCAGCGTGGAAGACGGAGTGAAATTACAGTTTACGGTGACATGGGGAGGCCAGATTAGACAGGATTGGAGGATAATGTGGGAGGGGTGATTAAGGCGAGCTTTGACACAGGTCAGGTGGGACTGCTCCTCTCGTTCTGACAGAACGGGGAGCGGCTGAATGAACGTCTACAGGTGCTCCACGCACTGGGAAAACACTCTGAGCAAACGCGGCCAGGGTCACTCCACATCCATTGTTCTCTCTTACAGACTCCTACAGAAAGGCAGTAGGCGGGCGTCTTGTGTTAAGACTTTCTACCATCACTCCTCCAAGTAGTGCCGGTACCTTCAGGATCGAGCAGCCTCTCGATGGCCAGCTGCTCTTTAGCCACGGCGAAGGCATGGTCCAGCCTCTCCACGGGGCTCAGCCTGACCACGTGATCCCAGTCGAACGCGTTGGGCCTGGAGAGACACAGCGAGAGAGGGCGAGATCCAGGATCGTCCATCATACGAGTCGCACAGCTTCTCTTTCACGCGCGCTTGTGGGCATGACAATAATGCTTCAACCCCTGGTGCGGAGGGTTCTGGATATACTTATTACACGATTAATCACCTTTCCCTCAGCTTGTGTAGGAGTAAACGAATGACTCCTGCATTAGTGGTGCACAGGAGACTTGTGTTGAGGCCAGTTGGGTGTGGAATGTGTGTGTTCAGTGATCCACCTTAAACCCTGGCCCAGGTCTAAACCAACACTGGCCTTTCTCCCAGCTCGCAAGCCACTGTGTGCATCTGTGTGTGTGTGTGTGTATGCGTGTGTGTAAGGACAAGGGGTTACGGAAGGGGAGGGGGTACCCCTGACGTTCCTCTCGCTCCGCTTCCTTCACACACAACAACTTACACACACACACACGCACGCACACACACACACACACACAAGGCATGTGCAAACAGTGACATGACAGGCGTAAACACGGCAAGTCAAGCAGTGTACATACACCCAGCAGGCGCTGACCTGTCAACCTGACCTCCCACTGCTCACACCCCCCCCGCACACACACACACACACACACACACAGGTTTCTGCAGCTTCTAAATTCCAGGCCTCGGATCCTTGACAGCATCTAGAGGTCTTGGCCTGTGCGCCATGTGATTTACATGCAGTCAAAGGGCATGTGTCGAACATGCAATATCGTCCTCACACAGAAAACTCGTTTCACAACAAGGAACGGGGCGGGGGACTTCACAGTGCATGAGTGGTCCGCTCTGTTGCCTCAAAGCAATGAAGTACCAGGTCTGAATCTCAAGATTGCTCCTCGTGTAGGTTTTCCTTCACCCTGGTTTCCTCCCACAGTCCAAAACATCCATGTGGATGTCAAATGGAGGCTCTAAATTGCTCTAAATTACTATATAGAGTGCAAGAGTGTGTGTGTGTGCATGTGTGTGTGTCCAGTCGACATTAAAGCACAAGGTTTGTGAGATAATGGATCTGATGGATGTACCAAAACACAAAACTCAAGAGAGGAGGGGGGAAAAAAAACAACCACTTTGATCAGCGCGCTGTGGTCCGTCGCCGTGGCAACGCATGAGCAGGGATGACGTGCGCTCACCTGAAGTGGTGCAGGATGCTGTTGAGAGCCAGGCCGTCGGCCCAGCTGGTGGTGAAGTTGAGCACGTTGACGCCCGGGTAGGAGCGGGTGCACTGACGCACCCAGCTCAGCAGGATCTTCTCACTGTTGGTCTGCTGCAGGTTGGACATGATGTCCTTCATGATGTCTTTCACCTGTGGAGAAACATGGGAGCATGGGGGGGGGGGGGGGGGGGGGGGGCACATATCGGGATGAAAGATGCAGAATCTGAATTCAGACTGAGCCATACTGCACAGAAATAAAAATAAAAGTCTGTTGCTTTATTTCTTTCCCTTTAAGTGTGTTTTATCATCCACGTGCTGAGGTAGTTCTGTGCAATTGCCTCCATAATTTCATATGTAGGTGTGCAGAAAATAGCCTGTCTAGACAATGTCCACATTTTCTTACTTCCTGAGTCCTCTCTCTTGTACACTCACTTAACACAATAAACAGCGATGTTCTACGTACGCAGATCCCTCCCAAACGAGATGAATAAAAGTCTCATCTTATAGACTAATACGAAGCAGGTAATCAAGAACGAGCACGAGACAGCTGGCCTGGGAGCGCTCGGCTTCAGAGGAGCGTTTCTGATTTCAAAAGCTCAGACGTGAACAAAGCGGCGGGCGATAAGCATGTTTACACGCGCGGCCGGTCGCGTTTTTCCGTCAGCGCTGTGCGATCCCTCTGGAGCGTCCGTGAAACAATGGCTGCACGACCCGGGCAAACAGCGACGAGCCCGCGCGTCTGCATCGGTGCTCATGCGTGTGACGCGAGTGCAGACGGAAACAAAGCTCGTCGCACGCGTGCGAGGGCGTGTGTGCTCACCTGCCAGTGGAGGATGATGCTCCAGATGAGGCCCAGGGTCAGTTTGTGGTTCCCGTCCACAATGTCTGTCCCTCCGATGTTCACAAGGTCCACCTGAGGGACGTGGAAAGTGAAAATGTGCAATCGTTATTCCAGAGCTCGTCCCGTTAGAGTAGCAGGATTCTTGTTTTCAGCAGATTGATCAGGGGGAATAAACACTGGAACATTCGCGAGACTCTCCCAGTTCAACTGATGTCAATTTCTGTAACTTGTACGACTCTGTGACTTTTGTTTTGTATTTTTCCCCAGGCCTATCCCTCTTTTGCACCCAAGACTTGGGATTAAAAGACATGCAGACTATCCATCTATCTATCAAATTATCTTTTACATGCTTAGGAATCATAATAAAATGTACAGACTACACACACTTGATAGTGCTATCCTTTCCGTATCCTTTTACTCAAAGGGTAGAGAGAAACAGAGAGGAGAAATACATTTTTACACAATTGAACTTTTTCCCTTCCATTTGCACTAAGCAGATTACAGGGCCCTCAGTAATGCCCTCCAAGTGCCACCAGTCGAGTGTGGCTGCTCGGACAATTGTTGACCGATTACGTATAAATATTTTGAAGAGGATCAAGGCAACGAGCAGAACGTGAGGTCAAGCGTCGGGGCAAACTATGACGTGACCTCCGACCTCTCTCTCTGTCCCAATTAGCCAGCGTCTCGTTCTTTCTTAGCTAGAATCTCCCACCCACTTTTAACCGTCACCCATTGAAACAGCAGAGAGGAGGTGAACAGTTGATTTTCGAGCCCCAAGCCGAAACAAGCAGTTCAACTCAACACACTTTTCAGCGCTGTGACCACCTTGAGTTATGTCAAACATGAGAGTCAAGTTTTTCCACGGCTGGGAGATGACATCAAAGGCGACCACATTTCTATGATGAGCATGGTCTCTGCGCTTTAATTAGACGCATCAAGTATTTATGGCCTCCAGGCCCTCGTTCCATTTTATCCAGTGAGCAAACTTTAAAAAGGCCCATGGGAACCGGGGCCTTCACTGCTACCGCTGGCCATCTATGGCTCTCATGGGCCACACACACACACACACACACAGCCGCTGCTACTTCCCATGAGCTTGTCCTGCCCATTATCTCCCACCGCTGAGGTCAAGACATTTGAGACCAACTACTGTGAAGGCAGTGGAGGAAATGGAAGAGATGCAGGGAAACCACACAAGCATGGCAGATAGAGTATCCAAAAACCTATTGTCAGATATGAGGCCAAGGAAAACCATATCTTACACAGTTCCTGGAGTGAAATGAGAGAAATTGAACTTGAAAGATTTGTACATCAATGGATGGTAAAAGACAGGCTGGAGGGGACATCTCCAGTCTATGCCGTGTCGTTGTTAAACACAGCAAAAAGAGCAGGGCATTTTTACTTCAACTACACAAACAAGCAGCTGGTTTCCCTGCTCACTACAGTCCCCACTCCTCGACCGTACCCTGCAGACGATGTCGGCTCGACCGCACCACCAGCACACGTGGCCATATAGCTGCAGAGAGAAGCTATGAGCGTCAGGTACTCACATTGTTTTGATGCAGGACCTGAAGCACTTTGTTGACGTTGTTGAGAGCGTGCACTCGGGTGGAGCCTCTCTCTTTGGTCTGAGGAAGAGGAAACACGGTTAGGTTACGTTTCACGGGCCAATCACAAGGCGGCATTAACAAAAATTTCGGGAGGGACTCTGTAGTTTGAGATTGCGTTCGCTACACTACTGTCCTCGGCTCAATGGACGCCATAAGGCGCAACAAGGAAAAATATGCCATCACTCAGCAGAGTCATTCTCACCATACATTCATCACAGCCATTACCCTATCAGCAGTGTGCACGGGCCAACTTATGGAAAGAATGGCAGGATGAGCGGCTGCCAACGGCAAATCCTTTTTAAGTCTGCACATACCTCCACCACTCGTTAGCACCCAATTATGGCATTAGTGTTCTGGTATCAGATACAGAGTGTGACAGTGTGTGAACGTGTGTGCGTGTGCGCGTGTGTGTGCGCGCACGTAAGGCGTACACACAGACGGTAAGCAGCTGCTATGGTTACAGGTGCCAGGAAGAAGGTATGCCTTTGATGGGGTGAAAACGAGGTGACACCGATAAAGAGAAATAGGCCGAGCGCGTCTGAATGGAAAATGTTCTAATTGGCGAAAGCGCTTTCGTTGGAACTTCTCCGGACCTCTCCTGTGGCAGCGCAAAGCTGGAACCTGTCCGCCACGGGATCAACAACGAGATGCGATCTAGAAACGTCCGTTTCCAATTCGGCTCGCTGCGATCCAGGAATCCCCCCCAAAAAAAGAGAAAAAACATCTGCCGAGGCCCCCGGAGCGGCTCTGGTGTTTACGTTAGACTCAGCGTCGGAGTTACCGTGAGGTCATGTGCATGCTTGTGCTGGTTTGAGTGCACGCTAAGCGCCAAGCACACACCGCTGCTGTCATTGTGTTGCATGCATTGCTGAGCTCAAGTCAGTTCCCACACTTGTTCAGAGCGCACACATTTCCAAAACACGCTCGCAGAAAACTACTTGCCCCCACAGCTTTTAATCATACGTGGAGTATTTAGTCTCTTCTAGTCCTGTTTTGTGCCAAGCCTTTCATTACAGATCTCATACTTGATGATGTTCCTGGACCTGCCTACGTCTTTGGTCCAGCTAATGGACTGTTGCTATTTGACAGATTCATGGTGAAAGTGCTTTTTCCCTTCGCGTCAAATGATGTGCGTAAAGCTGGCGGACATGCACGCGCTCACCATGACGGTGCCGGTGAGACCCTCCAGCAGGTCCAGCAGCTTCCTCCCGTCTCTGAGGTCGGAGAACATGTCCTTGATGGGGGTCTTCCCCGTCTGAGGAGACAAAACCACGGGTGACCACGCTGATCTGCATCCAGGAGGGGAGCTAGAGCCGCAGCCTGGAAGCAATTATCCGGATGTCTTTGGCAGCGCGCGATAAACAAACAAGCCAATCAAGTAACAGAGACATTTACTGCAGGACGTTAAGCGGACCCGGACGTGGGTACTTGCAGAGACTCTGACTGACAGATTCTCACTAAGCCGAAACAATAAACACAAGTTTAGCAATCGATAACAATTTAACAACTTCAAAGTTCCTGACTTCCGTCTTATAAATATTTTGACAGCATCCCAATTGAGATCGTGTGGCAGAACCAGTCACTTTAGGTTAATAGTCCCAACTGCAGTAATGGACTAAATCAAGCATTGCGACTAAACCACATGTTTAGTTCATTACTGCGACCATTGCCAATGAAGTTTGTGCTTTGTTTTCTGAAATTGCAGAGTAATGGCAGCCTAATAGCGACAGCCTGTTCACAGACTGAACCGGTTACACATCGAACTGGTCTTTGTCATTACCTTGGAGAACTGTGCGTTTATCCATTTGGTGAAGGTTTTCTTCTGTACCGAGTCATGCTCGTCTGCGGAACAGAGAGGAGAGAGGACGTGCCGTTAGGAAAGGTTGGTCAAGCAGCTGCAACTTTGGTCCGATCCAGTGTTTTTCATTTCAGGAGCGGAGCCGGCCCAACACGCCCCGACACTGGAGCGCGGGCAGTGCAGATAATAGCCGGGGGCACTGCAGCCTAAAAGCATTGAGATCAATGAGGCTGCAAGGTCTGAAAATGACAGGGTAAAGACTGTTGTATTTGAGAAAGGGCATCGGGGGTGATGCTTGCAGGATAAAAACAGGAGCGGCCCATGCCCTACCATCCTTCCTCCAGGACACAGCCAAGTCATTAGGACTTAGTGGAAAGAGATCCATAATCATATTAAAAAAACATACATTTATATCCCTTTCATGTGTGCAATTAGGTGATTTACTCATTTCTTCTTACAGGTAGTGCCTATGGTGCATGTCTTACATTGTTCGTGAAGTAGAAATATTTCACATTCTCTCCGTGCTTGCCTCCCTCCCTCCCTCCCTCCCTCCCACTCGTCCTCTACTCCCTCCAACACGGCTCTCCAATAAGGCCTCATTGTGCGTCAGGCACACGGTCAATAGCTTTGATGTGCCTGCCTCCCGTAATGGATCAGAGGAGCTCGCACAAAGGCCTCGGGTTCTTCTTGACTTTGGCAACGATTCACCCACTTTGTCCAACATTTTAAGGAACGTGCGGGGAAAAAAAGGGAGTCCAGATTCATTATTCAAACGAGCTTTTAATATTAAAGCCTTCGCCTCGGACTGGGAACGCACCGGTCCATCAGATCATCGTCATCAGCCCGTTAACTGGGCTCCATTGATTTGCTGGAAGGAGCCGGCTTTGAAGTGCTGCTCATGGGCTCACACATATACTTTATAATAGATCTTGAAAAGTGAATGTGTTGCACTATGTTAAACTAGTTATAGAAGACAACATTCCTACTGTGCTTCTAAACGTGGCTTTTGTCAATGACTATTAGACTGTTTTTAAACATTGTCAGATTGGTTATTGCAGTGGACATCACTGTATTTAGAAAACATCTCCAGGTTTGTGTAAATAAAAGTCATTTCCAGTCAAATTAGACGCAGACTCATACATTACGGTGCAGACATTGGGGCTGCAACAGTTAGCTGACATACTCGGTTGGGCCGAGTGAAGCATGACATCACAAAACCGTAATTGAAATTCACGTTCGTTTGTGGCAATGTCGTGTTTTATCATCTGCTAGAGCGGCGCGGTTCCAAAGCTAATGGTGGGGTAACACTGCCACAGTGAATACAGCAGCAATAAAAAAGTGAAGTGGCGACTTCAACAACAGGATTATCCAGAATGAGGCACCTGGGGGAACGGGTGGTGCCCGTCGCGCTATCACAAAGACTCCACCTCGGAGAAATTTGTAGCTTTGTAAAGCGAGGCGAGGCGCCTGCCATGTTCTACAAGTTGTGTTTTTGTGCTCTCACTGTACTTTAGCCTCCTAAATAACCGGTTCATTATGCTGTCAGTCAATCTTAAGACTTGTACACCTCAGGGAATGGGACGGGGAAAAAAAAAAAAAAAAGAAGAGTTGCGCTCCCATCTGCTTCCCCGGCACAGCGAGTGAAGTCTGAGACTGTAATGTGGGGGTTGGAGGAGTGGTAAATGGGTATGTTTGTATGAGTGTTTAACTGCCACTGTCATTCAGCCAGCCGCTGTGTAAAGCACCATGAACTGAACGAAAGGTCAGAGGTTATGATCACCAGCCCCTGCCGTGGTCGGGGCTCTTTGTTTGGGGTGTGTGGAGTGTATGGTGTGTGTGTGTGTGTGAGGGGTGTGTGTGTGTGTGTGTGTGTGTGTGTGCAGCCTCAGACAGGGTGAGAACAGGGATAAAAACAAGAATGTACATCAAGGGGGAGACTAGAGGTAGAGGTGAGAGAGGTGAAGAGGGGGGAGTATGAGCTAAATAGCGTAGGGAGGGGGGGTTAGTCAACCGTATAGAAGTCACTGTAAATTTATGATTCTGGAAGAAGAAGTTGGGATAGTGTTCTTTTTATCTTTCCACTTCATCCTCACGGGTGACCTAGAATGACTTCTAACACTTTTATTTTGGCTTTGCTGAATGACAACTACTGCTGGCCAGAGACAGACAACAGGGCCAAAAACATTACCGCGTATAAGCGCATGTATAAATTTTGGGACGCTGAGATAGAGATTAGAAAGCAGGCGATTCTGAACTGCCATAACCCTAACCATACCACTCCCCTGCTCCAGAATAGTTTGCCTCTGTTCAGGTATGCAAGTGGATGAAGGCACTTGCATACCTGCACTTTGGGGTAGATTCCTGTTAAATGGAACTGGGCACACTCCAGGTTATTCCTCAATATCTGTATCCTCCTCCGATTCTGGCTCAGATATGTAAGGCTGGATATTCTGGCGAAAGTCGCTCCTGTTAAGAAAGAAAAGTTCAGTCACATGATCCTTCATGTGACTAGCAGGCAAGGCAGCCAATTGCTGTACAGCCTATATACATATATATGGTCACAAGAACCTGAACTGGATCTGTGCAGAAACGGAGCACAAAATTCCAAGACCAAAAATAGGACTGTAAAAGGGCTGGTCAAATAGCATCTGTAGCATTTATGATGATACCAGTGTCCCATAGCTTCTATATGTCAGACGTAACATGTTGCCGAGGACCTGTGATAACAATCCTTGACACACTACATGAAACAGTCAGTCAGTAAGAGAGCTTGGCAGGACATCCAAAAGGGGTCGGAGCGACTGGGGACCATTTTCCTCTGCAGGGTCAGGGGGCATCCCAGGACAGAGCGGGCCTTCCCAACAGCCAACAACCAACAGCACAGTCCCTTTCTGTCTGCAGCTGAGATGAGATGCCGCTGCCCTCGGAAACATGGGCCGTTCCCGGTTGGAAATAAGCATGCACAAATTATACTGCCGTCTAAAACGCTCCAGAAGTATCACGGAGACCGGACGATATGAGGAAAGAGCCGAGATGAACAAGTATGGCGGTTTGCGCCTGTGAGAGGTGATAACACGGACAGAGAGAGTTTGAGGAGGAGAAAAAAGCAGGAGAAGCTCGTTGCCTTCAATGGTATGCGCTTGCGCCGTGTCCTCGTCTTTTCAAAATTGCCTTTACAGGCCTTTGAACCGAAAGCCCTCCAGAGAGCATTTCAACCCATCTTCCACATAAATCTCAGGCAGCAACAATAGTGCCTGGAGGATTCCTCCTTAAAGGCTGCACAGGACAAAGAGGTGATGCCTGAAGGAGGTGATAAATGAAGAAGATGATGGAGGAAAGGCTACAGGAAACAAAGACAGAGGGACCAATAACTGATGGCAATCAATCACGGTGGAAGGTAGCAGAGAGACAACCGGGGGGATGGGGATGGGGATGAGGGGGGGGGGGGGGGGGGGGGGGGTACTGCCATTTAGGACTCACAAGGAGGACGAGGAGCAGGGACAAGGTATAGCACAGGTATGCTTTCCACACAATATCAGTTTTCCCTTTCAGAAATGGCCGGCCCTCCTATCCTTACGCAGCCTTATCCGCACCCCATGCAGGGCCCCGGCAGGCCCCTGAGGTGAGGGCCCCCTGTGGGTCTCAGGTCTCCTGGGCTCTCTCCGTCCCACCACCTTGGCAGAGGACAATACCCTCGATTCATGCCCAACGCTTCCCCTCAATCTGTCCGCTGCTCCTACTCAGCACGGCCGAGGAATGTCTTGCTGCAGGACGGATCAAAGCAGCGAGTGTGTTCAAGAGTGTGTGAGTGTGTGTGTGTGTGTGTGTGTGTGTGTGTGTGTGTGTGTGTGTGTGTGTGTGTGTGTGTGTGTGAGTGTGTGTGTGTGTGTCCACTTCTGACAGTTTGCTTATGACTGTTTACATTTGACCACACAAGTGCTCGAAGCCTTGGATGAAACACATCCACGCTGCATACACTCGGAGGTTGACATTTACGCGAGGGGAAAAGAAAAAAAAAGACATTAAGGCACTTAAAGTCAGTTGTAAACAAACTGACCAGGCCGCCGTCCTAAATTTATGCTCTACTCGACGGGGGGAAGTGGTTCCTGTGCTTCAGTGGAACTTAAGCAAGAGCAACAGAGGATCGGGCGGATGAGGCTAAAGCTTCCAACCAAGAGATAAGGTCATTTAAGTGTCCAGTGCCACGAGCTGCAGTTTTGTGTGGTTGTGCGGTTGTACATTTCATATCTTTTTTCTTTTTTCAAACTTTTGAGAGGCTTCCACTCACAATGCTTAGGGAAAGTACGATTCCTGGATCAGGTCTGAAACAGTATGGAAGAGACTAATGAGAATGATAATGATGATGATGAATTTCTTTTTTTTAAGTGAAACATTGTGTACAATCGGGGAAAGTGTGTTCAGAAATAGTCCAAATTTGTAAACAGCGAGTGCACTGTAGGCCAACTGTAATCAATACTACAGCGTAATGCATTGGGTTATGCCACTCTGATCAATGTTTACATGAAGTGTAGTGTGTGGGTGAAAGGTCCAGGGTTTGAATCCCAGTCAACTTCCAACTAGCTGCTTCGCAATGTTTTGGACCGTGAATAGTGATCTAAAACATCATTTCCTACGACTGCCCCGCTGATATTAAAATCTACAATGTTTGCTCGACATTATCCGAGTCAACGGCAGCAGACTGATGAAACTTTTACGGGGCGGTGTTCTTTATGGGTCACTCTGTCATACCTCCACGATATCCTATCAGAAAACTACAGCACAGTGAGGCTTAAGAGTCTCTCTTTCTCTCTCTCTCTCTCACACACACACACTCACACACACATATGCTGTTTGCAGAACAAATACTAGACCCCTGTCTGATCTCTCTCCATCGCAAACCCTCACACAAATTAGTGGAAGTCGAGGCCCGTACACACACTCCTCTGGGTCACGTCCAGTCAATTTGCGGGGAAACAAATGTTTCTCCTGCGTCGCAGTCAAACAGGAAGCAGTGATTGTGTCAGGAAGTGTGATCCGACTGCTGTCATCTCACGGCTAAGTGAGCCCACACATGCTTTCAATGTGCCGCTGTAATCACACACACGCCACCGCAGAAAGGACTGCAGTCTTGTGCTTCCAGTTATTTTTTTGCAAACAAACAGAGATTCTCTCGCTGCCAGGACAATACATGATGAAAGAAAAAAGCATTATTGGGAAAATTCAAGGCTTCTCCAATTCTTCGTTGGCCACTGATGCGTTAGCGTGACTAGACAACAAAAAGGGAAGCGCAAATGAACCACAAGCATGACATAACCGGGCAAGCAAAGCACAAAAAATTCACATAAACCCCTCAACGCAGCCAGCTGGGAACACACACACACACCACATAACCCCGGTGTTTCCCTCCTTCTCACAGGTGGAGCCTTTGACCACACCACAGGGGAGAGGGGAGGGGGCAAAGTGTGGGAGGCACTGAGGTGAAAATCAAACAAACCCTCCGGGTTTCCACGGCAGCATCACACGGTAAACACCAGAGCCCAGAGCTTAAATAAATAAAAGATATTTACAAGGCTCTGCTGCCAGTGAGCAGCAGCTACCTTCCGACAAGTCCTGCTGAGTCTGTAGCTAAGGTACAGAGGGGGTAAGAGGACGGACGGATGTTCCAGTCCCTGTTCCTGTAAACCCACGTGTGGCCACTGGCTTGAGTCATGCATAGATTAGTAGAGCTTTTCTATGAGATGCTTCAAAGGTATGATATCTCACCATGGCCTGAAAGAAAATCAGAGCAAAGGATGCACCCGGATACATGCCAGAACAAACACCAGCACAGTATCTCCTTAGGAAAGAATGACTTTTCCCATTTAATGAAAAGTAGGAGGGAAGACAAGTAGAAAGTATAAATACACACAAAGACAAAATCACAGCTGTGTCAGTCTGTTGCAGATTCAAAGGTCAATGTAAAGCCCTTTTGTTCTGTATAGAAACAAAGATCTGGAAGCCCAGGGATTGTTCTGCCTACAGTTGAGTTCTGGAGCGCTGTAGCTCCAGATCAATCATCAAACAGTACGCAGGTCAAGGGAAGTCAGATGTTCCAGCAGCTCCAAACAAAAAAAAAACCCTGATATATAGATGATATATGCTGAACTGACAAGACAGGAAAGTCTTATCGGCAGGGAAGCCAAGGGGGAAGCGCGTGTGAAAGCTGTCAAAGTCCATGCCATAAAAGTGAAAATAAACTTTTTATTTGAAATTAGAGGCAAAGTGCAAACAAGGGTCTTTGGCGATGACACACGAAGGAAAGCTCACACCTTAGCTATGGAGAAAGCCTCAGGGCGTGTGGTGGATGTGTAAAAAAAAACAAAAAGTTTTTCCAGGGTGAACTTCACCTTGATGGGAGGGAAGGAGGAGGCTCAGCTGTCGGCTGTCCTGTCAGCACCACCGATCCTCGCACACCGCACGCCCCCCTGGAACGGGCCCGCTCCAACTGAACCTCATGCAAGCTTCTCCCTCTCTGACCGACGCATTCCCTGAAACGAGCTGGCGCAACCCGATGCATCCCGATTGCGGAGATGCACTTTATTGGGACTCTAGAAGCTGAGCGGAATGCACAGAATTCCTGTGATTTCCCCTGCATTCCTCCCCCCTCCCCCCTCCCCCCTCCCCCCTCCCCCCTCCCCCCTCCCTCCTCCCTCCTCCCCCCTCCCTCCAGTGGTCACTTGTCTAAGCTTGTCCCAGCCAGCGAAGCCTTGTTGACACTCTTCCCCCGCCAAGCTCTGGGAATTTGTAAGCAAAACACTTTGAGCGTCCAGAGAAGATTACTCCATATCCCCCACTTAGCAACTCGAAAAACATCTCCGCGACGTGCGTAGGTGAGCGCAGTGGTGTAATTACAGGCCAACGACGATAATCGAGGTGAGAGGTGGTGGAATTGAATCGAATACTAAGCACAGTGGGTGGCTAAATGTTTGAGTGCCCAGTCTCAACATCTTGCATGTCTTCACATTTTGTATACGTTAGTGAAAGGTTTAAAAGTTTTGTTCTGGTGTTCTGTGCAATGAGAATATCATTTTGTCTTAATGAGTTCTCTGAATAAATAATAAAAGCGGATATTTGAGATTCCACAAGCAAACTGCAAGTTACTGCTGTGCCCTGTTAAATGAGTAGGACATAAACAACTTCAAATCCATCTACTCAGGTTATCTACAGTCACCTGTCTCGAAGGACGACAAAAGTGCTATTGCAAGACAATAGACATCTGACGGTAAAACTTCCCTTTGTACAGCTCTCCATTTAAGGGTTTCGAGATTAAAATATGTGACCTGTGGGATTATAATCAAAGGTGAAAACATAGCAGAAAGGATGTCCATGAAATCAGAAAAGAAAAGAAGAGAGCGTGCCAGCAACCCGGCATGTAAAAGCTATTATCTCGCTTTAAGAGCAAGTAAGACAGGACAAAAATATGTCAAGTATGTCTGCAGTCTGTGGTCGGCCACACCTAACTGCACCACCTGTGGCACACCTCCGTCGCCCAGCCATGTGTCGCATGCCTGTCAAAAGTTCCCTACCTCTGAGTCTGAGCCCGCGCTCTGCCATCTCTGGGCCGTTAGTCACCACAGTCCAGGGCCAAAGCGGTAAAAGCAAAAGAGGAAATATGGAAGGAGTCTCTGAGCTGTAGGATCTGAATCTGACATTCCAGCCTCCTCCTCCTCCTCCCTCTCCTATCTCCCGTGCTGCCTCAGGACCAGCCAGGGAGGACGAGATCAGAAAGAATGCCGCAGCAGAGAGAGACAGAGAGAGGCAGAGGGAGAGAGAGTAAGGGGGGTCGAGAGAGAGAGGGGAGGGAAAGAGAGGAGATGCCATCAATGAAAGGGAAAGAGATTGGGGTAGGAGGGGGGGCAGAGCAAGAACAGGACGGGGCAAGCCGGGGAAAGGGAGACGTGATGCGTCGTGGGATGGGGGATGAACACAGAACCACTGTTGGACACAGAGTCTGCGTGCAGCGGCAGGGAATGCAAGTGCCATGAGAAGATGGGAAGAAGAGACAAAGGGCGTATCAGGCCGGAGATTACCACACAGCGAGACACACAACACAACAGCCGACTGTGGTGGAGCTTCTGATCTGCATCGGACTGCCCTGCGTAAACTTCATTACTCAGCGACTGACATCATATGCTGTGCATATATAAATATATATATTTATACACATACAGAGCCAAGGCTGCACTCAATCCATCTCAACTGGCACCTCTCACTGTGGAGGAGCAGCCGCTCTACTTTGAGCTCCTCACCCACTCATCTCTAATGCCGAACCCATAGTGTTGTGAGGGACTGCTGGAGCCTATTCCAGTACATATAAGGCCTGGGGATACACCTCGGACAGGTCAGCGGTAAATCACAGGGCAGACACACACACACACACACACACACACACACACACACACACACACACACACACACACACACACACACACAAACACACACACACACACACACACACACACATACACACCAGCCACTCCCACACTTGATGCATGGTTTTGGACTGTGGGAGAAAACCCTCCCTTGCACAAGAGCCGAGAGTCAAATCTGAGACTATCTTTAACAAGTGCAGCACACTTGTGTCGCCCCCTTAAATACACATGAATTATAATGCATACGTAAAAGAAAAACATTCACAGCGCATCGAGCCAAGACACGCGCTCAGCTACGCACTCATGCTCGTGTATACATTCAAGAGTCTGTTTGTCCGAGAATATAAAAACATGGCGCGCTAAAAATGGCCCACAGTGTTATTGCACGTAATAACAGGTTAACGTAGTGTGTTTGGAGTCGGATGTTTTCAGGTCAGAGTTCAGTGCTGGATTTGAGATTTGGGATGGAAACCGTCCATTAAACCTTGTGTCAAATATAAATGACGCGGCGGCAGAAGCGTAAACCGGGAGATGAGCCTCGCATCCGAAACGTGCGCGTCCATCTCACTTCCCCCTGCGGAGTAACGTCTGACTGGGGTCTTAGACGATGAAAGTGAGAAATCTGTCCCGGCAAGCGCGCATTATGCAACTCCAGAGCTGGTTGTGGGAACGCGGATGGTCGAGCCAAAATGACAGGCTATCAGAGCAGAGACAAAAATATGACTCACATTCATACCCACGTGCAAACCACACGTTGTGTTATTGCGCAGAGCAACGACAACAGGAAGCGTCAGTGGGACACGCTGCAGCGGATAACGCTGAACCTGGACTCGGCTGCTGTGGTTTGGAGACTTGGTTCCGTATCGCAGCCTTTTCCATCACTGAAACAACGTGGCCAATGGCTTTGCAGCCCGTCCAGCTTCTCGATTCCCTGTGATGCTCCTGTGAGTTCACCGTCAAGCGCTGACAGGCGTGCTCGTCCAACTTACCTAAATCAGGAGCGCTTTCGGGTCTCCTGCCCCTCCTGAAAAAGTTGCGCTTTCTCCACGACATCCATTTACCCAGATTCATGACAGAGGGCGGGTCTTTTTACCCCCAAAAAAAAGGGGAAAAAAAGAGAAAAAAGGAAGAAGAGGGGGGGAGAGAGAGAGAGAGAGAGAGTGAGAGGGAGAGAAACAAAAACATATCCGGAACAGGAAGACAGAGTGGCGGTGGTGATGTGATGGTGGGAGGCGAGAGTAAAAGAGAGAAAAAAAAGGAAGAGGAAGTAGAGGTGTGACAGCATTTATATCGACTGCTGTTTATTTGGGGAGGGGGGGGGGGGGTCAGGGCCGGGTTGTCACATGTGACATCACACACACAATGACAAACAGAGAGCTCTCTCTCTCTCTCTCTCACACACACACACACACACACACACACACAAACAAACACATCAGGAGGTGGAAAAAGTGAGCGAGAATAGAAGCGACTGCTTCAGTTTGTCAGTTAGCGAAAAGGTGAATGACAGGTGACATGAAGCTCTGTGTGTGTATATGTGCGTGTGTGTGTGTGTTCGTATCGCTGTAGCTGACAGCTCACACTCGTGCTTCACACAAGCGCTGACAGCAACAGCAGCTCTCGTTCACCCACACGGCACAGAGCGACAGGTTCCCAACACAATCCGCAGCAGGCCTGAACCCCGCAGTCAGGCTGACGCTGGGCCGCCACTTCCTTTAACTGCTGTTTGCATGAAAGTGGAACCTCCGACAGCGAGGGGTGAGACGGGGGGGGGGCACGGTGTCTGACATTTACTGCGGGTCTGAGGGCCAGCGCATGGGGAGGGAGCAGGCCACGGCCCATTTGCCCATTGACGTATTTGGTCAATGAGGGGCAACTGAACAAACAACTCGATTCGCGCCCACAGAGATGGGCTAAATGGAGAGAGAGAGAGAGGCGGGAGGGACACGGTGGAGGCGGGGCTGGCACTGATGCCCCACAGAAAGAAGGCCCTGGGTTCAAGTCCCAGTCGGACCAATGGGTGGCGTTCTCCAGGGAATACCTCAGGTACTCCTTCCACAGTCAGAAAACGCGTATGTTAAGCAAACTAGCCTAAACACAGAGGGTAACATGACAGATGGAAATCCTATAGTGCAAACACTGCTGAATATGAATATGTATCGATTGGAATTCTTTATCGTGTTTTCATTTATTTGACCTAAGTTTGAGGTGACCTAGGTTTCGGTATAGAGACCCAGTTCTGAAGCAAAGAAAAACACACATTTTGATTCCAGTTAGAAATTCCTGAGGTTTGGACTTGCTCCTCTCTAACTTGCAGGTTACCAGCTGTGGATCTTTTTTTTTCCACGGAAAAAGAGTACCTTGGAATCTCCTAAAACAGATGCAGAAACCTTTTTATGGCATGTGGGACTGATGTGGGGCAGAAGAAGATCTTAGGTTTGACTCCAAGGGGACCAGACCAAGGGCCTTTATGGAGTTTGCATCGATTTCTCCAGGCTCTCTTCTACAGTTCAAACACATGTTTAGGTCCACTGGAGACTCTATATTGCCACTAGTTGTGAGTGTGAGCATAAATGGTGTGTGTGTGTGTGTCCTGTGATGTCTGCTGGAGAACTCCTGCAGCACCACTGAGTGTAGCTGAGGGGAAGGGAAACCAGTCAGAGAAAGTTCATTTTCCTGTGTTTTGTTTTCTCTTTTTCCTTCCCCTACTTAGAGGAAGTAACGGAGGAGCACCAACCCGCCCGCCCGCCCGCCCGGCCCTCTGGCCCCCTCCCATGACCGACTTCCACAGTCCGACTGAGTTAAAGCCACTTCCTCCCGCGGAGAGTTGCGGCAGCTGCGTCTGGAATGAACCGGGGTTGGGTGAGGCCGGCCTTGGCAGTGACCGGAGGAATGGGAGACGGACGGAAGGGGGACTTTCCTGCTGGACATCATCTGTCAGTGGCCAAGAGACAGGCCGGTCCTCCCCGCCGTCCCGCCGTCACTCTGTCCTCATACGGGAGACAGCATCCATCGTCCGGCTACTCGAATGGACGAAGCGGCGGGAGGGGACACGCTCGGACACACACGCGCTCAGTTTACTCATGATTTTGGATTCATTTCCAGTCCGAAACCCATGTCTGAATGACTGTGGGGAGAAATGAATGGAACCTTTTATCTTTGCGTCTTGCCGCAAACTTTGTTTCAGTTCACATGACGCTCAGAGACGCTTGTTTACTGGAATTTGGGTATCTGGACCAGAGCAAATTGGAAGACAATTGCTTCCGGTTGACCGGTAAATTGAATAGCTAATCTTCATAAAATCGGGTTTGCAGCACATGTCTCGTAATGCTTATTTGCTTCTCATTTTCATACATTCCACGTAGACGGCATGCACAACAGCCCTCCTTTATCAAGTAAGCAAAGGAGTGGGTGCAAATCACACTGGAGAAGCCACATGCAGCACTGCGAGTCCACACAGATTTTGGTCAAACCTGGTCTGACCTGGTGCGAGACATCAAGCATTTTTGGGCTCGTATGCTGGAAAATGCACAAAAATACACCAAATTCTGCTGTACGGAGACGTTATGAAGTCAAAAGCATCTGCGTTTTAATCATTCTAAATATTCATCCGCCCCTCATATTACCCGCTTTGTTCCTTAATAGCATCATGGGGATTTGCTGGAGCGTATCCCAGTGCACGGAGGGTGAAGGCAGGGAATACACTCGGGACAGGTCACCGAGTTCATCACAGACACACACACGCACACACACAGCATTCACTCACACTTTGGGGCAATCTAGAGCCTCCGGTCGACCCGTGTTTGTGGGAGGACTGTGGGAGGAATCAGGTGTACCTGGAGAAAACCCACCCTCCAAAGGTTCAAAATGGGTGCTTGCTTGCTGCAAAGCAACAGGGCAACTCACCAATCCTCTGTGTCACACCAATAGCATATCCAGTTTCCTATGCGTAGCAGTTTATGGCTGGTTAGAGCTATACGGCTAATGCACACTTCAGTATCTGTTTCGCACAGTGTCCCAACTTGCGGTCGGATATCGACTTCTCTTCCAAGAAATGTCCCTTATAAAGTTTGGTCTAATTATTTCACTCAGAGAGGGTTACAGTCGGGAGACGTATGATATGTTAGGAAAACAGCTGCTTTTAGATGCATTTTAGGGCTTTCATTTTCAGAAAATACCTTTCAGGATTGGCTGTGGTTACCATGGTTGTGCTACACATACACACACACACACACACACACAGCAGATGAGTCAGTCCTGCGACCAACATCCAAGAGAAAGAGATGGAAAATGCTAAAATCTACCACAACGCCACAGGCCTCCTCCCTTGGAAAAAGTGGATTTGCGTGTCTAGATCCTCACAGCCTCTTTGCAGAGGTGCATTACATGTCCTCGGTTGAAGCCAGACCTTAGACCTTGTGCTGGTACATCCTGTCCACTTCTACTGACTGCTGCTGCAATGCTGGCGAAAAAGGCCAACTCGCTGCTGAAACTTTTGCCATAGTTTTGAAATGTTTGCATCTAATTTTAGTGACAGAATGAGTCACTAAAAACTCGTAAGAAGCAAAGAAAACACTCTATGTTAGAGGGCATTTCAGGCCCGTCAGGTTGTTCAGTGAAACACCACGGTAGGTTTTAAGGGTTAATCCAAACTCTCTCTCCCTGGGCCTCAGCCTGTTTTTTTGTTTTAGTAAGTCCTGTCATGCGAGGGGTCAGAAGGTAGATTGGGCAACATGGCTTTGTAGCCCTAATGAGCTAGGAAAAAGAGGGCAGAGAGGGGGGAATTTCACTAGCTGGCTTTGGAGGAGGGAGATTCACGGTCAGTCAGACTTGACCGAAAGAGAGGAAAGAGAAATTTGTATGTGTTCAACCGCAGCAGGAAGAGCGCAGACTGATCATTTTCTGCCATTTCTAGCCTCCTCTGAGAGAGCTGAAATGTCAACTGGGCTGGGCATGTTGTCCGTTTGTCGCTGGACACACGCTCATGGACCAAAGAGGCTGAGTCCCACAGACAACCACACCCAGGGGGGACGTTTTGGCCGCTGCTCCCATTCCCATATATCCCAGCCAGAATTCTGCAGCGCTTGTTTCCTCCCACTTCCCATGCGGCACACACAGGAGCTGCACAAGCCCGTGTCTATATATACTGCTCCACGAAGGCCGATCCAGCTCCATTCCCCGAGGAACTGCTTCCTCCGAGTCAAAATACACCATGAGAAACTGAAGCCTGTTGACCACGGAGCCATACGAGAGAGCGAAGAGGCACAAGGCGCACAAATTCCAGTCATGACATCTCAGGACGAAGGGGGCGGCCGCAGTGAAAGCTGCTTTTGTTTTGATCTGTGTTGCGTGCCACCCACACACGCGGACCGAGGACCATTGTTATCAATTACAGTCAGCGAGAAAAGGTTTTCGCCGTGGCGGGTAGGTGTTGCCGCGGAGAAACGCTTCATCTCATTAAGCCTGTCTGAATAAGTAATACGAGCTCTCTCTCCACCCATGCGCACGCACGCACGCACATACACGCGCGCACACACACCAGCTGAAATGCTTGAGAGTCCTCAATCCACCCTCTAGCGAGGGGCCAAGGCTGCAGCTCATGCTACACGGCTAGCGTGGTGACAGATATTCAGAGACGTCTATTCCCCGCACCCTACACACCCAATATTTGGTGACAATGACATTCCTGTCCTCCTTTTAGATACACAGTCCCATTTCTTTCATCCGACGTGTCGCAGCCACGCCCCTGCTTTCCATCAGGCTCAACAGGTACGGTGATGCTAAAGGTTACGAGTTCCACAAAGCCAGCTAATTGCAAACCTGTTCACTGGGAAAGAGCATACACTGCAGTCTGCACTTAGGTTTCTGGGAAAATGTGCATACGCCCACTTTTCTGGCGTATGCATGCTTGATAAATGGCGGGCCATGTTGTCCCCAAACAAAAATGAGTGTACAACCACGAAACAAGTCACCAAACAAGTGATGTATACAGTCATGCATTGAGGTCAGGCGGAATAGATGACAGTCAGCTGGTGGGAGGTCATTTATCCTCCTGCTGAGATCATCCCAGTTTCACATTTCATAAAACCATGATGTGATAAATGTGATGTGTGTATGATACATAAACCTAGCATACTTCCCTAAGGCTCATGGGCCAACTAACCGTAGCCTGAAAATGGAACCAGATCAAAATCTGTGATGTCATTGGTTCAATAGTGTGTGTAATCACATTGACCAAAACAAAAGAACTGAACTCTAACCAACATGGGTCAGGGTTAAGGGCCTCGGCTGGCTTCTGGCCTTGATGGCCAACCTCAGAGGAACAAAGGAGGAACACATACGACATGGACATATAATTACAATAACGAGTACCAAGAGAATTGAATAGAGTTCCCTAGAGAGTGAGTTGGGAGTGAGGGATGAGTGGGTGATTTCAGACTGTAACCAGAGCCGTGTGAGGGAAGGCTCTTCCAGATCAGAGCTCTCAGGTGACAAACAAACAGCAAGAGGAGGGGAAAAAACAGGGTCAGGTGGGTGTCCATCATTGTGTAATGGTGGTTAAACAACAGCCCCTAACCCAGTGAATGATATTTGACCTTCCAGCACTCTGGAACGGTCAGGGGGAGGGGAGAGCCGCTGCTGGGATAGGTAGACGAGTGCTTCAGGGGGTTGAGGGGTAATCCAACCAGAACACTGACTTGAAAAATGTCTGGAAGCGCTCCTTAACATCTGTTTCAGTCCTTTCACACAAGGCCCCGCCATTAGGAAAACCTCAACACATCTGGTCCTCCACAGAGGTCAGCATCTCAGGTCAACTTTAGGGCTACAGGTGTCGCTCACATGTGGTGAGGCACGGTACAGGAGTGGTTAGCACTGTCCCCTCCGAGCAAGATGGTCCAACGACTGGGGTCAAACCCCTGATCAGGCCGAGTCTGCAAAGTCTCCCTGTCTTTGTGCGGGTTCTCACAGGTACTCACTCACACAGTCCAGAAGCATGCATGTGGAGGTCGAATGGGGACTCTAAACTGCCCCTAATTGTGAGTGTGAAAGTGTATGGTGTGTGAGTGTGATGGACTAAGGAAATGCTTGGATGTGTTTGGATCATGTGTGGATGTCACATAGCAGCTAGATGCTTATCATAAGGTTGACATAATACTAAAGACCTTTTCCAAACGCACCACTCTCTCCACCCTCGCACCACACTTCCACACGCCCCTGAGCCGCTCCTTTTGAGCGAAGCCTTTCCTCTCTCCACTGTGACAAAATGGAAAACATGAGCCGCGCTGGTGTTCCTCAAGAAATGTGAGCGTGCATGTGTCTGAGAGAGGGGAAGTCTTTCTGACCCTCGGCAGAGAGGGCCGGGCGACACTCAGCCCCTGCCTCAACGCAGCAGTGACGTCACCGCAGGACTATGAAAACACCAAACACACACCAGCTGGAACAGCTAAAGCAGAGCTTCAGAACAACCCTCAGTGGAGACCCTAACTCCGGAGGACAGAGCGATCAACTCTCTGTCAATCATTAACCATGACAAAAAACAGTCGGGCTAGCGTGTCTGCCCTTTGACGACGCTCTCAAGTGTTGGGGAATCGTTCTCGACCGTCCAGACGAGGCGTGGAGGGAATATGGACGATTCCACTACTGCTTTCCCCTACAAGGCTTTTCTCCCCTGTGACAACATCCGTCCACTTGCCTCACGGCAAACTAACTCGCCTGCTTCTCAGCTACCTCCTAAGACCCCTCGCACTTCTCACCGTCCACCCTGCCTGTTCGTTCCTGAGGCAGGAGAGCCCTGCTGTGTCCAGGTGCGAATCAGTGCGATAAGATAAGATACGATACAATCGCATTGTAGACTAGATACGACACGATAAGATAAACTTTATCTCGGAGGACTTCATCTTGGTGGAGAAACGAACAGCTTGTATAAAAATTGGCATTTAACAAGAGAGGGGAGAAAATATATGTATAAAAATAAAAGGCGGAAAAACAGACTATGAATACACAACCGAATTAGAAACAGGGCATGAAATCGTTGCAGAGCACCATGCAGATTATAATAATAAATAGATGGCGAATAAAAGCCTCGATTTCTACAGTAATTAAATATGTGATGCAATAAAGAACAGCACGTACAGGGTGCTTTATGTGACTTAGGGTAAGGCGACGCACATTCGGCAGAAACATTAAGTGGAACACTTCATTTTAGCCATGTTTGTGTTCGCACACGACAGATACAGTATGTGCATGCCACAACCCTACCAGTCCGACCACAGGATGAAATCAGCTGTGCTGCAAGCTGGCCTGCAGGTAACCTGGGCCGTTTCTCACCACTCGTCTGACTGTGCATCTAGTCCACGTGCTACAGTCCCCCCCCACCCCCCATCCCCCTCTCCGAGCTCTTCCATTAAAGAAAACATAACTTTTCCGGTTGCTAGGGAAACGAGAATCTCTGTAAGAGAAGAGGAAAAACAAAAAAAAGAAAGAAAAAAAAGGGGGGGGGGGGGGCTGCGGTCTGAACGCAGCGTTGTTAATTACAAACTCCATCGGCACGGTGGAATTCCTGGCACGGACCCTGCCAGCATTCTGAGGCTGGGCGGGTGGAGGAAGCTGGCACACGGAGCGCTAGAGGATGGATAAATCTACAGAGCTTTTGTTTTCTGCGATTGCTTTTTTTGTGTTTCACATTTTTACGAGTGAGAATACGCATATGAACGATATCCACGCGGACATTTTCAAAATTCACAAGAAAACTACTCTCCGGAGCACATAGTTAGATTTGCGCCTGAGAATAAGTAGGGAGGAAGATTTCGACCCTTTTTTCTATCGACTGCGCATCCTGTTCCTTCATGTGCAACTTTAACATGCCGCTTATGTGTGAACCGTTTGATGCCTTGGACTGTAAAACTGTGATATTCTGTGTTTGCTCTCACTAGCTGTTTGCTTTCCCTCAGGTCGTCCAGGTTTTCTCTCGTTTTAAACCGCTTTCCTGGATCCCGTCAGGCAATAATTTAACGTTAACCTTTGTACATAATTTTCAACTCAAACAAATATTGAAATTGCAGTGATTAAAAAGTGGATGAAGAGTGGGTTTGTTGTTACAATTTGAATGGCTACACACCTTTGAAGGATGGTTGGACAAGCTTGAAAATGATGTTTGATTGAAAAGAGAAAAAAATCTTTTCTCTTTTTGTTGATTTTTCTGTTGACTTTGTTGATTTTGTTTCGAAAGAGAAAAATGTCAAGGATGATAGAAACGGAAACTGGGCTAGATTTCAGACTCAGAGTAAATCAGTACGTGCGTGATAAATTACTTGTTATCGGCAAAAAAAAGAAAACATGGGAGTAACATAACAATGACTGAACATTTCATACAGGAGGTTCAGTTTTTGACAAAGGATAACCAGGACAGGCATGATTTTTTCTTCCTTTCCTCTGCATTTTTTGGACTTAGGATATGGCCTGCATGCCACGCTTTAATTGACTTATTCCAAGTCTTTGCGTATCTTTTTATTGGCGGCCTCCCGTCTTAACATTCATCTTGCTTTTTATGTCTTCCTCAATCACATCACCATAATCATCGGCAAACGTTCGTATTAAAAGATTTCACCTTTGAGCATAGACGGACACGATTCCCGGGTGCAACACTCTGTATTGGACGCTCCTCCTCAGACGGTTTACAGTTTGACCGAGTGAAACATTACTCCTGGTGGAGCAACAACAACGTGTTTCTTCTCTGCGAGGGCGGCGTCTGCAAAAGATTAACCTATGGAATGATCCAGAGAGGAGAGACCAGAGGGCGCGGCCCTCGGAGACCCATCCCTGCATTCTTGTCGTCGCCCTCCTCCGCTGCCATTGGTCACCCTTTCCTGCCACTTTCTCTTTCTCCGTGCAAACGTGTTACAATGAGCCATCTCCTGTTCTCTACACGGCCTTTGTTGCCTCGCCTCTGTCCCTTTTCCCCCTTTGCCTCCATGGGAACTGAGGTTAACCATGCACAACAGGATCCCTGGCTGTGTCAGTTTCCTTTTCAGCCACGGCTCTCGTGCACGCACAGCGAAATGTTCCGTTAGGAAGACATTTTCCCATTGAACTGCATTAACATCAGGCTGAATGCACATAGGCTCTGTAAGTCCAGAATGGAGCTTCAAACATAACACGTAGTTTGGTCCAAAACTGCCTCGACTATATAGCAGATTAGGTGGTGAGCAGGTTATCGTGAAGTGGTGTCCAGATTTACAACGAGAACCATTGCAACCCAAATAGTGGAGGATTTAGTGAGGACGGTGCATATGTGTAGACTTCCCCGGGAGAGTAGTGAATGAGTGGATGGACGTAGGCGCAGCCTCGAGATGAGACTATGAGTGACAGCTAAAGCTGATAAAAACATACCGGATCTCCACTTAATGATGTCGTTGAACTCCTCGTTGGCTCCTCCCTCGGCGGTGTCGCCATGCGACGCCATGGTGGGTCAATGAACCCGGACGCTGCGCTGGCTGAAACTGTGCGGTACGGCGGCAACAACAGGGCGACGGCACTCTCCCCGCACCTGGGACAGAGGAATGGAACATACTCGGGGGGGTTACAACAGGTCCGTTTAGCTCCAACATGACTTAAAAGCGGTGGAGATAATCTCTGGAGAGGTGGTGGTGGGGGGGGGGGGGGGGGGGGGGGGGGGGGGGGGGCGTCACGTGCAGTGGAGGCCACACACACATATAATATTCACACGTGGTGACACAGCATGCAGGAAGGACCCGGCACTTCTTGAGTAGTAAAAGCACTGACAGCTGTTTGGGACATCACATCGCATGTCTCCCCAACAGTGGTGAGCAGGAGGAAGGGGGGGTGGGGGTGGGGGGCAAACTGGTTTCACACCGTGGCCTCAGGCTGCCAATCTGGGAAAGGTGATTTATGGAGCAAAAACCACTCCTGGTGGGGCAATAGATGCTATAGTAATGCGGACACCCATGTTGTAGACTTTGCTGCAGAGCGAGCCACCAGAAAAAACAGCCACAAAGCTCTGGGGACAGAGGGGGAATTTGGCTTTGTGGACTGGTTTTATTTGGTTGTTGTTCGCGAAACATGCTGGGTCTTGTCACACTGAACGCTCAGCTCTGACGTTCACTCCTTTTATGCCAAATTACAATGGGCATCTCCACTGCATTCAAGACTTGCCCGTGGAGAGGATGACTGCTGCATACCCTCACAACAACTTCAGGTGCATGACTGCAGCGTGGATGAGGGCAGCTGTCGCCGTGTTATCCCCTCAACTGTGTCATTTTAAAGCTTGAAAAAACGACTAAAAGATGACCTTGAACAGAGGTTTACGATTTCTAATAAGAGGCACGCGCTTCCTCTAATGGGCCTTTTTAAGTCACTTCAACTTTTGCTTACCACTATTTATACAGTAGTTTTTCAGTTTCACAAGGGATGCTGTGATGACCTCTCAGCTTCCAGCAGCTCTGGAGATGAATCACTACGCTTTCAATACCTGAGGAGTTAGTCCTTGTGCATGTGCATTTATTGAATTTCACTACCCCGTGTCCACTCCCAATATGGCCCGCTTTTACCATGAAAGGAGTGCATGTGCAGTTTTATCGAGCAGTGCTTTGGTGAGTTACAGTTCTTCAGGGATGATGCAAGGGCCAAAAATAACAACTGTAAACTCAAGGGAAGGACGGCCCCATCTATCTGGGTGGCGTCCTTAACAATTTCAGTTCCTCTGACTGAGTAAAGTCAGAGTGGTTTATGGCAACTGAGGCAGAACAAGTAAAAGAGACACTGTCTGCTCTGGGTACTTGGAGCTCAGAGCAAGGAGCCAGCATTTAACCCAGACTGTGAAGTGTTCACATGATGAGGTCGCCTCCTCCTTCATGGAGCAAGAACAGGGCATCAAAGGACATTAAAGTGGACTTTTAAACCGCAGGCACGGCGGCCTTATGGCTAGTTAATGTTTTATCCCTTACGAATGACTGCAGTTATTTGGGATTTCTCAACTTTTTCGTCCAGTGAGGCTAGCTACGTGCAGGACCAAAAGCGCAGCATTCTGCAGTTTCTGCGTTTTCTCATGCACGTCGACATTACGTGTGCGTCAAGGTCCCGCATTCAGCGTCACGACCGACGTAGGATTCCCATTGATAACATTGATAGCAAATCACACGCTCACCTCTGCTGTCAACCGAGGATCCAGGATCCAGGAGGTGCCTCGAAACACGTCCGAAACGTTTCAGGGGTACGAGTGGAAAAGTTCAGGAAAAAGTGCATTAATCCGATTAGTTAAGGCATTTCTTACGAGGGGTTTACGAGGCTCTAAGTTAGCGAACTAAAGGGGACTCGTCCTCCTCCAGCGCATCCAGTCTTCACAATGTGCCAGTAAAAAAAAGGAAAGGCTTCCAGAGACGCCTTTCTTTCTGTCTGTCTTCCTTTCTCGTTTCAGTAAATCAGCTACCGTAGTCTTCGAGAAGCTACACGGCAGGCCGCCTCCTGCAAACGCGGAGAGATGGTTATTACATTTCACGGGTGAACGCCACAGTGCAGTGGACTAAGGTCCCACAACTTTGTTCCTGTTGCTTACTTGACTCTTTCTCCGGGTGCTCACACCGCTGTCGAGCTGGCGCAGCGCACCGGAAATACGAAAACCGCTCCTTAGAATTAAAAAAACCCACCCGCTACTTTGCGTTCATTATTTCCAATATTTTGTTCCCGTATTGATATGCGAGTGTAGCTGAGAGTTAATTGCCGCCCTCATATGCGCAGTGCGCAAAGGCATTAGATGCGTTCGCGCCCAGTATGTCGCGCATTTGTTTTTATTTTGAAGGTAAACCGGAAGTGGGGTGTACACTTCGCTGTGCTTGACCCCAGTCTTGCGCTTTTCCCTCTGGCTGTAAAAGTTTTCCTGACGCGGAGGTGGAAACATGGCGCGGAGTGCACTGCGTGACGTAACACCAGTGAATCCAGTGATTCCCACTGGAAAATACAATGCAGGAGCACGGACCTGAGCTGGAAATGGAACGATGCGCGTAGAGCCAAAAAGCCCCTGAAAAGTTGGGAGGTAGAGAGCTGCAGACGCAACGGCGTGCGAAATCTTTCCGAGGCAAGTACAGATGGACTGCAAATTAAATGTTAAAAGATGAAAGATGCACTGTAGTGATGCAAGTCTATTCTTAGCGAATAGTATTTAAAGAAGTTTTCTCGTAGCTGTACGACTGAGCTGTATAACTTCAGTTTATACTTGAAATACAGTATATTTTATCTTGGAATATACAAAAAGTTATATAACTCAATGTGATTTCAAAACAATACATTGGCAATATGAAGGATGTTACTCTTGCAGTATTACTTGCATATTGTGTTTATTCAGTGTACTAACCACATGTGTACTGTTCTGTCTGTCTTGTGTTGCCTACGCACATCCTTCTAGCTTGTCTTCTGTACCATTCACCACAGCAAATTCCTTGAACCTGTATAACCAAGTCATGTGACTACCTGGAAACTAATATGATTCTGCATGTTTAACATGTTGACAAAATAATGTTACTAGTTAGTTTCACTCCGCTTAATCAATTTAAAAAATATATTGAATCTTGTGTGGTATTCCCTGAGTCAACACATTAGATACACTGAAGTGGGCAAATACTAAAGGAAAAGTGGTGACCTGTCCTGGATGTATTCACCCACAAAGCATTGGGGAAATACTGTCTGATAAAAGTAGAATACATTAAATTTGACATTCAAAACTCTTAACAGATCATTAAACTGAGAAACCCAATACCTATGGGTAAACCCAAATGAAAAACAAAATATTAGGAAGATAAATACCATACCAGAACAAAAGCACTTATCATAACCATACATCCTCCCACAGCCTCTCTTGTCCTCTTTCATATTACCCTGCATGATGTGCCAGCCTGAAAAGAAACAACTTTTGCAGGGGCCCTAGGGAGTTGAATAATAGATCGAGGCCCATTGGAAAGAGTCTCAGAGGCTTTGTGGGAAGCAGAGATGTTGATCTTCTATTGTGCTCCTGCATCCTTCTCCCTCCCTCTTCTCAGTTGTCAGGGCCCTATTGTAGAAGTTTCCTCGCACGGTTGAAAGACGGAGCTCAATTTCACAAATTAAACTTCTCTAAGGCCATAAACACCTATCAAGCGACGGCATATTTATTTGTTGGTGCTTACTGAGAGAGCTAGTGGACAGGTAAGAACGCTCACACAGTTTAGGCCACACTCAGCAGAAAGCTGTCTTTGACACAGAGGTGCTACCATTTATTTATATTCAAGGATTTCCTCAGGTGCAGGCTTACTTCAACTCGGGACCTGTGTCACTGCAGTGCAACAAATCTGTAAATGTTACTTAAAAAGAGTTGGAGCTACTTTCAGTGAATATTTTTCTGTGGCAGATGCAGATGACTGGGTGTATTTGAGTCCAGGACATCGCCCTAGCAGTGAAATTATAGGGGGGGAGAGTGTGTGGGCCTATTTTGGGTTTCAGCCCAGGGACTGGAAAACGGGCTTATACTGCCCCCTTCTGTACAAATCATCGAATTGCACCTGAGCTCGAACCACAAACGACCTGCTGTGGAAAGACGCCCTCCCCTTTCACATCTTTCATGAGGAAGCCAAACACCATCCTTGTGGAAACCAGGTAATTATAGTGGCGGAGCTTAACACATCTCTAATCGTCCCATGAACCTCGGGATGGACACTTTGGACTCGTGTCTCGTAGAGAGAAAAGGTATGGGCCGACATGCGCCAAACGGTAGATTCGCTCAATCACGCGAGATTGAAGTTCTTTTCTAGAAACTTCTAGAAAGTTCTAGAAGAGAAAAGAGACGTCTAGAAGATCAGACACCTGCTCAGCTAATGTCCACGCCCACAAATGAAACGCCGATAAAAAAAACTCTGGACACCCATAGTCAAGCGCTTTTTGTTGCTTTTCGTCTTTGTTGTAACTTTTGTGGCACTTAGCCCCAGGAACGCTCTCAGTCCGTTTTTATATTTTCCAGAGGAATGATAAGACTCGTAGCCGGAACATCAGTGAAGCTAGTTCAGCCGGACCATGGATCACCTGGATCACCTGAGCGGCCGTTTCCCCAGAACATCACTACGCAGCCGGATCCCGGTTCCTGCCTTTGACTAGTCGCTGGATCTCAAATAAGGCATTGAGTCATTGGACCGAGTTTGAGGTTGTATAGGGGGCTTAAACCCTCATTTAATGCTCGAGTGTCGTGGGCTAATTCGAAATACATTCGAGTTCATCTTCTGACTTTAAGACTGTTTCAGAATTATATTTCCATCAACAGAAGGTGGTACATTGTATTATACTGCGTACTATAAATATATAGGTATATATATATGTACTATACTGCCTGAATTAACAAACAAGTCTTTGCTGGCGTTTCGAAACCTTCAACTCTGAAACGAAACTACAATGGAAATGAAATCATGCCAGTGTTTGTTTTACTGTCGGTTTCTACGTTTTTACTGATAGTTTTGTCTGTTTTATTCTGTCGAAGCTAAAATGTAAGAAAAGTAGAAGCGGTTGTGTTGGATGATTTATTCAAGCTGGTAATGAATGAATGAATGAAAGATCCAGTTGTGCTGATAGAACCTTACATTAAATAAGTACAAAAGTAACAGCAGTTGTAATAATGTTGAAGTGTTGTCACTTTACTCCCCCCTTGTGGACACTAAGGCGACACATTAATGTTGTGTTTTTAATGAACTCCATTTCATTTTGAGTGTGGTATTTGCAAAACCAACCTCCTTTACTGACGCTACTCTGTTTAATTTCCTGCCATTTTTATTTGTATATGTGATGTATTGTTCTGTCGTACCACTTCGGCTTATGGTAATATTACAAAAGCCGAAATGACTAAAGGCTATACCAGGAGTGGGGTTCGAACCCACGCGGACATATGTCCATTGGATCTTAAGTCCAACGCCTTAACCACTCGGCCATCCTGGTGTATACAGCGCATGCACTGTACGCGCACGCTACATAAACGGATTTTGTCATAATGATATTTTCATTTAATTGTTATTTCGTGTGGTCAGAACGCAGTGTGCGGTCAAAAAGAGCGTAATCCCGCATTCGCAAAGCTTCCTGAGTGCATTAGTGGGGTAAGCACGGAGTTAGCAACGAGCAGCTAACTTGTATGCAGGCAGGAGCGAACACGATCACACCATGTCCACTTTCAACACGAAATACGGTAATAACTTACGCTGTGTGGAAGATATTAATCCAGTCACAATAACAAACTGATATTGAACCGACTGCTAGCTTTCAGAGACTCCATGCAATCCTTGTCGTTGCTGCAAATAAAGTTGTACATCGAAGTAGCACCGGCTGCTAATCAGCGTTAGCATGTGTTAGCGTCGCAGGAGGTTTTACTAACTCGGTAACTACACTGCAAGCAAAGGTATGCGGTGGAGAAGTCAAACTGTTATTACACGCACAATGAAAGTAAACTAGCTTAAACAACACTCCAACGCGAGGAAACCAGCTTGGGGAGACATTCACGGAGATACAAACGTAATAAACTTGACGAAATGATGGCAGTTAGTCACAGGAAGATTTATCTAACCCGGTGGGTGTGTCTTAAGGCTGCTTGACCAAAGTTAAGGCTGGCCTTACCACTGGCCACAAATATCTCAAAAGCTATTCTAAGACACGTCTACCACATCAAAAACTAACACTAAATCATTCAGGTAAATACTTGGTTTTCGAACTGATATAATTCATCCCTCCTTTAACAATATCCAAAATAGCTTTTAAACCTCAAAATCTGTGGATATCCTTAAGTTCTGTCAGCGATATCTTCAGCAAGTGAACACAAAATAACTTGTTCATATAAGATAGTATCATGTGCATAAATGCTAGAAATACCTGTTGTCTTTTTCCAGTACAGCTTAAGGACTTGTCTTTCGTGTGTCCACAAAATATTAACTTGTGAACACCTGACTTACTGTTTTATGTTCTTATCCCCTGTAAGACAGTGTATATTTTGCACCTCGACATATACTGAGCTCTTTAAGGTTCCATCCCACCAGTAAAATACAATATAAGTTGCTGGAATAAGTGCCTTGTCTTCACTACTCCTGTGCCAATATCCAAGTATCGCTGCTTTCTTTTTTTAGATGCTTTGGCTAATCAAGTTGGAATACATTCAACACAGGCCCATGTAATATATCAACAGTAAAATATACAATATAATATTCATCTAAACATTTACATTGTTCTTTGATGTTGTTGTGTAGTCAGTGTATATTTATCTGTAAAAATTATGCAAAGCAAACTACTACTAGATACTAGATTTTATAGTAACATCTTACAGCCACAGCTCTAATACATACTTGCCATAACTAAGTGTCACTTATATTATGTCATTGGATCACGTCATATTTTTGAACATCTTGATTGCCTCAGAAAAGAATCTGGATCAACTAGCTGAGTTTTGGCTCTCTCCGTCTTACCAAGTTCCCTGTGCATCGTTTTACCACTGGAATCCATTATTTGAGCTACACCATTTTCTACAGTTGCTTACCTTGTTCTGCCTATAACAACTGTTCTCCAGCATCATTCTCATGTATTTACCATTAAAAACTTAACCTGTTTCTGCGTCTTTGACATGGAACAAGTAATCGTTGCCACTTTTGCTTTTTTAAATCAGTATTAGTATGTGTCTGATACATAATTGACAAATCCTCCTTTACGAAAAAGTACTAGTCTGTGTCTAAGTACACAAAGTGATAATGAAACAATACACATAATATACAAATATATTCAGATTATTTCACATTAATCTGAACAGTAGTATAGGCATTATTGAATACTTGTGCATATACCTGAAACACATGTACATTGATTAAGTATTCACAAAGCATATCATGATGTAGAAAATTATTTTTACGAGTTGAAGATGCACATTGTACACACGTTTGTCCACATGTAGTCCATCTGTCATCACTGCCTTTGGCAGAGCCCATGCCACTTACTTGGTGCTTGTCGTCAATCTCATGACTCCAATTTCCCCACATTTATAAAAGCCATGTGTACTTATTATACCCATGATCTGACTTACTGTACTGATATGTTGCCAAAGAAAACAAATCAATTGTATTTACAACAGAATTTATTTTGGGAGCCAGTGTGCTTGTTAACTTTCTCACCATGAAGTAAAACATCATGTTAACATCTTTATTCAGCAACAGAAGCATTAATTTTGCTGTAAAACTTTAGACAGCTGGTGACTATTGAGTTTGGATTTACCCTGAGTTAAGCACATTGAATTATATTTCTCCTCTAAATGGTTTCTACACATTTAGTAATTGCGTGTCATCAAAATAAGAGCTAAAAGGGTCCAGGACGTCTACACCAGGAAAGACAGGGGCAACACTGCAGACAAGGATTTTTCCTTTTGTATTGAAGGGCCCTCTTGATGTCATCATTGGTTTTTTCAACATAATCCTTCGTGGCAAGCACGTTGGCCTCGATGTTATTGATCGTGGATGCCTGCTCCTCCACCAGGATGGCCATCTGCAGAAACAGATCATGTATCTCCTTCATCCTGGCTTCCAGCTCCACCAGCTCCTTGTGTCTGCCTTTGATTTCACACAATGCCCAGCGGGACGAGCGCGCCCCTTGAGTCTGAATGCTCTGGGACAGCTCAGCCCATCCCTCTCCGCCTTTGCCCACCATAAGGTCAAGCTGGTCGTCGGTGATTTCAGCCCCGAGTATGGAGGCCTGCCGCTGGATCCTGTCCCGGCATGCTGTCCTCTGCATCTCCTCAGCCTTGTTGTAATCTCTCATGACAGCATGGAAGGTGCGGGTTAGTGTATCATACTGGACCCGGGCAATGCGACTAACAGCAGAGTGGGGACCTTCTTTCTCATCCAACTCTTTGCTGTCTCTACCTAAGGCCTGGAGACGAGTGTACAATGCCTCCCCACGTTGCTGGACCCCCCTGGCGATGGAATCGCAGTCCTTCTTGAGCAGTGTGAGGCGACGCACAGAGGTGCCAAAGCGCTCATTATGGATGCACAGACGCTCTACCTCTAACTGTAGCAAAGAGATCTCCTTGCGTATGGAGTGGGCTTCTCTCAGGATGTTGTCAATAGGTGAGGTGTTCTCAAATACCACAGCCTCTTGAGACAGAGACAGATTATCTTCATCATCATATTTAGGTCCCCAAAACTCTAGCTCGTAGTCATCATCTTTCTCCTCACTAATGGTGTGCAGCCTTTCCAGCATGTCCCGCATTCTGCCTGCGACACCAGAGGAAACACGATAGTAGATAATGAGTTCATATCAAGCTTTTGATTTCAGATACATCCTTCGTTACTTACATATTGACAACACACTTAAAATGCAGATTAAAAGTCAGTATGACATGCTGTTGGACTGTGGTTTCTTCATAAAAATAGACAAAGCATTGGGTGCTGGGGTGGGCATACGTCAATAAATCTAATTATCGTCAATTCATCCATTAAAACCAGACATTCAGCACTAACATGTCAATTTTGCACAACTACTTATGCAAACAATAGCTGGTCAGTATACCGGCTGTAGGTTGTCTTTCTATTGTTAACAATGAAACCTGTCACAGCTCAAAGGCTAACTGGAATGTAGTTAATTTAACCAGGAACAAGGAAGACACTCTTTTTTAAAGCGTCCTTTGGAAGATTGATAAGAAATAGTTAGTATTGTAGCAGTTCTTGAGACATTCATATTATCAATCCTGTGCTCTACCAAACCAGTAAGAATATAATGTTTGCCTCTGCAGTAGATTCTTTTATACAGTCCCCTTCCATTAAAACAAAAATCTGTTTCCTCATACCTTCTCAGTGAAACATGATCTTAAAAGCTATCACAGAGTATTACAAACACAAACGAATGTATGCTCTCAACAGACATAGTGTAGCAACAGTCTTACCAAAGTGCTAATGTGGGCTTCCACCAATCAGTTCTCAGCAATTATCCACTTGTCTCCAACTTGCCTCTCCTAAACTGCATAAAATATCATTCGGCTACCAATTCAAAGTGTCTTACCCGTTGTGACTGGCTCCTACAAAATCAGAGTGCAGGCAAGAGTGTCTCACACTGATTTAGTTTGTCCAAGAAACTTGAGGAAACACATCTCTGCATTCTAGTGGAGGACGCTGTAGTACGGCTGCATGTCAAGGAGAGTTTGTGAGAGAATGCCACCCCTTCCCAGGTGAAAGACATAAGCCTTCCCACTGCAACAGGTGCTACTTCCTTAAAGGCAGATGCTTCTTTTGTTCAGCTTTGTGAGCTGATAACAACATTCCTGACAGAATAATGCTCCCAGGACCAGCAGTTGTGAAGAAATCTGAGGCATTTTTGCTGTATTTGATAGTTTAACAGCATATTAAATGGACCAACACTGTGCATTATGATGATACTGTGTGTGAATATTGAGTGTGTGTGTGTGTGTGTGTGTGTGTGTGTGTGTGTGTGTGTGTGTGTGTGTGTGTGTGTTTTCTGCTGGGAAGGAGGTGAACGCCGGATGATTACGTAGCAACTGGGCTGGACCAAGCAGTGAAACAATGAATAATTGTGCGCTGGTTGTTGGTCCATTTCAAGTTTCTTTTCTTTTTTTCATGACTTGGTATAGATTTCCTGTGCAAACAAATACACACACACACTGCTTTTATATATAATTCTTTATGTAATATGCAGACAAAGGTTCCCATAGTCATGAAATATGAGGAAAAAGAAATAAAATTGGTGACTGACAATTGATCCTGTTTAAGAATGTAACTCTGTTAATGGTGTCGCCCCCAAATGTGGTAAGTATAAAGAAGTAAAAGAGAATCTACCAGACAATGTGGACAGAGAATGGGTAAATATCCGGCCAATAATTACATAATTTTGATATTCATATCGGGTAATGCATGAAAGACCCACAGCGGAATCAAAAACAACTTCACTTTCAGCCATTTGTCTAGGACAACATTGCATTGACAAAGAGAGAATTCATTTGACATGGATGAGTTTGACACTAGAAATTCATTTTTGGTCAAAATTCTTTCATCGAACTTGTATATTTTAACATTTCTTCATAGATGGCAGAAGGCAGCATCAGGAACCACTGTGATCGGTTTTAAGAAAATGTTTCTAAACAATCATCAGGTTGTTTTATTTGCTCGATTCCCTCCCCCGCCTGAATGTGAGCAGGCCATAAATACATGAAAAATATTTTCAAATGCAAGTGGTATCACATCCGCATCACATCTCAGCTATCGGAAGTTTATTCTGGTTTGAGATACCAGTCTCAAACCTTTCATACAAGCATCACAGACATCCACGGACGACTTAAATATCATTTCAAAATACTCTTCCCAAGCATTTATTGTTTCTCCGTGTCAGTAATACCGTTAAACTTAGTTACATCTCATAGCCAAATCAGCAGTCTGCAGTCATGAGTTGTAGCATGGGAAACAGCTGCAGAACATCTTCTTAAAGGGGTTGTTCCTGTCATGCCGCTTGGCCTTGCCGAGTTTGACGAGGGCGTCCTGAAGGTGCTCGTCGGTTTTCTGAACGTTGGTTTGGATGGAAGTCAGCATGGATCCCTGCTCCTCCACCAGCAAGGCAATGTCGAGGAAGATCTCATGGATGCCATTGATGCGATTCTCTAGGTCTAACAACTCTTTGTGACGTCTCTCAATCTGCGAGAGAGCCGATTTTGCCGTTTTGCCCTCAGCCATCACGTTGTCGGTAAAGATGTTCCACCGACCAGTCTCGATCATCTCCTCCACCTCCTCTCCCGTCACCTCACGTCCCACTATTTCCATTTGCCTCTGGATTTGGGCTTTACAGTTCCCCCGGTGGCTCATCTCTGCTTCGTTGTAGTCAAACATGACATCTCGGAAGCCATTGCTGAGGCACGCGTATTGGGTTCTGGCGATGCGTGTTATGGCAGAATTGGAACCATACTGTTCTTCTAGCTTGTGGGCCGTGCCGTCCATGTGCTGCAGACGTGATAACACGCCCTCAGCCCGAGCCTTTATATCAGCCCCGATGGCATTGGAGTCCCTTTTGATAGTGCTCATGGTGGTGACACCCTGGAGTATGCGAGAGTTCTGCTCACGGAGCCTCTTGACTTCCAGACGGATGAGTTGGATCTCTTTGTGGATGTCCTGCGACTGGGAGAAGACCTCGGCCAGAGCCGGGCTGTTGTCGAACACCACTGCCTCATGGGGCAACTCCTCCTCCAGGTCCACGTTGCTGAAGGAGTCCGAGGCCGTGGATTCTGCATACTCCATCGGCTCTACGTGGTTGCTGGACATCTCCTGCAGGTTGCTGAGTCGGTCCCTCATGGTTGCGGTGAAGAGCAAGTAACAGATTGTTCCCCTGTCTGGTTATCTTGACGTTCTAGAAGATGAGTGACCTGAAAGAGCAAGAAGTGAGAAATGTAGGTAGGATCACATTTCAATGTGCCATTTCCGATCATAGGTGACTCAACAGGACGGGATGCAAAGAAGAGACACAGGTTTTACGCTCACCCGCTGTCTCGCCCTGCCTGTTTGAAAGCCTCTTCCCTCTGCTGAAGCCATTCAGCACCGGCCCAACAGGTTCTCCCAAGAATATTTAGAGGTGTTGTTCCTTGCCCGACTAGTTCCCTCAACACATGATCCCTCTTACGTCTTCACCAAGACACTCTCTCTGACATTTTACCTCCCCAAAGCATCAGAATCTACAAATAGTGTTCAAATCTTGGATATTGAACTTTAATGATAATCACAAAAACAATATTTTCAGCAACATCTTTAGAGGATGTTTGAACATGTTCTTATCTCTTCCTGTTCCTCTTGAGCTGGGAATGATATTTATGCATGATCAGATTAGAACTTCGACAGTCTATATCTATCTGACACCTCAAGAGAGAACATCTAGATTAGGAATACTGGTAGTAATATTGACTAATCACTTGATGACCACATCCTCGCCATCATCAAGTGATTATCATGAAGAAATACATCTAGACATTATTTCATACAGTTAAAGTAGTGTTTTTTAGATGTGGTCATTAACATGTCTTTTGTGGCCATCTATGATTACATTTAGGTTTCTGTGTTTACATTTAGACCATTTAAACAGAAGAAAAACATTTAAGCTACAGTTAAGTTAGACTTTGTAAATCATATCCATATCACAAACACAAGAAGAAATATAAAGTTGTTTTGAATTTTTTGATACTCATCCTCACGGATACTCTGTCCTGTTGCTTTGTAATTAATTTTTTTTCCAATTCATTATGTAACTTGGAACCTTTCCCAAAAGGAACCTCCCAAAGGATCAATTAAGTCTCTCTGTCTATCTGTCTTTAAACATGTTGATTTGAGTGTTGATTTCAAATTGATTTCATATGTTTGCCCCAGAAATGTGTTTTTGGTATCCCACACACTGAGCAGCTATCACCACAGAAATCTCAGCGCATTCCTTGATAAACACAACACACACAACATCTGAACTACGCCTGTCCGCTGGCTTCATCGCACTCTCATGCAGGATGTCCAGATTTTTTTTTAAAAAAGAGGGGGGAACAAGACAGCAACTCACCTGTTCGGTTGCTCTGATTTCCACGGGCATCAGACTTTATCCTGCCACAGCGCTACCATCCTCGGCAGTCCTGAGCACAAACAAAGGGCCCTGCATGCGTAACGCTGCTATCTTTAGAGACGCGGCTGCCGTGCGGCGTTAGTTTTCTTAGGAGGACGGATTGGGCCACGCCATGAGGCCACAATGATGCGACGGAAGGAATGAAGCCAGGTCGGTTTGGGGCATTGTAGTGACGCCGCGTCTCAGGAGCGTCAACTGGAGGAGACGGGTCGTTGCGGAGCTGAACTTGATTAAAGCAGAGCTCAAAGTGGAGCCGGGATTGTGGAGGGAGTTTTTTGACGCTGATTTACACAGTCCAAGTGTGTTCAGTGTCTGCTCATCGTGCCCGAGCTGCAGTCTCTGGTTATGTGCGAGGGTTTCATGTGATACCTGTCAGTCGGTGAACAGGTAGAGCCGAACCCAACAGGCAAGCTGTGCTCGAGTTTTTTTTTATGCAGTCACGCCCTGAAAATGACAGAGAGAAAGAGAGAGGGAGCGCGCTCGTGTTATACCTTGTACATGAAGACAGGTATAATGTCGAATATTATGAACCTTTCAGTAAGTCCAGAGTTAAGTGAATGCCAACTGCTTGTTTTTTTTATATATTTTGTTATTTATTGTCATGAATTGTCACGTTAAACAAAGCTAAACAGAATTTCAAGGTGAGGATATAACAGAGGATTGCGGATTTGACAGCCAATGCTGTAAACCTTCCTTCTAAAAACCTCCTTTAAATCAGTTTCATAAAACTATGAAAAGAAATAAGCCATAGGTATTATTCGGTTTGTTTATCGAAAGAAGTTCCAGCCTCCGGGTCTTCATACGCAGAGGTAGAAACTAAAGAATTATATGCACTCCATTACTGTAGTTTTTTTTTTTTACTGGTACTTTTAAAAATATTTTTAGCATGTTATTTTCAAATCAAATTACTGAGTTGGCCAGACACTGGGGGGGAAAAAAGCAGAGTGAAAAATACGTGCACCAGAAAATATGGCAATGAACGATAAGGGAAACTGGCACTAATTTAATGTCATTCATCTCTTTTTTAAGGCAGCAGATTCTGTGATTTACATTCAACATACAGTATATATAGTTGTTTTTCTATTTGAATGTAGTATGATCGCAAATAGTGATTTTTTATCAACAAATTACTGTCTTTTGTCTCATCCTAGTGTCTCTCTTGTGTCGCTGCACAGCTGCTTGATGTGTCTTGAATTGTTCTTGAGAGGCAACGACGGTTACTTGAGTGTTGCCGACTACTCCCTGCACATGTCCACGTCATGATATTTTCAGGGAGTTGATAGTCCCACATGGATGTGAATGGCCTGAACCGACCCCTTTCTCTCTTCCGGTGTCAATACAGCACGTGAAGGCGCGTGCTAGTAATATTCCCTCTTCTCAGGGTGGTGCGTTCACGTGTAGCTCAGGAATTCTGTCGCGATACTAGAGACCGTATATCTAATCAATGAGAAATACTTACCCTCTGAACCAAACTCAACGCTGGACTACTATATTTGTACCACTTTATCAGCGTGCTTTGGTTAAAACGAGATTGTACGGCGATAGTGTGACGCAAGCCCGTCTTTGTAGATAGCATACGGCTGGGTTTCCGACGACACTTGAACGCAGCGTAGCTCCATCACAACTCTACCTCCAACTCAACTTTGTCTACCTCCAACACCGCGGGAGAAACAAAGCGAGGACCGGCACGACCAACCACTGTTACAACAAGCATAGGCTCACTCAAGAAAAGGACCGGCCATGAAGTTGTCCATTGTTCGTAGTGCTTGTGGCAGCCTCCGGATTCCGGCAGCCCGCTCGGGGGGACGCTTCAGCGGTTTGTCCCGGGGATGCCCCCCGGTAGGTCCGGTCCACAGCCGGCTGGTCCTGCGGGCTGCCAGCGCCTCCACCACCGGCGTGACGAACCCCAAAATAGCTGTAAACTACAGGAAACAGGCCCCGCGTGATGATGCCCTCGAATGCGACAACTCTCTGAGGTAAGAAATAAATTAATTTCTGCAGACACGCGCTGAATTAATGAATGGATGATCGTTCTTTTATTAAAATGACACTATGACATGAAGCGGCGGTGTTTAACGGACGCCGGCGGTGAGCAGCCGTTGGCCCGGAGCCAGTTCTGCACGTGCGGGCGAATTTATCGGAGGGTCGCGAGACAGCTGATGTAACCCTACTCCGCGGTTACCACTCACTTTAAGCTGAAGATTACCCAAAGTAACTCGAAACAGACCGATAAGACACATATAAATGGTCTGATGGCGCTGAGAAGTTTAGCTATTACGTTATACTTCACAACATCTGTTTGAGTGTGTTTGTAGTTTTTCTCTTTTTTGTAATTAGATTTCGTCTCACTAAAGAGTGTGGGCGTGGATTTAATTGTCGTATCGTGTATGCTATTGTCATTGCTATTGTTGATTCTAACACAACGTTGCGCTCTTCATGAGCGTTATGTCGTTAATGTTTACATTTTTGGGCCAGATATAGGTCAGTGTGTTAGTTTACGTGAACATACGGGCTCCGCCCACAGCCACGTTTGACGTAAAATAGCTTATGCTTGCACCCCATTATCGTTAGAAAACCATTTCAAAGCAACCCATGAGTCAAATACATGCATGCAGAATCAACGGTCCTACACTCACTTCTTGTACCTCCGTGTGAAATAATATTGACCACAACCGTAGCACTCTAAGAAAGAGACTGATCACTTCACTGGAAGTTAAAAGCAAGTTTTTGTGTGTCTTCAGTGAAAAGCCTCTATAGAGAAGGCAGGCCACATGGTAGGTGGAAGAGAGTCCCACATGGTTGGAGCCACAAAGGCAAATCACAATCACTTTCTGGATTTAATCTGGTCCGAAAACCTTCAAAGGCCTAAGTGGTCTGAGAAAGTCACAAATGCACTTGGGTGCCTGATCATGGAGGGCTCAATATGTGATAATAATGATATGTGATATTTTAAAATAGGTCCTGAATCTAACTGTGAGCCATCGTAATAAGTGTGAAATGGCAAAAAACAAAACAACAAAAAAACCATTGTACTCATGGGACCTGTATCTCTTTTAAAGTGTGCTTTATTTTCTTCGCAGGGAGGTGGTTCACAGTGCCAAGGAGGCAGTGGCGGCTCTGCAGGGAGGAAATCCAGCAATCCACCCTACATTAGCCATTATTCAGGTATGATGAACAGAAATAGATGTGAGGTGTTGTGCAACGATCGACATTTGACCCGCTTTGCCTCATTTTACCTTTGGCCTCGGGGTTATCAGCTCACACCGAAGCCTGAGTAGATTCCTGTGTTATCGGGTCTGTGTGTATGTTTTTTCTCAGTGTGCTTACTCCTTCCAACAGGCAGGTGAAGATGACAGCCTGCTGGAGATCAATAGGAAAACCGCAGGAAGGGTAATTCTCTCTCTCTCGTCACTCCGCGCTGCTGTAGCTTTCCCCACTTTGTCTCATTCACACCTTCTCCTCCACTGTTCGTCCACAGGTCGGTTTGAACATCACCCAGATTTGCCTGGCGAAGGGGTGCAGTGAGGATGAAGTAAGTCACGCTGACTCATTTGAGCAGTTCCTCTTTGTTCCCACCCCCACGCTCGGTAGCAAGTCTATACACGAAGTGCCACATCCCTGGCTGTTGTGTAAAGCATCATAAGCATTCCTCGTAATTACACAAAAAAAAAACGCACATCTCAACTACCTCCACTGTTGTCCGACTTGTCCTTAATGTCCTCACTTGTTCTGTCCCACGTTTTATAACTGGGACTGGGGAAACAGCATCTCAGCTGTGCCCAGGTGGAGATCTACTCTCGAGTCCGATGGAAAGTGTTAGCGGCTGGGAATAGCTCGGCCATTTCAGCTGATGGTTCATGATTTACATCACAGTTCCTGGCCTAAAGGACTGTCTTGCCATTCGCCTCTCCCTCTCCCCTGTGTGTTTATTTTCCTTCTCAGCCACGTTAGGAAACAAATGCTTGGGTCAAAGTTACCATAGCTTGGGTGGGAGGGTTTTCTTTTCTGCAGCGCAGAGACAGAGAATCCATTGTTACATAGACGTGTCATGTAAATGTCCCCTTTACCTTTGCAGAGTCTCACCTCTCTGTGTGTTTGCTCTCTTTATATGTAGATTGTTGAGGAGGTGTTGAAGCTGAATGAAGACCCCAGGGTGCATGGGGTCTACCTCCACCTCCCCCCGGCCTCCCTCACCAGCCGAGTGCTGAACTCTCTCAAACCCGAGAAGGACGTGGATGGGTAAAAAGCGACACTTCCTTGCAGTGATCGTTGCATACAAACGTTCTGCTTTCGCACAAAGAGATGACGGAGAGGAGTGAACCTCTGCCGAGCTTCACGCTCGTAACTATGATAACATTTACAATATGTTGTCCCTCTGTTGCCTCTGTCCTCCCCAAAGAAGACTTTGCGCGTTGTTAAACGTGCTGACAGCCGTGCATGCCGCCCTGCCGCAGAAGAGATAAATGCATTTGCTGACGTGACGTGAGAAATTGACAGAAATCAGCAAGGGCTGCACGGAATTAAGACGGCGTAGACCATGTGCACTCAGCAGACGAGTGAATGAGAAAACTAGGAAGGCACCCTCCGCAATCAGCACAAATTGAAGACTGCTGGTGCTGCAGAGGACAGACGTGACGAGGTCCCCGTGAAAAGCCGACATGCATCTTAAGACTCTTCTGACCAGTGTGGCCCCCAACAGGGCGGGCCCACAAGTCACGACAGGCCTGGCGAGCTCAGTCGGTAGAGCATGAGACTCGTGGGTTTGAGCCCCACATTGGGCGCACTTTCCTTCATAATGTTCTCCTTGCACTGTACGATGGTTACCATAGGTGTTTGATGCAGTAAAACATCAGGAATGTACTTGGTGAACTTTAAAAGAAGAAGCACAGGCACAGTATGTACATCAAAAGTCCATTTTGTCTCGTGCCAGGATATGCGATCTGAACGTGGGCCGTCTGGTGCGAGGAGATCTGAGCCGGGGCTTCGTGCCGCCGCTGGCCAGAGCTGTCGTGGACCTGCTGGAGAAACACGGTGAGTCACCAATCGCGAGGAACGAACCCGCAAAAATGCGTGACCGTCCGGTTGTCGCGGCGCATCGGACGAGTGAAAATGCTCTGCTCGACTCTGCGATACGCCGTCGGAACACATGAAGAATGCAGCAAGAGCAGTGTGGGATCGGGACTCAGGGAAAAGGCTGACTCACCAGGCATCCTAGCGAGCTAGGGATCAGTCGGGTTCAGGGGGTCGGGGGTTAAAGATCGGCTAGGGTCACAGTTATTCTGAGAGCTAGCAGAGATACACTCAAGACGCGGTGCAGCATTTCAATGAGTGACGACGAGCAAATCTGTAGACCCCGGAAGCAGAAGAATCCGATGTGATCGAGATGACTGTCGTGACGTGGCCTCGAAACTTTCCCGCAGACGCTCCTCTGGAGGGGAGAGCCGTGCTGCTGGTCGGAGGGGAAGGACCCTTCGCTGTAGCCCTGCAGTGCCTGGTGGAGGGAAGCGGGATGGTTCCTCTCAAGGCCCACTGGGAATCCAGCAGCTTACAGAGACAGGTAGCACGGCCGACCACAGCAGTCCTATTCATAAGAGCGGAGACTGGAGAAACATGGTGGCGGCAACGTGAAATAAAAGAACGAGGGGGAATCTGTCACGTTTCACTCTCTTTGCTTCATATCCACCCCCCCCCCCCCCCTCGTTTTCCAGGTGATGGAGGCTGACGCTGTAATCCTGTTGGGCTCGGGGAGCGTGGATGTTCCCTCCACCTGGGTCAGGCCGGGAGCCGCTTTCATCCGCTGTGAGCCCTCCCCGAAGACGGGTACATGTTGTTACCGGTCACCACTGCGCATGAACTCAGGCTGTTCTAGCACACAACGAGACGAGACGTCAGTAAAGGCGTGTGAACGATCGGTCGTATGTCTTTTGTCTCAGATGAACACGGCATGGAGACGTCCTCGAAGCCCGGGTTGGGATACCTCACTGCGGCCTACAGAACACAGGTGGGTCTTTACTTGTGCCTCTTGTTCCTACCACCTTCTGCGTCTAATCACGTTCTCCTCGTTCCTCCGTCTCTCCCCTGCTGTCAACCAGAACGTGGTGCGGAGCTGCAACCAGTGGCTCAGGGACCAGCAGTACCGACCCTGGAACCTGCGCGGCCTCCGGCTGCAGCCGCTCACCCCGGTACCGACGTACGTGCAGTCCGTTTCCCCCGCCGCGGCGCCCTCTCAGCTGCCGGCGCGCCACACGTCTCTCCGATTGCGATTCTGAATCGGAGGTGTGTTTTTTTTTGTGTTTGTCAGCGACATAGAGATTTCCAGGGCTCAGACGCCCAAGCCTGTGGAGCAGCTGGCCGATGAGATCGGCCTGCTGCCAGAGGAGCTGGAGGCCTACGGCAGGAGCAAGGCTAAGGTCCGACTCTCCCTGTTAGACCGGCTCCGCACGCAGCCTGATGGGAAATATGTGCTGGTCGCTGGGTGAGGGCCACTTACTTTTTATCAATTCCATGGACATGACAGATTTCAATTTCTGTAGATTAGGTATTTGGTTTCAGTTACCTTACGGTGCTCTTTGTTCTCCCCGTGTCCAGTATAACTCCCACCCCACTGGGAGAAGGCAAGAGCACGGTGACCATCGGCCTGGTCCAGGCTCTGTCCGCCCACCTCAAGCTCAACTCCTTCGCTTGTCTCCGACAGCCCTCTCAGGGACCCACCTTTGGGGTCAAAGGTCAGTGACATTCGAGTTACACTGCAACAGAAGCCTGGTGTAGTTGGCAAACACTGCTCTGCTTTCCTCAGACTGCCAAAAGATGAGTATGCAATAGTGTCAATACCAGTACGAGGCCGTTTAAACACTCTGCAATAAAAGTGATTGAACTCGACGATGTATTCCCCGCCTCTGCTGCATGCGTTACATATATGGATTATCAAAACTACAAAACTCTTACGTGTTTCCTGTCTGAAGAGAGACATGCTTTCGCATTAGAAGTGATGTCCAGCTGTTTCAAGTGGCGGACGTGTCAGTGAGCTTTGTTTTTCTTCCGGCTGGGTTCATTCAGTGGGATATGGATACGTCCAGACCCAGCGGCACTTAGGAATGTGTCCAATAACCGCACGATAGGCTGTGTTTGTCAGAGCCGGGCCGCGGAACGTGCGATGGGGTGGAGTAGTTCACACCGAGTGCGGCCCCGACGCATTCCGCCTTTGTGCCTCCCTGCGTGTGCTGTTTGTCTGCCTCTGACTGTGCTGCCTCGTCTCTGGGCCTAGGGGGAGCTGCAGGAGGGGGATATGCCCAGGTCATCCCCATGGAGGAGGTAAGACACACACGCACGCACACACACACACTCTCTCAGTGCCTCCCGGCGGGACCAGAGCTTCAAAGACCAGAGACACGGCGAGACACAAACGAGTTTGCAGCGAAACAAAACACAAGCTCCCGGAGCTGTGGCGTAACATTCCCTGCCCTGGGGCTGAGGGGAAGGAGGGGGGGGGCTGGTTTAGAAGCTCCATGACACGGTGCCTTTAATGAAGCGGCCCAGCTCTCCCCGCCGTTTGGAGCGCCCGCGTCAGACACAGTCAACACCCGTGTTCTGTTTGCCCGGCTGTCGCCCGCCGTTTGAAGCGCCCCCACTCCCTCATTTCTCTCGCCCGGCGCGTCTCTGCAGTTCAACCTGCACCTGACTGGTGACATCCACGCCATCACTGCAGCCAACAACCTGGTGGCGGCCGCCATCGACGCCCGGATGCTGCACGAGGCCACGCAGTCCGACAAGGTGGGTCCCCCCCCACCGCCCCCAGTCCCCCCCCCTCCCTCCCCACCATCGCCTCCACCCATGACGCCCCCTCTGCTCTCCTCCCGGCAGGCCCTGTTCAACAGGCTGGTCCCCTCGGTCAATGGAGTCAGGAGGTTTTCGCCCATCCAGATCGCCAGGCTGCGTGTAAGTGGAAGCGCTGCTGTGCCAGAATCACCCGTGTCAACGTCCGTTAGCGTCCAGAAGTTGCTCCTCAGAGAGAGGAGGAAAAAAAGGCCCAAATGTTTGCTTGGTTTGACCACTAGGGGGAGCTCAGTGAGCGATGAAACACCCCTCCCTGTGGCTCTGTCCTGTGCAGCAGATGTTTGTTTACACTCGTTGAAGCTCCCAACATGTCTCTGAGCGACCCTCTGTTGATCACTGAGGATTATATCAAGTCTGGATGCATTCAAACGACAGATCCTGAAGGAACGGGGGGGAGAAGTTTGTCTTTTCTGTCGAATCGAAGTCTCCAGCCTGAGACGCTAAAAGGGCCGTAAAATATTTATCGGTCTTGATGGAGACGGTGAGAGATGGAGCTGGATTTCTGCTTGTCTGTTTGGTTTTTTGCCGTACGGAGCACTCTCCAGTGAACCATACGAACCTCGCGATGTGTAACGGCAGGACGATGCTTTGTCAAAGAACCGTTACGTGCAGTTTCAACGGGTTCTGCTCCTTTGTCTCTCCCCTTCGCCGCAGCGCTTAGGGATCGATAAAGTGGACCCAGCATCCCTCACGCCGCAAGAGGCCAGCGCCTTTGTCCGCCTCGACCTCGACCCCTCCAAGATCACCTGGCAAAGAGGTACCCGCCGTCTCATTTATCCAGCGCAGTCCGAACATTTCCGATCCACGTTCAAACAAACGCAGAGGAGGAGAGCACTGAGATGATGGGCCGTGCCCGCTCTCGCCCCGCCTTAGTTTAGTTTGTGTTGTGATTTCCTGAAGACACCAGCCCAGAGTAGATCCAGAGATCTGTCCTGAGCCCGCAGACCTTACAAGGTAGCAGCTGGGAGGCCACGAGGGCAGGGCGGAGGCGTTTTACTCCCTGAAACCTACGAATGGAAAGTGAGACGTCGTCCCCGACGACCCCCCCCCCCCCTCCCCGGGATTCAGAGACGCGCTTATCAGAATCGATATTATGACTCTCACACGAATGTCATTAATAAGAGACGAGATTCGACAAACATCCCATGGCCCATAAATCCTTTTGATTGTGCGGCTAGTAACCAGTGTCACATGCGCTCCTGACTTGGCCTGGATTTTCCGAGCTGCGGCGCTCCCTGCTCACTGCCGCCATTGTCCTCGGTAGGAACGGGCCCGGGCCGGCCCTGTCTGGGTCCCCCCCCCCCCCCCCCCCCCCCTCCCCCCAACACACACGCACAAAGCATCCATCCTCCATCTTCAAAGCGACGCGGCCCGTGCCGTGTTTACCTGGGGCCCTCTTGAAAGGCGGGCCCCCGGGAGATCCAAAAACACATTCGCCACCGCGGGGTCGCCGGGCCGTGACCCCCCGCGCCCCCCCCAGCGCTCGCCAAGCAAACTGCGCTCTCATTACGAAGCCCGTCACGCCCGCCCACCGAGGTGCTGGGCGAGAGGCAGCGCGTCTCCCATCGGGCCCGGCAAGGCCGGCGTGCGGAGAGCGTCTGGGCGCGGACAACAGCTCCGTTCCGCGTCGGGGTCAGAGACCTGACGTCGCCTGCTCTTGCCTTTCAGTGGTGGACACCAACGACCGCTTCCTGAGGAAGATCACGGTGGGGCAGGCGGGCACCGAGAAAGGACAGATCAGAGAGGTATGCCACCTTCACGCCGTCTGTCCGTCATCTGGCCCGACCCTGTTATGAGGCTGTCACAGGGGTCTGTTGCTCCCTACTCACTCTCACCCTCACACCTCGCTATCACTGTATCGTGACTGATGCCTGCGTTCTTTGCCGCTCACACAGTGAGTGTGTGAGTGTGTGTGTGTGTGTGTGTGTGTGTGTGTGTGTGTAGTCACCGCAGCTAAACGAAATCCTGTAAATAAACACTTCACCCCGATGAGAAGCGAGCGGGCCTAAGTGAAAGCAAATGTTTAAAGTGGGAGAGACATGACCCACCCATCCTCTCAGACGCACACACACACACACACGCACACACACACACACGCACACACCTGGGACAGCTTTTTGAGCTAGTTCAGCATATGCTTACATTTACAGCCGTCAGTCCGTCCATGCTGTTTCCCTTTCCCTCCCCGGCCATCCCCCGCCTTCCTCCAGCCCTGGATACACTATAGCCCCTCGGGGTATTATCACTGGGAGTGGGAATAGAAATGTGTTCCTTGGTGGTTTGATGTGGTTTAAAGTTATGTTTCGTTTTTTTCTTTTGGGGGGGGTGAATTTTTGGTTTTCCACACTCCACTTTCCCAGTGGCCGTACCCCTCGCTCTCTGGCTATTTTCTCTGCCCCTCTCTCTTTCAATTAGTTTGACAGACATCATTGCACACAGTCCCATCAGAATCAGTACAACCCGTCCACAGTTGATCTTCCCTGCCTGGCTAGCAAACAAAACCGTGTTTCTAGGTCCTGCGCTCTCCGGGCTGGTGACTGTGGCGTCTAGGTAGTCATTCGGCTGTCAGTCGCTGCGCAAAACCGCCAGTTCCCTTCCCACGCTTTGGTTTCGAGAGGCAATCAGGGATGAGATATTTTAATCATTCTCAGGGCTGTAATTCCCGGCGTCTATTTCGGTGTGAAAGTGGAATGCTTTGTATGACAAATGCCCACAAAAACAACTATGCAACAGTGGAATTTCTGCCTTGCCGGGCTTGCTGGACAGCCCTGAAAGTCCAGAGTCAAGTAAGTGCAGGCCGCCGAGCCAGAACCTGACTTTTCTGCCCTTCTTGTGGTCTGATCCGTGCGCACTATCCCCTTGTGCTGCAGACGGGCTTCGATATTGCCGTTGCCAGCGAGATCATGGCCATCCTGGCCCTGGCCGACGGCCTGGACGACATGAGGAGCAGACTGGCGCGCATGGTGGTGGGGACCAGCCGCTCCGGACAGCCAGTCACCGCCGAGGACCTGGTGCGTATCGCTGAGAGCTCTCTCCACCGGCTGCGTCTGTCCCCAGAATGAACCGCCAGGGGACACGTCCCCAATACGTCCAAACAGACCGCGCAGACGCGGAGAATACGGAGTAATCTGCAATCTAGCGCCTCTCCCCCTCCGTACGGAGTAGGTCGGCTCTGGTTTCCCACAGGGGCCCGCGGGCCTGTGTTGTTACAGGGGCGTAGAGGAGGATCCCCTCTACGGTTACATTACCCTGTACGCGAAAACATTCCCCGCTCAGACTGCTGACACAGCGTGTCTTGGGGAGCCCCGGACGGACAGAGACCTGCAAACGGCCCGTAGTGCGCTTTAATGGTCGAGATGTGTTTGCTTTGCCGAGGCCCAGCCATTAGATCCCGACATGCTGTTCCCGTTTCCGGCCGCCGCCCTCATGCCTCTCTCTCTCGCCCGGTCTGTGTGTGTGTTCAGGGCGTGAGCGGAGCGCTGGCCGTGCTGATGAAGGACGCCATCAAGCCCACGTTGATGCAGACCCTCGAGGTGAGCAGCCCCGCTTGCAGAGCCCCGGTGGAGCCCTGCCCAGAGCCAATAGGCCGGCGGTCGGCAGGGGACTCCACCTCTGCTGTCAGGGCAGAGACGGAGCGAGAGGAGCGGGATGATGAATTGGCCTCCCCCTCCGGGGCCTCTTCATCTTAACAGCAGCTTAGCAGCGTGTTGGAAAGAGCAGGTGGGGCTCCGGGACGGGACGCCAGCCCATCCAGATTCACACCGTCCCGGGGAGAACGGCTCCATCTGACGACCGGTGTGACGACTTGTTCCACAACCGACTCCCTCGCCACATCTGGCTTCCATTCTGCTTTTGAGATAGTACAGCTAGAGAAACACACCCCCACACACACACACACGTACCGTCAGTGACCCAGAGCTGTCCCCGTGTCGGAGCGAGGGCCGTCGAGGTGATGGATGGAGACATGGAGAGAGGTTTTGGAGGTTTAATGGCCAGGATGTACTACGGTCCTGATCCTTGGCTTTTCTGCTACAACGAAATCCCACTTAAAAGAAGCAGCACTTACGCGGAAGAGCCACCCACTAACCAACTTATCTTTAAGGGATTAGTCTTAAAGTATGAAATATGCCTCTCCACCAGAGCGCATTATTTGCCTCCTGTGGCCCTGGTGTCACGAGGCATTTAAGACGGTGATATACAAAACTTCTCTTCAAAGATACATAAAAGTGACACAAATTATTACCCAGTTTTAATGAAGTTGTGCAACATTTTAACTGAAATGCTCTAAACTCTTTCATTGGAGTCCAAGATACAGTACCATAAAATTAGATCCATCTTCTGTAATTCATGCAGTTTCTTTAAAAATATGCGATATGTCATCATCCTCAGGCCTCTATAAATCCTTTTGAGAAGATTTAGCCGCACTTTGCTCTCCTTGTTATAGATATATGGACGTTTCTGAATCCCAGGAGTCATAAGGGAAAAAAAACACCTTTCTAAGTTAGCGGTATTGGGGTGGCACGGCTCGGCGGGGGGAACGAGTTAGCCGTTTTAGAGAGCGTCTGGTGAGAGTGGAGCAGAGGGCTGTGATCTGAGCGGCCTCCCTGCTCTGCCTGGACAGTGAGGCTGCCCTCGCTGATCGGCCCAGTGGCTGATCGGCCCAGTGGCTGATCGGCCCAGTGGCTGATCGGCCCAGTGGCTGATCGGCCCAGTGGCTGATCGGCCCAGTGCGGCTCCACCACTGGGATCCACCAGTTCACCACCGCCTCTCCGCTCCGCGTCTGCACCCACGCAGCTTCTGGGGCTTTTTTTTCTCCCCCTTCTCTCCCGGTTTGTTTGTGCTCCGCTGGTTCCGAGGAGCACTTGGGTGGGGAAAATAAACAGAGGCGGGGGGGGGGGGGGGGGGGGGGGGGTGTCGGTGGCGGCAGCAGGGATTGGGGTTACTTGGTGTTTTTGGGGAGGAAGCGCTGCGGCCCTGTTGTGTGAAACCATTTCCTGTGTGGGTTTCCTGTGATTCTGGCCGGGGTAGGGGGTGGGGGGGGGGCAGGAGGAGGGGGGTCTGGTGCTGGGACCGGGACCGGCCGGGCCTCGCCGCTCCATGAGAACTTTCCGCGGGGGCCCGACCGCCCGTGCCCTCTCTGCCCTCTGCGTTCGTGATGCCGTGTTGTGAATGCAGATGTGAGAGCTGGCATGAGGCACGTGTGCGTGTGTGTGTGCGTGCGTGCGTGTGTGTGTGTGTTTCACGGCGTGTTGTTTCAGATGGGCCAGGGCTTGGACCAGAGAGCAGCGCCAGAGGAAGAGGGACGGGGTTTTTTTTTTTTGAACCCCCCCCCGACTGCGTACGTGTTCTGTCCGTTTCTTAAACATCCTGTCTACGTGGAGCCTCGCCGCCCGGGCCGCCGTGTGTGTGTGCGCGCGCGACCCCCCCAGGCGGAATCGGAGCGTAGCTCGGAGCAGACGGTGCAGACCTGCGGCCAGCCGGCCGCTCCCATGCTCTCAGGCCAGGTGGCTGGGACCCGCCGGGACGGGACGCGCTGGCAGGGGAAACGGGGGGGACATGATCTCCCCCTTCCTGTTTTTGTTCCTTTTCCCATCTCTGCATGATGGACTCGTCCCGCAGTCCAAGAGGTGCCACGCTCCGCTGTCATCGCCCTGTTGTGGCTCCTTTTTTGTTGCAAGGGCCGAATCGCTCCCCGCTGGAACAGTGCAGAGTGTGAACCCGGCCGGGCTTAAGTTCAGGAGTCTCCCACACACATGGAGACCCACGCAACGCCTGACGCTCGCTCACGTCCCTTTCCAAGTGAACGGCCTTGTCATCGGACTGCACTGAAAACCTGTTCTTTTCCTTCATCTCGTCCCATAGGTAGACAGACAGACATCTTGGGGAAATTCAATCTCCAGAGTACTGTAAAAAACATATCCGCAAAGGAGCAAATGATTGGGCCGAGAGGAGAAAGTATTAGAGGGCCAGGCAGTGCCAATGACGGATCCCTTCTGTCTCTGCGGTTCGATGCTGCGTTCGTCTGCACGTACGAGTTTACACGCACAAATAGCCAAGTGGCAGTGTTTGTCAGAGAGGCGCTGAACGGCTGATTTACTCCCTGCGAGGGGAGGCTGTTTATGCAGGCAGTGGGAGAAGTATGCAAACAAAAGCTTAGAAAGCCGTGCGCGGCCATCCCATCCTTCCTTTTTCCTCCCCCTCAAGAAATTCACATGCGGCGCAACAATGGGCCGCTCCGCTCTTCCCCCAGTTTTTCTCCTTGAGCGGCTCTCTCAGTCACTTCCTCTCCGAGGGTCTGTCGTGGGCGCCAGAAAAAGGGGGGGGGGGGGGGGGGGGGGATTGCGATCTGGAGGAGTCGACCCGTCCTTGGCAACCAGGCTCTTTTGATGCTCCGGCCCGTCCAGGCAGGACGCACAAAAAGGAGTGAGACACACGAAAAAAAAGGCAGATCTGTGAATAGTTCAGGGCAGCTCTGTGAGGTCCGCTGCTTGGACGCTGCGAGCGTCAAGGGTTTTTGTTTGTCCCCAGCCAGGCCTTAGAAACGCTCTCCCGGACGCGTTGCCTTGCCCCGGCTTTATGTCGTAAGGTTAGTAATTGAAAGTAATAGCGGCGTCCTCGGCGCGCCAGCCTCTCAGGAGTCGTCCAAATCCACGGGAGAAAGGAGTCGGGCCAGCGGTCCCGCTGCCAAGCTGCTCGAGTGCCTCTTAGCTTGTGTCTACTGTTTGGACAGACGCGGTGCCAGCCAAAGTGCATCCACACTCCCAATATTTATCTTGGGTGTTTCTGAAGCATACTGACCTGACTGTGAAAGAGCTCCTCTCAGGCCTCGCTCCGACCGGGGCGGCGACATCTCTCTGGGGTCGTTTCATTTCATTCTTTTTTTGTTTAGTTTTACACCGTTTTCTCAACTCCTCCTCTGTGTTTGTGCCCCCCCCCCCCATCATCCTCCTCCCTCTGATTGTCGCAGGGTACGCCAGTGTTTGTCCACGCCGGGCCCTTCGCCAACATCGCCCATGGCAACTCCTCGGTGCTGGCAGACAAGCTGGCTCTGAAGCTGGTCGGACGGGACGGCTTTGTGGGTAAGGCCGTCACACACACACACACACACACACACACACACACACACACACACACACACGTACGCAGGCTGGAGCAGATCTACCCCCCCACCCCCCACCCTGGGGATGACAGACCACGAGATGTTAGTCCAGGAGTGCCAGATGTGGAGGACTGGAAGACATAGAGCAGTTTAAGCTAAAAATCCACCATTTACTCTGACTGCAAACTCAGGTCCGTCGCGACCTTTGTCCTACATTCGACTCTCCTCTGCTTCTGGCTGCGCTCTACCTGCCTGGGACCCTCGGGTGCGGAGCGGCTGCCTGACTTTCTAGGAAACGGGGCAGGGGCTGGAGGCTGGAGGAGGAGGAGGGGGCTGGGGGGGGGGGGTATTGCGTAAAAAACACAGAGGAGAGGAAGGAAGCTGATTGATAATCTTAAGAGCTCCTGGAATGCCTCAGAGTAAACCACACTAATCCCCTCAACGTCAAAGCATACCCATCGGAGCGTTTCCACTCCAATCCGTCCGTCCATCCCTAACCCCGCCGCTCTCCCTCAGCCTCCCTCCACTGCAGCTGCGGAAATATGTGTGGAATGAGTGAAACCCGACCCCGCGGCTCCACGCGCGTCCACACACCCATGCACAGGTGACCATGCGGCTTCTAACCCCCGCGGCTCGGGCGAGAGCGGCGGGCCTGGCTCTCCGGGTCCGCTCAGCGCGGAGACGGACGGTCACCTGAAGTGGCGAGCTGAGCGGCGGGTCGGGTTTCACAACAGCGCGGCCCGCAGGCAGGGAGCCTCGTGCTCCCGCTCCGTGCGCTTGTTTTCCATCTGTCCGTCCGCTCTCCTCCCCTTCCCCGTCTGTGTGTTTGTTACCTGACCCTCAGGTATGCCAGGAACTCGGCCTGCCTCCTCTTCCTCCCGAGGCAGCTGGGTAACGTGCGTGTAACCCCCCCCACCCCCTCCTCTATTTCAAAGTATTACATTCAGTGACTTTCACACAAGCAGGCATTCAGCGGTCCATCTTGGAAACAAGCTGCAAGTGAAAACAACAAAGTGCTGCGTTCGGGCCACACCAGGAACACCAGACACCACACAATAAAATGTAAGCCGAAGCTAAAACCGACCAGCAGTCGAATAGAAAACCCATCATATATGTAGAACGGCCCAAACAGTGGAGAAGTGGACTGAATGGAGGCGGAGATCTGCTTAAAGACATATGCCTACGTGAACAGGGGTCAGTGATTACGCAAGGTGTCGGGGCCGCAGATGCTCATCGCTCCTCCGCTCTTTTGTTGTTACTCCCTACAGCCTCCTCTTTCTCTGCAGGCATATCTGTCTCCCTCCGTTTCCAGACACCGTAGGCGGCCGCACACTCACTGGCAATTACTTAGTGCGTTTAGTGTCCAACAGTCCATTCATTTCGAAACTGAAAGGGGAGTGGACGTCACACCGAAACGTGCTTAAAGAAGCCATTATTCTCCCTGTGGAGATGATACAGTTTACCTCTGCCCAGATGTTCTTCTAATCAGCGTCTACGGTGCCTTAAATGTCGAGTCTGTTTCGTTTAGCATATCAGAGTCATAGATTTCCCTCGGTGGGATACACAGCATGTGACAGTATGTGTCCTGAGATGAATCGGTGCATTTGAGACGATTGTGGTCACCTGGTCAGTCCCGTTCCGTGTCCTCGTCTGCATGGCTGCAGTTACTCTGCCAGGCCCTGAGACCGACGTGACCACCCCTCGGTGTCTCTCACGTACGGCTCGGTTTGATTATCCCAAAACTCCCGGCGTGACGAAGGGAAGCGCGTGAACTCTGGGTGAACCTGGTGGTGGGGGGGGGGGTTATGAAGACATAGTCACGGCCATACTTCATCGGGCTCTGCAGCTTTGTGGCTTTCTCCAGTCGCTCCGGTGCGACTGGAGGGGGCTGCCGGGTGATGAACTCCACATGCCAGATGTGCAGGATTCCTATAGCGTTAATAGTCTGGAGTATCGAGAACAGATTAATCCCCCCCCCCCACACACACAAGGATTCTGACTTGTGGTAAGATTTCCCACACCGCAAAGCCTCCCCCGAACCAACAACTCATTTGGTTTTGTCCCCGCAGCATTTTATGTGCAACACATGTGCAGCATGGACAGCTTTTTTTTTTAAGTGGGGGGGGGCGGGGTTGTCATGCATTGTGTGACATTACGCTCGGAACAACATCTCAAGATGTGCCCTGCTTTAAACGGGTCCTAAGCGGAGCCAGGCTTCAGTCTGAGGTGCTGTAGGAGAAAAACTGCTCCCCCTGTGGATCTGAATAGCTCGTTCCGGGCTAACGAAATCACAGTGCCTGACTCCAGGTAGTCACACACTCGTGAAAACCTGATTACGTGTTGCGTATGGATGCTCTGCCTCTCCGCAAACAGAGACCCCGCACACGCTGCTTCTTGACAGGGCAGCGTTGTGGAGAGTCTGCCTCTCCTGGTAGCTTTGTATGAGCTGACCTCTTTCTTTTCAGTTTTCCGTACTCGATTTTTATGCGTCCTGTGCAGTCATGTGTTCACGCGTCATGCGCAGCTAATGCCACTGGTTAATCTCACAGACTGTGATTGTGAACCGCGCTCGTTGGGGATGGATGCGACAGGGGAGGCCCGAGTCCAGATGCCACCTCCGGGTCGATCACGCTTGTGTTTTTCACTCCTCTCTCAACGGAGCGAGGGTGGAAATGAGTCAGCCGAAGAGTAGATGACGATTGTCATGATGAGCGGCTGCACTACAGCCGGGCTGCTGGTGGGAACCTGTTCATCTAACCCACTTTCCAGTCCACTTCCAGTCCACTTTTCCACTTTTATTGGCGTTTTTGTTGGCTCGGACGCTGACACCAGTGCCTGGCCCGGTAGTGTAGTCGTGTAGTGTGTAGTGTAGTCGACCTTTCCTTCCCCCTTCCCCCGCCGCTCTGCGGACAGTTCAAGGTTGTCACACAGAGCAGGAAGCTGGCAAGTGTTTCCTCCAGGCTCCCTCCGGGGGTGGGGGGGGGGTCACCCTGGCTGCCTTTGTTTTCATTCCTCCTGCCTTTCACTACGCCACGCTCTCCCCCCCCTCATTGTGGATGTGCAGCATGAGCAGTGTCGAAATATCTGCAAAGGCCGGGATTTTTTTCCCCTGGCCTAACCCATAACCCTGGTACTATCTGAAGCCACATAACGACTAGTTCCATTCCCCACCTCACCACCCCACCCCCCACTCGTTGCTCTCAGCGCACAGATGCTTGCCAGTATTAGAGACGGTGCAGCCCGCGCACCCCTTCCCTTCCCCTCCCTCCCGACCGCGATGTCTGCTTAACATCACAGTCCTGCGCTCTATTCTCAGAGACCGCTTCGGCCTGGTAATGATATTACCCTTGTTTTCCTTTTCACTATTTTCCCGTCCCCAGATGATCCTCATGTCGCTCTAATTGAATAACGCTCCTTCTCCTTTCCCACTTCCGCTCTCATTCCGCGCCTCTCCCCTCTCCCTCTCTGCATCACGCTCCAACTTCCTCCCACATCTTTGCAGAAATGAATCTCACTGACACCCGGACAGGGTAGACCAGCGAGAGCGAGCAGTCGGCAAATTATCGAGTCCGCCATTTGTTCACTGTATCCTCAGGAACGAGGAGATACCTGCTTCATAGTGGCTAGTGATGTAGGTTTTCCTTCCACATCGGGCCAAGTTCACAGGTACCGACCTCCTGAAGTCAACATTTGTGCTCATCCGAGATGAGCCGTCGTGTCTCGTTTGGCATTAGATTAAATCCCAGGAGATTGAGAACAGCATCTCTCCAGATATCATTGAAACATCTGCCCGTGAAGCACAGGGGCAAATGAGATCCGTGTCTTCGCGGAGCGCCTTTTCTCACTAAAGCCTCGGAGAGCCGTGCTTCATCAAATGTCAGCCACAAGCACCCAGGGCTGCGTTGCATTACGTGCCTCTCACCGCAGTGTATATTGTTCTCCTGTAGCTAAACAATGAGCGTTTTCATTTTCCACCTTATTGAGTTGTATTTATTTCTGGAACAATTTATCTAATCAAATAGGCAAAGTCTAATTCAATTTTTATTCCCCCCCCCACCCTCCCCCCTCCGCTTGAATCAATAACAGATCTCTCCTCCCTAAAGAGCGGATGCGGGTCGCCCCATCTGCGGTAGCTGGGCGGCGCTCTGCGGCGCATGCACTGGATGTGTGCATCGAACCCGCGCACGCGCCCGCGCCGCCACTTGCTCACGCGTGCACAGGCCCAGGCCTGAGACGCACGACCTGTCACGTTAATCCGATTAGTCTCCCGACGTGCTTCCGAGTGGCATTTCATCATTATCGTTTTAATTGAGTGAAACGCGGGGAGGGTTAGTCCCTGGTCACCGGGTTCTGCACGCGGGCCTCCAAAAACGCAGATTACCATCGACGGATGGCGAGTGCGACGTGCGCTCCACCTTTTGCCTCTCGTTCTAACTGTTGTGTTGAAGACACAGACAAACACATCTTCAGGCCATATTCATCCCACATCTTTCGCCTCAGATGCTGATGAAGCAGTTCCTGCGATATAGCTGAACTAGACTCTCTCTCTCCTCTTCTAACAGGGCACCGAGCCACCCCGTTGCTAGTTGCAGGACTGCTGACTGTGGTTCCTTTGCTAGCGCTCCCTTTGTGTCCCCTCACACTCTGAGTGTGCAGAAAACGCCACATTTAGCCGCGGGCCTCCGGCTGCTTCCAGTGCAACGCGTGGTCGCGCGGTCGAAACACTAGTCTAGACTTGTGCGTGGTACGGGATAGAATCCAAACAAACTCCATCCTCTGAGCCTGTGGGATCTGGCGGCCTTATCTGGCGGCCCCGGCGTGGCCGCCAGGCTCGGCCCTCGAGCTTCAAAGCTTCGCCCGCAGTAAGCGCTGACCGCGGCACTTTGTCCAGGCTTGCTTCACGGAAAGAGGGAAACGCACGCGTGAGAGTGAGAGACAGTGTAGGTGTGGAGCCAACGTAAGTTCCCCTCTAAAAGTCTTGGTTTGGCCCACCGGGAAGTGTTTCAGCGCAGTGGTGCCACACACACACACACGCACACACACACAAGAAACAGGAAATCTTATCTTAACAAGGCTGTCATTCCAGGTGGACTATTTGCTTTGCTTGGATTCGGTTCAAGGGGCCTCAGTGCTCAGTGCGGTCCATCTCGGAGGCCCTCTGTCTCCGCGAGAGCCCAGGACGCTCTCCTCAGGAGAGTCTCACCGTTCCTCGAGCGTTTTCGCCCCTCATCCCTCTCTTCTTCGCTTCCTCACTTCATCCCTCTCTTCCTCGCTTCCTCACTTCATCCCTCTCTTCCTCGCTTCCTCACTTCATCCCTCTCTTCTTCGCTTCCTCACTTCAGACGCGTCTCGGAGAATTCCAAAGCGCTCGCTCATTAGCGCCGGGATACAGATGTGTCTGTGTCTGTGTGTAAAGTGGATTTTGAGAAAAACACGAGTTAAGCATTAGTCCGAGGGGCGGAGAGGATGCGAGTGATCAACGGCGATGGGAAGATAAACGGGCCGCAATCTGTCCCTGCTCATGTCGGCCGTTGGCATCCTCCGCGCCGCCTCGTCCCGCCTCACAGGAGCTCTCTTTGTGTGTCCCCGGCAGTCACCGAGGCCGGCTTCGGGGCGGACATCGGCATGGAGAAGTTCTTCAACATCAAATGCCGGGCCTCGGGGCTTGCGGCCCGACGTGGTGGTGCTGGTCGCCACCGTCCGCGCCCTGAAGATGCACGGCGGCGGTCCCAACGTAAGTCGGCACAGCAGGGCGCGGTGCGGGTGCGTCGGGGGCCCGGCCACTCTCTGGTTGAGAGAGCAGTTAATCATTTCATGCAATCAGTACAAGTGAATAAGGCGTCCAGCCACAGTCCAGGCAGCAGATAAGTACAGCGACCTCTCAGATGTCTCGTAGCAAGGCTGCTGGCCCCACCTGACTGCACTGACTTCTGATGCTCTGTCATGGATGAATTTGTCCAGGATACTCGTGTGGCAGGAGGCCGCTCTGCGTGACCACGTGCTCTCTTTGTCCACTTCCAGGTGTCGGCCGGCGCTCCTCTGCCCAGGGAGTACATCGACGAGGTAGGAGCCCCGTTCATCAGAGGCCGCCTCGCCGAGGCGAACGCGGCCGCCGCCGTTCTCTGCAACACTTCCGATCAATTAGGCGTCCCTCATTTCATTAGGCTTGGTTGAGAAGGTCAGGATGTTTGTCAGGAAAACTAGAGCCATTAAAGCTCATTGGTTAATGCAGGGCTCCAATTAAAGGCAATCATGCGCTCATTAACGTAACCCGGCCTGGCGGCGGGCGCCTGTCAAGTATGCGAGCGGCGAAAGCGGCTAAATTTACCCCGCTCACCTCGCCCCGCTGCCAACAAGACGCGTCCCGAGAGCCTCTCCCAGTCCGCCCCCCCCCTCCCGCTCCCGCTCTCCTTTTAAAGATGGGAGGAAGCAGGGACGCGGGGCGGAGAGGCTGGGAGGCGCACCGACGCGGCGCACAGCGGCGCACGGTCGCTCCGCAGGCCCGTAACGCTGGACGGCGAGCAGGTGAGTGCTGGCGGTCACATGGAGCCTCTCACACATGCACACGGGTCAGATGCGGGGATGGAGGTTTACTATTCTACCCGGCCTGGCCCCGGGCTCCAGCCGTCCTCTCTGCTGCCTGCAGGCATGCATTCCTCGCCCCATCCCGTGTGTGATCAACCACTCAAGTGGAGCGTTTGCCTGTGGTTGTCCAGGTATTCCAGCCTTTCGCCGACGTGGCGATAGGAGCGCTTTTTTCCTCAGGTTTTACGTGCCTCGCCGCGTGTGTACCCGTGTCTGTATCCGGCTGGAATCTGTGGTCTTCCAGGCAGGTTCAGCTGGGCAAATAATGGAGCGGTGTAAGTTAATTGTAACGCTCATAACGAGGACCAGAAGTACGGGGTGGGGGGTGGGGGTGGTGGGGGACAGAGCCGGTGGAAATGGATTTACAGGACCTGCGCCTCAGGCCTGGTGGCTCCAGGCCTGAGGCTGCATGCACACACAGGGCTAGATTGGATTACTGCGCTCAGACCTGAGGTAGCTGCACAAGATGCCGCAAACGTGCTCGGGCGGAGCGCAACATCGACGCTTACTCGAATTCACATATGACTAGCTTCACTGTTGTGGCACTTTGCAGCAAGCGAAATAAACAATGAGTCAGAAGGCAAAAAAAAAACAGATCAGAGATCGCATTAAAATAGTCCGGTATTTACAGTGAAATACTTTCCATCAAATGTACACCCTCCACAGACAGCGGTGCCTCCCTGTAGTCCGCCTCGATTAAAAAACAACAAGAAAAAGCCAAACAAGCCCTGAACGCTTGAGTGGAGGACCTGACAAGGTTTGAAAGTGTTAAAACCGTGGGAGAAGATAAACAAGTTGTTGTTGTGAGTTAGAGCACAGGTTCTGATTCATTTGTTTGGAAAGCCCCAGCTGTGTCAATGAGCAGTTAGGAAATGAAGCCATTTAAAGTCAACTTTTTACTGGCCGTCCAGTCATACCCTTCAAATTATATCTCTGCACAGTTTTTGGCAACAAAACACCAATAAAGGTTTTAAGCAACCCCCCTCCCCCCCCCCCCCCCCCCCCCCCCAACATCTTGGCAACCGTGTAAGGCAAAAACATTCTAAGTATTCGGCCACTTATCAAGTGGGGTTTGGAGCATTTCATTCGGCCTCCTCCCAAGAATGCTGCCTGATTTGTCTATTTTGTGTGTGCGTGTACTCGGTATATTCATGATTATTGCATCATCATACAGAATGTTCGGTGTGATTGGTGATTATTGGAAATTTTCTGAGAACCTGGAACCTCAATACCCACAAGAGTGCCATAATAGATGGGTTTGTGTCTGTTTCTTCCCCCCTCTAGAACCTGGGCCTGGTGGCGGGCGGTTGCCGTAGCAACCTGAGGAAGCAGATCCAAATAGCGCACCTGTTCGGGGTGCCTGTCGTGGTGGCGCTCAACGTCTTTAAGTAAGATGCTGCCGGGGGTTTGGCATGTTTCACGCAGACCCCGTCCCCGGAGCCTGCGGCCGCTGCTAACCGCCCAGTCTGTGCCCCCCCCCCCCCCTCTAGGACGGACACCCGGGCCGAGATCGAGCTGGTGTGCCGGCTGGCCAAGGAGTGCGGGGCCTCGGACGCCGTGCCGTGCCACCACTGGGCCCAGGGCGGACGGGGCTCCCTGGAGCTGGCCCGGGCCGTGAGCGAGGCGGCCGGCAGAGCCAGCAGCTTCCAGTTCCTGTACGACCTAGAGGTGAGAGACCACGGCCTCCGACCCCCACGCTGTATGATTCCCAGCGACGGCTAGGCCTCCTCCTGTCTCCTCAGCACCGTTGGAGAACGTGGACTCATCAGATGGTTCGAGTTAGTGAGTCCGAGAGGTTGTGACTCACATTAACCGATCCTCCTTATGCCGACACGCATGTGTGTATGTGGGTGCGGGAGCGGCGTATAGAGAGCCTTCCATTGATGCAACCTATACTGATTCAATGAATCCAATTTTGGGTCTAAACGTGTAAGTCCATTAGCGTTCAATAATCACATTGGCATGCCTGTGAAGTGCAGGGTTTGTATGGTCATGAAGAGCCGGGAATACAGCATCAACAGCGGTTTGGCTCGTGGCGCTAGCAGGTGGCGTTGCCGTCAGAGCGTGCAGACAGCTCCCCCAGCCGCGCAGACGTGGAGAAGGGCCGAGCGCGCCACGCAAAGAGGCCTTGTGACCATAGCGACGTGCCGGATGAATCGAATCTCTGCTATATCTCTCACGGTGGGAACAAGCAAATCATTTTGATTCGCGATGGTCCTTAAATCCTGGAAGGAACAACACGTAGCCTGTGTTGTTCTGCGTGACAGCGTCTTCCTCTGTTTCTCTCTGAGACGATGGTGCACACGAGCAGACCAGAGGAGGAAACTCCCACTCATCCACAGCCACTCCGCAAACGCTGTTCTGTGCGGCCCGTGTCGGCCCCCACAGCGCTCAGACGTGCCCCCACTAAATCTCATTTCCCACGTGTGTGCTCACGCCCTGCTCCCCCCCCCCGCAGACGCCCATAGCGGAGAAGATCCGAACCATCGCCCGGAAAGTGTACGGGGCGGACGACATCGAGCTGTCCCCAGACGCCGAGGCCAAGATCGGCTACTACGAGCAGCAGGTGAGGCCGCTGCCGCTCCAGCCACGGCCCCGCCGCCCCGCCGGCCGTCCCCGTCTCACCTCTCTCGCTGTCTGTCCCCCCGCCGTCCAGGGCTTCAGCTCTCTGCCCGTCTGCATGGCCAAGACCCACCTGTCCCTGAGCCACATGCCCGACAGGAAGGGCGCGCCCACCGGCTTCGTCCTGCCCATCCGGGACGTCCGCGCCAGCATCGGGGCCGGCTTCATCTACCCGCTCGTGGGAACGGTACGTGCAGAGATGGAGAGGGGGGGGGGCACTGTAATCTACCAGCTTGTGAATGTAGTGGAGCTGCTACCGTGGTCTCGTGCTTCCCTCAGGAGCTGGTGGAGACGAACTAGAAGAGAGTGAAAACAGGGTTTTTATGTTAACCACGCACAAACACACAGTCTGTGTTCTGCAGCTATTCAATGCCGACATGCAGATCGTCCTTAAAGCCGAGGATCAGTGGCGTGTTGGCCACAGCCCTGAAGCTGTCAGTCAGCGCGGGTCTCGGAGTCAAATCTGGAACGGGTTAGACCGTTACCCCGTGGGCCAAGTGTCTGGGCTCAGGGTCTCACTTGGGTCTCCCCGTGTGTTTGTCCCTGTGACGGTGTCAGGAGAGGACCCGTTCAAAGCGCGGCCGGTCCGAAAGCCGTCACCAACGGCCGCTTATCGCGTTAGACATAATAATCCGATTGAGCAAACCTGGCGCCCTCCCTTTACCTTGTTAGGGCGACAGCCATCGTATGTACACATGTCTCCAGCTGCCCAGTCTGGCTGTTTTTTTGCTGAAAGGCAGTGGCAGGTTAGGGTCGTGGGCTCTCTCTCTCTCACAGAGTTTCCCTCTCCCTGCGTGGAGCCCCTCTTCATTCCAGCCTCTCAGCCCCGGCAGCATCCTCCGCTCCCGCAGGTGCTGCTTCCACTCGGGTCCCCTGTGAGCGTCCCAGAGCTGAGCCCCCGTCTCCCCCGAGCAGCCGCATTACAGAGGCGGCCGGGGGCCTCCCGGCTGATGATGGGCCGGGCAGGAAGGAAGCGGCTTCCTGAGCGCCCTGCGCCCCGCTGTTTCACCAGCCTGCCCCCGGGGGCCGGCCTTTGATAGGCCGGGCCAGAGGTGTCAAGCGGCGGCCGTGCTGGGACGCCACGGCAGCCGCCCGGCCCTGCCTTTGATGTGCTGCGGCCCCCCCCTCCCCTCCCCTCGCCCCCGAACTGTGACTCCTAACTCAGAGTGTGTCTCCAAACTGCTCTTTGAACTCCGGAGCAGGCCATTGATCGGTCTGGCAGACGGAGGCTGCACTCGTGAGCTCGCTCCTGGCTCTCGGATATTGTCCAGTGGCCCGAGGAGCTAAAGAATCTGGAGTGGAGCCAAGGACCCACCCAGGAGTCATGTTACACATGTTTTTTTAGACAACAAGTCCAAAACATCACCACATTGTAGCTACATTTCAGACATTGAGGTGGCTGCAAATCTGAACAGAGCCGGATTGTAAGGTAAACTTTTGGCACAGTGCTCAGTCTTCCTCAGATTCTGGCTCAGACTACTCAGGCTGGATGCGTACGTGCTCCGTAGCTCTATCGATCCAGTTACCACTTATTCAGAGCATACACTCAGGAAGGTAAGGTCACGTGACCCTCCAACACACAGCCTATAGCTGCTTGTTAGGTAAGTGCAGGAACGGGCAGTAGTATTGCCACAGGCTCATAAGTCGCCATCTGAGGCAAATCTACTCAAACCAGTGTTCCATAGCTTCTATATCAACACCAGAGAACAAGGATTAATCCTCCCTTTTAAGGGGATTTCCATTCTGTGGGATCTGATCGAGTTAGCACACATGCGTGTCACGACCTCTTTTATTATTGTCATTATTGTTGTTATTATTGAAATCCTAGGATGAAATCTGGCAAAACGTTCAGAGGCTCTCAGGTGGCACTTGACTGAGGTCACAGCCCACTCAGTGAGAGAGGAGGAGGAGGAGGAGGAGGAGGAAGGTTGGGAGGGGGGGGTTTAAAGGGTCTTAACAGGGTAAAGAATCAGGAAGGGACTGACATCATTCTCCAGATATTTGAGGGAAGGGCGGCCAGCAGAACAATAGATCTCTGTAGAGTTCATATCCCGTCCAGAGTCGGCCCCGCTGCAGCACAAGGCCCCGAGGAGTGCAGATTTCTAGAAAGCCCTTCCTCAGCTGACCCACGTGTGACAAGGAGAAGCACGACTACCCCGAGCCCCGAGATCACAGTGGACTCCGATATTGTCTCGCGCCCCTCTGCCGCAGTTTCCCTCGCTTAAGCCGACGGGGACGGACAGAGGTGAATCCGCCGCGGCCCAGAGAGCGAGTGTCGAGCTGATGGCCTGACGCTCACCGCCCCTCGCTGTCGGGTCCAGGGCGCTCCCTGAGGGGAGGCCGTCCAGTCTCAGCCCGGTCTGGACCCGCACCGAGATCCAGGAGCGCAGCTCCAGCATTTGCACCATCTCCTCAAGGCCCAGCAGTGGGACCTCACTAAAGGAGCGTTCGGCACGGGACAGAGAGGCGACGTTTTATTGAATATTCATCGACCGGTCTCGGCACCTCCCTCCCTCGGAACGCTCCGTTAATCCCAAATGCTCCGAGAGCTTCCCCCTGCCTCGAGTTTCCTAATCTCTCCCCCCGACGTCCCCGTTTCGGGCTGGGCTCGCCGCCGTCGACCCGGACGCTCCTCCGGGATCCGCAGGGGGGCAAATATCTGGCCACGTCGTCTCCTCCAGGGTTTTCCCCCGACAAAGACACATTGTTGCCCTGTTGAGGGAGGGGGGGTGTGTGTGGGGGGGGGGGGGGGGGGGGGGGGGGGGGGGTTGCATAATAGAGGGACTTGCTCTGCAGAGCGGGGTTTCCAACTTTAGCCCGCGGAGTGTCGAGTGTTTTTTCTCGCAAGTGTCGACTTGTTCTCAGGCCGGAGCGGAGGCCGGAGGGGGACCAGGGGGCCGGGCAGAACAGCCCGCTCTTTGTTGCCCCCCCCCCCCCCCCCCCCCGAAGCCCCGCCGGTCTATCTGCGCCGCTCGGCCTCCTTTCACATGGAAATGAGTGGCCTGGCGAGTGGCAGAATCACCCGCCATCCAGAATCCTGTTCAGGTCTTTAGTTCTGCCCGCGTTTCCCTGACACCTGAGAGTCACTTCAGCAGACTGCTGTATCTGGGTGGAGGGTGGGGGGTGGGGGGGGGTGTTTGCCATTGGTAGTTATTTGGAGAGGTGCATCCTCCTGCTCTCCGAGCACATTTTCTGGCAATTAAAGCTCATTTGTGTAGATTAGTGTTGCCTGCTTCCCTGTACGTCCATCAGATGACTGTTATTAGCGTGCCTCATAAAATCTATTTTCAGGACGCAACAGAATGTGAGTGTGTGTTCGGCCCGTTTCAATCAGGACGAGTCCACTCGTCCATAGGGTATCAACGGCTTTGTTTTTTAACCTAAACGTACGCTTTTCTAGCTCCTGCCAATTTAGAGTCAATCTGAACAGGTCAATCTGAACAGGGATGATCTGGACTGTCGGAGGGAAGTAGAGTGCCGCTCAGACACGGGGACCTTCGACCTTGCTGTGAGGGTCGCTGTAGGTCGATCTGGGGGTGTCAAAGAAGCGCTCGCTTCCAAAAACGACAACAAAGCAGAGGAACAGCAATCCTCCGGTTCACCCCAGAGCCCGTCTATCTAATGTCAGAGATCCAGAATAGATGGAGAACGTGCAAGCTGCGCGCAGAACGGTCCTCAGTCCGACCAGGGATTCACAACCAGCTCTGGTGATTCACCGGGGGAGAGTTCACACTGAGGGCGTGGAAGGAGAGCGCCGGTCCCGCTCGGTGACATCACGCTGCGGCGATCGGGAAGGAAGTCCCTCCGCCGTCCACATCCTCTGTGTCCGCCATTAGGACAGAGCGTGACGCGCCGGTATTTCCGAATTTCCCCCAGTCCGCTCCTGCTCTGAGTCATCGTATCGTCAGTTTTGTGTCACAGCAGTGTGCGTGTGTGTGTGCGTGTGCGTGTGTGTGTGTGCGTGTGTGTGTGTGTGAGCGTCCAGCCAGGGAAGCGAGCGTGCAGCTCCTGTCCGGGGCGCGTGTCAGCGGGCGCTCCCCGCTCGGCGTGCCCGCCCCCCGGACTCGCAGAGCGCGCCTCTTTCCCCTGACGGGAAATTGCCCGGCCACTTCCCGCCGTCCCCTTTGCACTAATGGGCCCATAAAAGCGGCCCCGGGTCAGAGGGAGCGAGGCACGCCAGGAATGTCGCTCCCCCGGCTAACGAGCGGGATAATGAACTTCTTGCGGCGGGACGACGGGACGAGCTGGCCTCGGAGAAGCGCAGCTTACCCACCCCGTGCCCCTGTGAATGAATCCAAATAGCACAGCCAGCTCAGGGATGTACGAAATGCAGCTCCTTCCAGGCGAACCCTGGGAGTTTCTCCCTCATCGGGCCCTCTCTCCCCGTCACATCTCATATCTGGTGGCCTCTCGCAGTTTGACCGTGACGGGAACAAAGCCGCCGCTGTCAGAGTCCGAGCCCATCAGCGGCAAAGTGCTGGTTGTCAGCCCACTGATTGTCCGTCTGCGCACAGTTAAATAAGTCTAAGTATAGTGTTGGGACCTGCAGGGGTCCGTCTCACTCTGACCCGTGCATGGCACACACATCTGCCGGGAGATTGCGTCTAGCTGTGCAGCAGCTGTGTTGTGGTCCGGGCCCTCGGTATGAGCCTCGACTCATTACCCGGCTCCTGCCTTCTCATTTCGCCGTGTTGTGGTCGAGATCCGAGGCGAAACCAAAATACATGAATCAGCTGGTAGTGTTTGCATCCGTACAGCGAGGGTCAGTCATTGATTGAGTTTCTGTGTTTGCTACCCCCCCCCCCCCCCCCCCGCAGATGAGCACCATGCCCGGTCTGCCGACGAGACCCTGTTTCTACGACATCGACCTGGACCCGCTCACCGAGGAGATCCAGGGGCTGTTCTGATCTCAGGAAAGGTCTGGACTCGCACGCCTGAACCCCGGACGACGCCTACAATCTCTCTGCACGCTCATCGCTCCCTTTCTCCTGCATCACAGAGGACGGAGACGGAGGACGGTCAGAAGCTTGGACCCGGACTCCTCCACCCGCCCTCCACAGCGACACTGTCTCCAGAGCTTTTTAACCCCCATGCCCTGTTTGCACATGTGTGGCCGCCCCTGCGTCCTGGCCACGCTCCCCGTTTACCGCACCTGTCCGCTGAGCCCTCCGTCGCCCTGGCTTTTTATCTCTATGTTGTATTTCCGGTCTGAAACATTTTGTCTTAAAACGGTGCTAGGTGTCACTACGTATGAACTAAACCTGAACTAAACCTGCTGCTGAACGCACAACCAGAGCCACGGTGGTGCAGATGAAACCTCGAGCGTCCCGACCTAACGAGTCTACGGCCTCCGGGAAGGCTGCATGCTAGACACACCGGTGCTCAGAGTCGAAGAAGTGTGTGCCTGTTCAAATAAACCTTTTATTTACTCCACAACTGTGTGTGTGTGTGTTGTTTCCACGCACAGCGGTCGGCCCATCTGTTGTTTGGACACGCGCGCCCTCCTTCCTGTTGTCTGCGAGGGACGCCTCGCTGTTTTTACTCCCAAAAAGCCGCTTCCCCTTTCGGCCTCTCACCCCTCTCGCTCTCCCGCCAAAACCAGGACTTTTGCAGGACTCTCCCCTGTTTTTCTGTGCCCGAGCCTTTCGTTTTGTTTTGTTCTGTTTCCCGACACGTTGGATGTGGGCCTCCCCCCCCCCCACCCCCACCCGGCAGCACCCCGGGGTGCAGCGTCTGTCATTACGAGGTGTTTGGGTTTGCCACATACTGTACGTGTGTGCACATGTGTGCGGCCGTCATAGCCGGCATTCCACACCTGCTCGGCCTGTTATTGTGCGCCTTCGCCGGGCAGGATCTGGCACTTTGAGCTGCAGTCGAGGCAGGAACGCTCTCATTTATACCGCGCCGCTCCAATGGCATATTTACTCTGCGTGTGCGTGTGTGTGTGTGTGTGAGAGAGAGAGAGAGAGACTGGAGCCTCTTGTTTGGAGCCGATGACAGATGTTGAAGACATGGTGTTGATGAGGCCGGGGGGGCGGAGGGGGGGGGGCTCCGTCACTGCTTTGCAACGCGTTGGAAAATCCCCCCGCGCTTGTTTACGTTCATCCTCCGGACCGATCCGCACAGAAACCTCCGGTCGTCGGAGCCCTCGGCTTTGTAAGCCCCCGTCCTTTGATGGAGCTTCAGTACCAAGGACAGGTCCCGGGCAGTGTTTGTGCGGCTGGAGAACGACCCGGCCGGTCCAAAGGCCTGGCGGACCGGACCGATTGGGGTCAACGGGGCGTCCGGGCCAAAAAGCGGCTCAATGGGCATCACCTGCTCGTTTGTGTTAATTCAATCATTTTTCAAAGCTGTGGGGACGTTTGCGCCGGATCCCGCATTATTTCATAATCGAGTTGCCTCATTTGGATCCTTCACATGGCCGGAGTCAAACTTTTAATCCGGTTATCCCGCACCGACATAAAGCCTGCGCTGTGCGGTTCGATTATGGAGTCTGTCTTGGACATAATGGAAGTCACCTCGAACGTGTGCTGTCGAGTCTCAGCTTTCCTGCCACCGGTGACACCCCCCTGACCCCTCCACACGCCAGCTCACATGGTATAGTCCAGTCCAAGGAGGCGTAGGCCGACAGAACGCCGTGTACCTTGTCTCTGTGGATTAGCAACAGACCATTCTCAGCCAAAGACGCACAGCGGGTCAAACAACCTTCCTGTTTCTATTCATGAAGGACTTTTGTATATTGGGATGACAGTTGTAAACACAGGCAGGACTGAAAGTGAGGTAAAAGTGCGATTCAAACCACAAACTACGACTGTGAGGCACTAGTTGGGATAAAGGGGTGAAATGACGAACCTGATTCTTCCTCTGATCCTGGCTCAAATATATGAGACATACGAGATATACATATGAGACATACTACATATGAGACATACTAACTCCAGTTTGCAATTAGTTCTTCAAACTAAATCTAGTTACCTAGTCATGCATGTGAATGACAGGCACGATAGCTTAAAGCCTATGTGTGGCTTCCAGATAAAAAGCATCTGTGTAATATATGTGTAATAACCATAATGATGACGATGAGTGCCAGGTCCCCTTTAAGTATCTGTTTGGGAAAATATTTCACAAGCATCTCCTGGCCACTCGCAGTAAAAGCCTGTTTTTGTGCCGTCCTTTTTTACATGACAATGAGTGCGTCGACCTCCTCGGCGTCGGGCCAGGCCCTCGCTCCGCGCCCGCACCAGACGCCGACCCTCGGGGCCGCATTCTTTCGGCTCACCCCGTCTCCGCCTGAAGAGCACGACACTCCCCACCATTTCACTAAAAAAAACTTAAAAAAAAGAAAAAAAAAAGCAGCCCACGTATCAGCTGGAAGGCCCAGAGGAATGTCTCTCCAAAGTTTCCCCATAAATACCAATTAGTCGTCTGCATATTTGCAGGTTGTGGCTGGAGATTCTCAGCCAAGTGTCTTCCAGTTAACATGAAAGCCTCCTGGGTTTTTTGGTTTTTTTTTACAAAAACATATACAGGATTTGGACAGCTGCTGCCTGTCAGATGGGTCCACCAACTCTCGCGCTGCTCTTGCCTCCAGGTAAACTCTGGTCAGTGTTTTCATGTCGGCGGAAAACAGTCGGCCGCTTGTATTGAGGCAAAGTCCTGGAGTGGACTCCAATTTCCCCTCAGACGGAGGACGAGACAGCAAAGTGTGGACGAGAGAAAGGATGAGAGTGTTTGTGAACGTTCCCATCCCCTTCCACCTATGAATGTGTGTGTGTCTGTGTGTGTGTGTGTGTGTGTGTGTGTGTGTGTGTCTGTGTGTGTGTGTGTGTGTGTGTGTGTGTCTGTGTGTGTGTGTGTGTGTGTGTCTGTGCTTTTAATGTACCCTTACATTACAGTTTTATTGAGCGGAGAGCATGACACATCCGGTAAGGCTTTCACTTTAATGAGAACCTCCTTGCTCTATCTTACCCCGCCGCTCTGCTGCCCCCCACCTCCTCCTCCTCCTCCCCCTCCTCCCCCTCCTCCTCCTCCTCCTACCATCCTTTTAGATGACATCAGCGCTCCTGCTGAAGGTCATTGACAAACACATCTATCTACACACAGTGCACAACTGGCACAAGTGCTACCACTGTAATGAGGTTTTCAGGCCCTCTTTATTCCACATTGTGACGGATGTGCCCAGGTACTTCTACGACTCTAATCTGGGTTTGTTTTGTGATGCAAACGTTCTGTGGTAAGTGCATGTGTTGACGGTCTAAACACAGCTTATCAGACTTGGTTGTGAGGTAACACTCCACAGCTGTTGTTGTCGTGTCGTTGCACTCGGTGTGAAGTCATCTCTTTTCACTCGTTTTGTTTTTCATATCTTTGTCACTGGGACATTTTTGCCAGGCAGCAAAGGTTTATATCGCACGTGAGTGACTGTGGCTCTAACTGGGTCTGTCACGTCGGTAGGAGGCGTTTCTGCTGTATTGATTAAATACTCGATATGTAGGTCTTGTTACAGGTTTTGTTGGAGGAATGACAGAAGATCGCTGAGCTTGTGACCCTCGGTGTCCATGCCTTGCACTGATAAAAATACCTTGGAGAAAAAGCCGTCGTGGATGAGGCAATGAAGCCCAGGCTTGAGATGTAGAACAGTAGAACAGCTTTGGAAGGCAGACAAACAACTAAAATACAGATTTTGAGATAGGACAAGAGCTACAAAAGCAATGGTTTAAATGACTGGATTAAGCACTTTTTTTTATTGTTCTCTGGTGCGAACCCAGAAGCTCTGGAACATTAGATTACTCATGCCCAAGATGATATCTTACAGGACTACAAGACTACAAGACTGCAGGACTACAAGAACTGGAGCTGGTCTATCTATTCTGTCATCTAGTCTAATCCGATATGTTTGAGGCAGAATGTGGAAATCAAGGAATCAGATTTTAAGAAAAGAACCAGGATACATACTAACTTCATCAACCTGCTACATTGTGGTCATATCAAGTTTACTATTCTATTCTACTATTACTATTACTATTACTATTCTAAAGAGCCACATTCTGACTGTCTTTATACCAGTAAATGTGGATGTCTTGATGTTTTGGACCTGCTGTACATCTTGGGCCGTGTGTAGCCTGTTATTGACCCCAGTAAAAGTGTTTACTAATGACTAATTACTAATGCATGGCAAACACAGGACTTGGGCTTGTGCGTCAGTCCTGTGTGGGATTCACCTCTTCCATAACGCTGACAGAGTGGAGCCACGTGCAGGCTCAGCATCCCTCTGACAAGCCAGCGGTCCGCTTGTTTACTTCCTCATCCTGACAGCTCTACATGTGAGCGCCAGTGGACCTTCTATTACATTATTAAATTAACTTGTGAAAAATTGCGGGACAGAGTTGGTTTCATTACCACTGACGTGCGTCAGACATTCCGGTATGCACTCATCCTGTGTCTGTGGACGATTGCCGTGATGGCGTAATACTTTATCAGATTAGACCTATACTAATCCAGTCAACGCTCTGTGCTTTGTACCTTAGTTCTAAGTTACACTAAAGAGGCTTTCAGCAGACATTGACTTGCTGTGATACTATGCTACGTAACAGTAAATTGTCAATAATTCACTTGTAATGGTGTCATAACCTCGCAGGGTTGGTTCTGATGCATGGCATCCCTGCCTAACAATGATGGGCCTATAGCGGAATTATGCAAGCACCTGAAAAGAGCCTTGAGTTTAGTCATTTACTGACATTTAAAGTACTCAAAAGCCTCTCAAGCTAGGATTAAGTCAATTTTTGTGTTGACAGTCGAGCCTTAAGAGAGGCGCAGTGCACACTTTCAAGGGAGAGCTGGAGTGAAAAAACACTTGAATGGATGAGTAGATATACATTTACAAGAAAAGATGTATAAGATGGGGTTGAGGTTTTGTTTATGAGGCGCTGCTACTACTGCCTGGGACCACGGATCTGCTCAGCTCGCTCACTCATTCTCTCTCTCTGTCACTCTGCCCAAGTTTTTTTCTCTCCCATTCAAATCGGTGACATTTTCGCGGACAGTTTTAACATTTCTAACAGTTTTGACATGGCGGCCCAGCTCAACTTTTCCGTGTCAATGTGTGTGATCTGGTGGTGCTTGTTTGTATTCTCCGATAGGCAGTATGGATCGTATGGATCAGTGGGTGTATTGAGGATGACAGAGGGGAAATGTTATATCCACCACTGTCCTCTCCACTCTTTCTTTCTGCTGGCTCCAGCATGAAGAGCATGGCAGCCCTGTGACAGTCCGTTGACTTCATGAACGGGGCTTCGCAAACCAGTGGGTGACATCACAGAGGGTTGGAGCTTGGTCGGTAACACAGTATAGGAGTAACATGATATATATATCATTTTGTATATATAGAAAAGCCTTGTCCAGCACTGTCCTGCTTGAACACGATCAACACTTACGTATTGACATATTTGTTGATCAGAGTTCATAAACCAAGTCATTAAAAGCTTGACATCTGACATCATATTGATTGTCAGGTGGCCAGTGCTGGAAGTCCCGTGTTATCCAACAGCTCACTGACCTCAGTGAAGACAGATCGGTTTAGAGTCATTCTTGTTTGTCAAAATGTGACGAATGAGCCTTTGGTTGATGGATCCTCGCCTGTCAAAGAGGTCAAGTGTGAGTCAAGTATTTAAACACAAAGGATCTTAAATAACTATACAGTGGTCATCGCACTGGATTAATGATGCCTAGGGCCCACACCTCTGACAGTCACTGTTTCCTGCTCTGAAATGTAGACATAGATTTACCAGCATTGTTTCTATAGATGCTTATGATTCTGCTCCCCCTCCAAATGATTTCACAGTGACTTTCGGCTGGTGCCGCTGCTGTGTATGCTTTGCATACACTTTGTTGGCTCATAAACGTCAGACTGTGCGCTCGGTTGACGCTGCGGCAGCTTTTGATGCTGGTTTTGTTGGCGGGTTTAGCTGCGGGGACCCCTCACTCCAGGCCTGTGTGAACTTGGCTTTGAGCTCCCTGAGCTGTAATTTGTGAAAATTCCAAACAAAATAGCACATGGCTCAACCCGCAATTACCATTTAGACCTCGAAATCATCTCCCCCACGACAGAGGCAGAGGTGCTCCAGCTCAGTACACTGCAAGAGACAGCACAATCAACTATACTATCGGTGTGTGTGTGTGCGTGTGTCAGAGATTAGACTAGAGATTCTCAACAACTGTACAGTAACATGAATGAATGAGGGATGGTGTAAACTGGTAAATATCGGGATGATACATTCAGAAGCCGTAGAACTGGTCATTTTCTTAAAATCACACACACAATACTCTAAAACCTGTAAACCTGCAAAGATGTTTCAGTGGTACATCCCGTATGTCTCCTTTTGTTTTCCATAACATATTTAATTTCTGAGTTTATTGAATAATGTCATCTTCCTGCCTGTTTTCTGTACCAAACATCAAACCAGACAACTACCAATAATCCGTTTCTTTGTTTCTTGTGTTTTTTTTTTCATCTTGTGGTGGTGTAACCTGGAAACTGGGAATTAACCTCCCCAAGGATCGATCTATCAATCAATCGATCAATCGATCAATCAATCAATCAAGCTATACGAAACTATCTATATAAGACACTATCTATCTACCTGGCAATACATCTGATTCTGATTTTGACCCCCCCCCCCCCCCCAGCCCGCATCGATCAATCATTCAATCAGTCAATCAACTTTATTGATCCAACCAGGGAAAATGTACAGTTTTTTTTTTGCTTTTTTACTTTTTTAATGTTTTAAGTTCACGAGTTATGCAGTATTATCAGCACCTTCTGCAACATGCATGATTTCATTTAATGTTTTCACATATTACACCGTTCCAGGTTATTTCATTGCTGTACAGCACGCTATGAAACACTTTGGTCCACCTCGGCTTTTAATTGTGCTATACATATAAATAAATGTTGAGTTGAGAGAAAAAAAAACAGAAATACGTGCGTCATAAAAATAGAATAAGAATAAAGGGCAATGACAGACCTAATTACTGACAGCAATAGAGGCTGTGAAGCTCTGTCTCCTGACTCCTCCATCAGCACCGTGTGTGATGCTGCAATGGAGGGTGTGTGTGTGTGTGTGTGTGTATGTGTGTAAGACAGAGAGCAGGCTGGGAGGGGGTAGAGGGGGTGGGGGGGTGTCCTAAAAGAGTTTGCCGGTGCTCTCACTTCATCAGTCCAGACCCCGGGGCGGAGCTGCGCTGCAGAGCTCTGTGCAGGATACACACTCTCTTACACACACGCACGCCCACCCACACACACACAAACACACTTTCAGCGTTGCTCCCGTCTGCGGTGGAGGCTTTTCCCCTCAGTACAGAAGACTCAGCGGCAGCGGCAGAGTTCACCTTGTGTTGGCCATGGGAGCAGAGAGCTCAGTGCAGCGGGACGACCAGGGACAGGAGGATGCGCCGGCCTCAGCCTCCTCCTCCGCCGGGGAGCGCAGTGCCCTGCAGGACAAGGTACAGCCACGATCTCACTCTTTTGTCTTAATCCTTGGCGCATATTATACCTGTCGCACACACACCCCCACCCTGTATGCCCCCCCCCCCCCCCCACAGTTCAGTATGTTGACTGCGCGCATCAGTGAAATGCCGCAGCCTCCATGTGCGCCTCTGGCTGCGCGCGCTGCTGTTTTCTGCTGAGTAATGGATGCTCCGGTCTGTTATCCTGCACCACACTCACACACGCACACACTGGATCCACACCTGAGGCTCTGAGCAGCCCAGGATTTTATTCTGGACATGTTCGGCTGCCAAGATTCAGAGGATTATAGATAATATTCAATAAGAAGTTTAATTTCACTTTGACTCTAACGTCTGAAATAACAGCCCCTGTCGTACAGTTCAAAGGAGGTCTCTCCTCTGAATGCTAGTTTTAATGATGCAGATGTTTTGGCATATACAAGTACCTGAGAAGTATATGATATTGTGGAAATCAATCCTGTTGTTGATATTCAATATTTTTAAGTATTTGTTTATTTTTTTTTCTTAAACAGAAAAACAAGAGTCATTGAGTTATGACAGAGGTTAAGTATCTACACAATTGACCTGCAATATTTATCAATACTACAATTTAGACAAAATATGTGATTTTTACAGTTTTGTTTCATTTTCATATCAATCAATCAATCAATTAATCTATCTATCTATCTATCTATCTATCTATCTATCTATCTATCAATCTATCTATCTATCTATCTATCTATCTATCTATCTATCTATCTATCTATCTATCTATCTATCTATCTATCTATCTATGTATCTACATGTGGTCACATTTCCTTCAACCACATTTTGACAAACTATTCTAAAAATGATATAACACATACTATGACCATGTCAGTGTATTTGTGTGTGGAGGTTACGGTCACGTTTCCTCAAACCTCATTACACCTATGACCACTTTCACTACTGATAAAGGAAACCACATCATAACCTTGTTTTCTCACTGCCTTGCTCTTTGTCCTCTACTCCTCTGGATATGAAGGTGAAGAGCAGCTGAATTCTTGCATAAGACAGTGAATATTTCATGTCCTGCGTGCAGTATGTTGTGTCCAGCTGCCGTCGTCGTGCCGACTCTGCCCCGTCAGCTCGGTGTAAATTGCTCAGCATTGTGTGACTGAATATTTGAACAGCGCCTTCTAATGACTCTGTATGTTTTGCCACCTGCTCCGTTCACGCCTCGTAGAAACGTATTGGATTCATTGACTTCTTCATGGGCTGCAGGTCAGCGGGTCACATCTTGGGGGTCTGTAACTCTGGCGGAGGGGTCAGCGGGAAGGTCGCACGACAATGATGTGACGTTCAGTGAGAGAGGAAACACAATGCGGCGAACCTAAATCACAGCGCCTTGTTTGTTGTCACGCCATGTGAGCTGTTATCACAGGTGATGAAGGTCTTTCTCCCGCCACGTCGGAATGTTTGACATCAGTGTTTTGAAGCTGGGAGGTTTTGTGATTCCAGCGGATAAAATCTGTGTGTGTTTACTCCCACGTCTCCCACCCATCACTGACAAGATGTCCGCCTCTGTCCTTGGCTGCCGCCAGCTTTCATACCAGCCCAGATATCAGCAACAATTATATTGTTTGTCTGATGTAGCATGGACTGGAATTTACAGAACAGAAAAAAAAACAGGAAATCAGCAGCCACAGAGGAGTCATGTGTAGAAATATGAGAAACACTGAAGAAACTAAACATGTATTTGTTTTAGGGCGGATGTCTTTACATGGCCCATTTTTAACATTACAGGTTTCACAAGCTGCACAACTTGAGGTCATCAGCCTCTATAAGCATATATGGCTGATATATTTATCCTTGTTCTCTGATGCTAACATAGAAGCTATGGTACGCTGGTTCAATGTGGCGTGGGAATATTGTGGCCAGTTTATGCATAGATTAATTTCATGTTTATCTGGCAACCACACAGAGTCGAGGTTTTATTGCGATTGGCTGTCTGTACCACTCCAGTTTGGCAAGACCTTTTTGCCAAATTTGAGTGGTACAACTGTGGAGCGCACAACAATCCACCGTTGTATTTTGGTACCAGAATGGGAGGAGGAATCAGATACCGAGGAAGAATTCAATCAAAATATGCTAACTCAATCAAACCTAACATAATGAAAATTCTATTACAGGTGGCCTAGAATGGTTGAAAGGGGGATTTATCTTTGTTCTCTGGTGCCAGCATGGAAGACTTGGAACATTGGATTCATAAGAAATTCTATTGAGATGCTATTTTACAAGCCTTTCTACAAGCCTGCTGTAGGTGTGGTAATATTGAGGTAGAGCTAGCTTATCTTGCAAGCACACACAGGCTTCATGCTGATTGGCTGTCTTGCATGATTGCATGATCACATGACTTTACAGTCATTGCTAAACAACATTCAGCATGTTTCTTGAACTAGGTGGTAACTTGAGCAATGGCGCTATGGATGAAGCTATGGGGGAAGTACACATCCAGCCTCTTATGTTTGAACCATAGTCAGAGGAGGAATCAGTGCACACACTCACTTTTCACCACACACTTCACCAAACTGCTGCCTGGCAGTCTTGTGCCTTCATTTATTCAAGTACAAGAATGGAAACTGCTTACGAGGTGGCAGGCTGTAGATTTTATATCACACTCGCATTTCACATCGCTATCCATCTCTCGAGATTGGCCAGTTTCTTCATTTCCATTTCAATGTCTGAAATTTATGTGTGACTGAGGACATTATGTTTTAGGACCTGCTCTACAGATTTTGCTGGGAGAAGACTGTAGGAACAAAAAACCTCGGGACCCACAACTCTTAATTTAAAGGGACAGTTTGACTCTTGGAAATAAGTTAATCAATAAAATCCAATTGACTAGCTGTAAAAAATAAATGTAGGTATCACGAATATTACTTCAAATTTAACAAAACCTCAAACAGTTGGGTTTGTTTGGCTTTAAACCTGCCTGCAGCCTTGCTTGTGAATGACTCAGCATTTTTGGGGTTGTTGTCTCAGAGCAAATCGTGACGCTCTCCCCTGTTACTGACAAACCTGACCCATACTGGTTTTTCGGGAGTATTTCCCAGTCTGCATTTGTTCCTGTTTGAAACATGTCGCTGCAACTAAAATCAAAATAACCAGACATTTACAGCCGTTAATGAAGTTGAGGACATCATGTGCGTTTCCATGTGACTGATCACTAGTTAACTCTGTATTTCAGATATCTGAACATAACGTCCTGCGATGGACTGGTAGCCTGTGCTGGGTTTTCCTGCCTCTCACCCTGTGAGTGCTGGGACAGGCTCCAGCAGACCCCTGTGAGGCTGATTAGGCACAATTGGGTCAAGAAAGTAAATAAATATCAGAAATACAATCCCAGTTATCCGAAAGTACCTTCTTTGTAATTAGAATTAGTTTTTAATGATTAGTTGGAATTGCATCATGGATGTTTGGACTTGAAATAACACAACAAACTGGGACACCGATATCTAATTAGGTTTGAATAATAGTCACTGCTAAATCAAGTTCGCTAGATGTGATTAAGTTATAGATATCTACAGTCAGGATTTCCTAATTGTTGATGTCAATAATTCACCTTTTTTGCAAGAAATTGATGCAGATATAGATAACTGCTCCAAGAACTGGTTAAATGCTGAGAGGCCTTGACACAGTTCATGACCCTGGTTGTAGCACAGAGTAGCTGATTCTTGACCCATCTCAGAGAAAATGGAACCATACTTAGGCTTTACTGTGAAACTGAGAGACATGGGGTTTACAATGTGCTTTGAGGGCACGAGGAAGGGCAGTGCATATGTTTGGATGGAGACAGTACAGCCTATTTCACACATACAGCCTCACTTATTTACAACATTTTTTCCCTTTTTAGCCATGAATGCGCTGGCATTTACCATGAACAGAGAAATCACCCCACACATCTTTACAAACAACAAGAGCCACTCGTCTTCCCCCACATACATGTTCATCCAGCCAGGTCCTCAGTTACCACCATCTTCTGGACGGTCCCAGTGTTGGCGGTGCATGTGTGAACAGAGAGGAGTGCAGGTGTCAGAGACAATGAAGAGTGAATCAGAAGTTGTAAATTAGCTGCAACACACACACACAACACCGAAAATGCCAAAACATAAACAAAACTGGAGACTTGACATAACAGAGCTCATGTTGTCCCAACATGGGTGATTAACAAATGTTGAGCAGAGTGAATAGAAACAATGAAATGAATTCACATAGTGAACCTGCTTTGGCTGGAAAAAGCACTGAAACAGAGGTGTGTTCCAGAATTTTCTCACAGTGAGAATATGTAATATATAAATATAATATAACTCTGGGAGTTGGAGAGCTTCGCCGACTGGCAGGAAATCAGATTTTGTTCAGACTAAAACTGTTTATTTGGCTGCACTCCCTCACTGCAGTCGTTCCCACTTCTCCATCAGCAAATTGATCATTCTGACTAAGAAACTTCTGGTAAATACAAAAGATTTAGCTGCTTGTGAATTTGCACTGTATGGACTCCAAGGTTGCAACGCAGGATTATTTTTGTGGTTGATTAATGTGTGTATTAGTTGATTTGTTGCGAGTTGGCTGGTTTGTGATAACAAGTGGTGTAAAAATATCGTAAGCCTGGACGTCCCTGTTCTGTCCAGACCTCAGAAAATACTTTAATGATTCCAGCTGTTTTTTGTTTGTGTGTTTGTTAGTTAGTTTGGTTTTTTTTTTGGAAATTACTCTCTCAAATCACTGGTTCAATAGTTAAAATATCAGAATCTGAATCTGAAGTTTGTGATTTAATATGACAGATTTGTACATATATACTGTATGTCAGAGTGCACCTTTACAACAGTGAAGTCATGGCGCACTGATACACCCTGGAGTACATCTGTTCAAGGAAACAGATAAAGAAAACAAGATTTTCTCCAGATTTGTTGCTGCTTTCTAAGGCAAATAAGACATCCTAAAGCAATGTGACTCAGGTGATGTAAGCATGGCACGGGAAAACCTACAGGACATTTTTTAATTAATCAAATCTTCCTCGAACCTCCACTAGAGAGCAGCTTTCTATAGACACGTGGGTGAAGCTATACTAAATGTCAACAGATTCACCCACATCCCCGCCGGCTCACAACAAACAATAGCAAACGCACCACAAATAGCAAATGTGGACATGGGACCCGCATCACATGTCACCTCCGCCTTTCATCAAAAAAGCAGCGGCAGGTGACTCCAATGAGCCAGCGTCATCTTATGTAATGTAATGTGTGCTGATTAAGGCTGGTACGTTCCTGTGTAATGAGCTGCAGCTGATCAGACGCTGCCGTGGCTCTGATTATCCTGTTTTGCTGCAGGAGAGAGAGAGAGAGAGAGGGATGAGAGGGGAGGGGGCGGCAGGAGGGGTCAAACAGAGGATCCATTGAGGATGGGCCGGGACGAGGACGGGGCAGGGGCCTCCATGTGCACCGGTCCAAAACAAGAGGAAGGAACCAACACGAGGAGGGGGTGGAGCAGCGTTTTGGGTGGGCAGGGGAAGAGCGGACGGGTGTGGAGAGCAGAGAGAGGAAGAGGGAAAAAAAAAGAGTTTGAGAAAAGAGTTTGAGTCGGGGGGTGGGGGGGGGGGGGGACCTGCCGGGGTGACATAAAGGCAGATGAATCAGCCGATTGTTCCCACAGTGCTCAGTCCCGCCTGGCTTTAAAAGGTCAGCGTTGACAGGGGTTGAGCAACTTAAACAAAAGCACAAACTGAAGCTGGACGGATGAAACTCCTCGCTTCTCTAAGTCTGATCCCAGATCTGTGGAAAAACAAACTAATCTGATTGTCTAAAGTTGCAGCTCACTCCTCTCACTCCACCCCCCCAACAATCATTTCTCCCTACAGATCCATGTATATTTTCCTCAGTTCTTTTCCAGGCATTTTCTAAACCAGTTTTGTTCATAACCAATGCTGTGGGGGGCCTTCACCCCACACATACTGTCTGTTGAAGGCAATGAATACACCCTAGACAGCTCACCAATTCTATCGCAGACACAATAAGAGTCTAGAGTCTTTAGAGTACCTGTAGAAATCCTATGCAGAACATGCAAACTCCACACAGGTCCAACTTGAACACAAGATCCTTACATAATCATGAAAATGCACAGATGTGAAGTCACAGTCTGGAAAGTGCAACCCTTCTTAATGTATATATTGATGAACATGCACATATCAACACAGCTGGTACTGAATATGGAAGTTAGTATTTAACTCACAAATGAAAACTTCACTTAAACATACTTTAGCGTTTCTCCCCATATGATACTTTCTACACCTTCTGTACGCAGAATATCCTATGGGATTCATTTGCATTCACATTTAGCTTTTATCTGAAGCGAGTGACAAAGGAGAAAGGATTCAAGTCCGGTATTTACTATTTACAAGTCAAGGGTCATTTCACTGCTCAGCTGAATAATCACAGTCAGTTCTGTCAAATTAATCCAATCAACAGTGCCTGAAGTCAAGTGACAATGGTTATTCAACAGTGCGAATAAGAGTAGTGATATTTATGCAAGATGACACAATATACAGCGCTCACCAAACTCAATCAAGTGTGCAGTACTTCATGCACAGACGTGAAAAATTGAATAAAAGCGAATGAATACAATTTAGGCATTACAGAGTTTTCCACTGGCACACGAATAAAGGGCAACTAAACCCCCAAAGTGACATTTCAGCGAGATGGCAGAGAGCTGGGAACGGAGTGTCCACTGCTTGCAAATGTTTGGTCATTGTGACGCATTATGAGGTCACAATGATAGCATAAAATAAGAAAAAATACCTAAAAAATATGATTTGAAATATCAACCAGAAAGCTCAGCCAAAAGAAAAAGCCCTGTCAATCTGCATTTACACAAATACTGTGGAATTTTTGCGACTTTGAGCTGATGATTAATCGTTCTGTTTTGAGCAGAAGTAATCGGCACAACCACAAACATCTGCAGCAGAAAATTGTGATTTATAACAGTAAAACAACACAGGATGTGGCACTACACAGTCAGAACATTTAATACTGAGGCTTTAAACACATATGGCTGATAATATTTACGTACTCTTCGGTAAGGCTTTGGTATAAATTTAGTTTAAGTTGTTAACTGTGATGGTGACCTGTCCAGAGTGTATTCCCCGCCACAGTCAAACAGCAGCTCGGTTTAATTAGAATCCATAACTGGAACATGGACCCTCCCAATGAGGATCATGAGCCTTTTTTTTCTTTTCCTCCTTGGGGGAGAAACAGGAAGTGGGCTCTCTGCTAATGAATCTGGCCCGCTTCCTATGTCCTATCTCTCAGATTCACTGCCAGCGCCATGACAGTCAAAAACAGACGTGTGATCAAGGATGTGAAAAACTGGAGCTCTTTTGTTCCTCTCCCCTCCCTCTGCCCCTTCAGCTCAGACTTCACTCCAGTGGTTTGATCTAATAATGAGTGCACCGGACAATATGACATCCCGAAATGGCATCAACACCAAAACCTTATGTAATGCAAAAAGAGAGAGAAATTTCATTTACAGGACGCGGCCTGTTTGTGTTTTGACAGCGTCTGAAGTGTTATCCATCAATCTGTTTACGCTGCGGCATAGCTGCAGCAACGAAACGCAGCAATTAGCTGTAATTAGTGGCACAGAAACAGGCCGTTTTGATTCATAAAGCTCTATCCGTGCTCCGATTCAGGGGGGGGGCTGACACGGAGCAGAACAACACACTTCGGGAGATAAATCAGTACAGAAAGAAACTGAATATGCAAGGATTGTTTTACCCACAACTCTGCCTGTCTTTAACTGTGTGTGTTCCTGTGGTTGAGGATGTTATTTCTCAACATTGTTGCAGCGTCGGAGATGATTCCCAGGACAGAAAAGCTTTGTCTTCGTTCGAAGAAGTTCATGATATCAATCAAATGGGGAGAAGTCCCTTCCTTGTTGACTAGTTGACTTGTACCAGTCGGGAACAAGTTAATGATAAGGAATCAGTGTTGAAATGCTCTGTATTAGGATGAATTGATAATGCTGGGACGTCGTAAATCCCCTTAAGATGACAAAATAGAGATAAAGACATAAAAAGCACATAAAAATTGTAATATTCTTGATGAAATTAAAAAAAAAGGTGCTCCGCTTCAAATAGTGATAGTTTGGAATCGCGTTAACACAAAGTGGAAAATGTCCTTTTATTCAATTTCGGTGTTAATTCACTTTCGCGCTGCACAAACACACATGACCACCCAGCAGCATGGGCGTCCCACCGGCCGAGGTGTGAGCAGAGCTCCTCCACCCTCCTGCCTCGCTGGATGCGTCCCGGGACGGGCTGCTCACGGGCCCCTCGGGGACTGTGAGGGCCGCTCCGTTCCCGATCGATCGCTTCTGGTCGGAAGTCTGCCACGTCAGCGTCCCCCGGCACGCTGCCCGGTCTCACCGAGACCGACCTGATGAGGTGTGAATATTCTCCTTGGCCTTTCTCTGCATGATCAGAATCAAAAATAGATAAATAAATAAATAAAAGTAGTGTCTGCATCTGCCCGGGCCGGCTCCTCCTCCTCTGCTCAAAATAACCTCTCTTACCTCCGTTACGTCATGAGCCTCTGTGGACTGGCTCGCCCGTCTCGCTGCTATTTTCTCTCAACCTCTTTTTTTTCTTCTTCTTTCACCTCCATGATTCATCGCTCCTATCTTACTCAGCACCTGTTCACTCTGGCTGCACCCTCGCGCTCACGCTCTCTCTCTCCTACACAACGAAGAAAAGCAGAACCACATCAGGGTTTTCTCCGCCCTCCCCATTTTGTCCAATACTAAACTCTCACATCCACCCAAACAAAATGGCTCTTTCCTCGTCCCACCTCAGCCAGCGAAGCCAGGGACAACAATTTTATGTGGAACCAAAACTTGCCTCCAAACCTGGATCTCAAAACAACAAACAGCAGCTTGGCCCTCATTGGCAAACATGTTTTGCAGATTGTTGCGTCTATACTGATTATATATCAGCATTCTTCTACTTCTTCAGGGTTCTCAGTTGTTTGAGGCACCGTTTTGTCCCGACTTAATAATCACCCTGTTGTGTAATCCATCGGTTTCAACAATGTAACTGTATTCTTATCATTACCGCCATTGATTTTTAAATTCTTAACAGCTTGCTCTTGTGGGATGCTGAAGGTCAACCCAAACAAAATCAGATGCATGATCGCCAACATCAGGACCGGACTTTGGCCTAACCTAATTTATATGGATCCAATGGAAGGCATGAGGCACCACATTACTCTTAACTTTTCATCCAGCCAGGAGACACTTACTGCAGTTACATACCACTAAGAGGTCTTAAGGTGTTACTTCCACATCAGATGGACAGCTGTCCGTTACTCATCCTCTACAGTGAGGATGTCGGGTTTTTAGCCTTTGAAGGCTGCATGAGGTTTTTTATATCTGGTTGCTGGAGCTTTGTCACATCACTGCTCCTCTTTCGCCTCCTCTCTCCTGAACTCGTTCACCCGTCTTTCTGCCTGCCTCTCTCTTGCTCTTTTTTTTTTTGCGCATCCATTTTTCATCAGCTCTGGTCCTGATGCAGCATTTACTGCTCCGCCGAGCACCGTTGGAAGATGTGCGATGTCATGTTATGTGTGTGTGTTGTGTGGGTGTGGAGGTGTGTGTGTGTGTTGTGTGTGTGGGTGTGGAGGTGTGTGCGTGTGTGTTGTGTGGGTGTGGAGGTGCGTGTGTGCGTGGTTCTGGTGGGAGTCGGAGCATTTGGAGGACAAACGGTGAATCATGGCTCCCTGGGTTAGAGCTCTGCGGTAGGATGGAGCGGCCGCTCTAATCTCTAAAGCCGAGGGCTGCGAGATTTACTGCACTGACCAGAATCACGACTCGTATATCACAGACTGCGTCCAATAATCCCACTGACCTGAAAAACAGAGGACTGGTAAAATGTGCTTACTCAGTTGCTGCACCTCCACACATTATTAGCTCTTTTACTTCGGTAATTAACCTTTGTGCCCCACCACGTCCAAAAAGGTACTTTTTACTCCCCTACCTTTGTATGAGAACGATGATAGTTAGATTTTCATTTTCAAAGGATAAAAGAGGACGTAGAATGAAGAAAAAAATGCTTTTATCTTGCCTTGGTTGAATAATAACAGTCTATGATAAATGAAACTACTCAACAATAGTGGTCCAATGAGTTTCAAGTCAACCAGCATCTAAATAGCAGCATTAACATACAGAGTAAGGGGGACCCTGACCCTGGAGGCTCCTCTGTACAATATGAACACCTCTCCTTTTCTTTATGACATAAGTCTCACCATATCACCATGTCTTTAGTTCCACTCCCGTGAATCAGCATTTTGAGGTTTATGGCTCTAACCGAATGTCACAGACATCCAAACATCTGGAGGAGTCACGCCCGATCAAGTGTGCACATTTTCCATCACAAACCATATATTGTAGCGACGTTTTGACTCTGTTAGTGCTGTCTTATGATTCTCACTGCTCTAACGAAGAACATACAGCCCGGCGAATCAGGTGGTCACTTATTACTCATTTGAGCCCAATGGAAGTGTTGTGTTAAACTGCAAACCACAATGCTCTTCTGTATCAAATCCAACGTAGGCATAAACACGTTAACTGTCAGTTTGATGCATTGAGACCTTCAGGAGCATGTGACAGGTCGGGCTAGTGGTGAGGTCACTCACATTTTCAGCTCTTTATGTTCCCATACGACAAGAACACAATCTGCTCAAACATCGACGGAGAAGAATGAAATACTACTTTGTTTCTGTTCGACACGTCAATGGCGGCGGAGACAAAGCAAAGCCTTTATCGCTAAGTCCTGAATGTACTGAGATGAGAACAACACGCAGGAATTGGCTGTGTTCTGGCAGGAAAATAGCGTTCTATTTAGAGCTGATTTCTTTCACATGTCTCTTTTAACCGGGTTAAAATCAAATGGCACCCAGCAACATGTGAGAAAGACTGCAAGGTAAACTTTATTATCCCAGAAAAGGAAATACGACTGGGGAAGGTGGAAAAGTTTCCAAGGCAGTCAAAACAGAAGCACAAATATGTCATTTGGAGTACGTCCCCCTATTTCCAGCCCCAGACCCGGCCTCTCCTGGTGAAAGACGGGCTGGTCGACCAGAGGGTAGCGTGTCGGTGTCGCGCTCTGCCTCGCCCGGGTGTGACAACTGTGTGCGAAGGTGTGAATCCAGCAGGAGGAGGAGGAGGAGGAGGAGGAAGAGGAGGAGGAGGTGGTCATGGCAGGAGCTGAGGACAAACCACACCAGAGTTGATTACACACAGATAGGCGTGCGTTTTAAGCATGGGTGCAGATCCCAGGGGGGACCTGCCCCCCCCCCCCAATTTCTGAAAAACATGAATTGTCCCCCAGAATAAAAATCCAATAATATAAATTGGATAAAATAAACCAATCTTGACAACGGATCTGCACCCCTGGTTCTAAGGACATCTCTAGATGATGTGTGAATGTCTGTCACAAAAAATGGTGAGACATTTCTGTAAAAGGAGATGTTCAGACCAAAACTGTGAGTGAATGTTTGACTTCAAGACTAAATGAATGCAGTTGCAGAGTCAAGGCAACTGGATTTGCTGCATATCTACAATCTCCAGCAAGTCTGCAGCTGCTTGGATATCAATGGCCTGGACATATGAGAGCTTGTTAGTTCTTTCATAACATGAGGTAATAATGTGTTTTTCCACTTTCACAAAATGGACAAAACTCTTCATAATTGCAGTGAATCAATCAGTTATATCCTGGGCTTTTATCTGTGTTTTCTAGTTCATTAATGCGTTATCAACTATTCTTCAGGCTATTTGCACTGCCTCAAGTATAACTGACACCTTTGACCCGCAACCTGGGTCAAATGTGTAGACATTAACCGAGCAATAACATAATCGTAATTTGAGGTCTAAGGCCTAAAAACAACAGTCTGGTTTAAGTATCTCAGTAATTAAAGGCACATTTGTAGCATTTCTGTGCATTCCAGACACCTCCTCTCACCACTCATCTTCTCACATGTGACTGGGGAGCTCAGATGCTTATCGGGGAGGGGGGGGGGGGGGGGGGGGGGGGGGGCTGCGACATATTTAGAGATTCATGACAGGAGGCTCAGCGATGGGGGTGGATTTGTTATTTCAACCCAGTTTATAGAGGCAGGCCCAGGAGGTCAAACTCTGGCCAGAGCGGCCTGATTATGATCGTGTCCTGGGGGGTCCGTCCTGTCCTGCCACCAGGCCGCGGCTGCTGCTGCTGCCGGTGTTGTCTTTTGGCTCCGTGTGCTGTCGGAGTTGTAGCGGCTGCACAGATGAAGGGATGGGGGTGTTGAAAAACAGACAGTTTGTGGGTGGTAGGGAGCCTTCGGGTTAAAGGGTTAGAGATGCACTGAGGTAGGTAGAGCGGGACAACTGGGCCGTGTTGTGTTCTGTCCTAAAATGGACACGCAAACAGGTGTGTGAGTCATCCGGTCGATTCCTTCTCTCTGATCTCTCTCTCTCTCTCTCTCTCTCTCTCTCTCTCTCTCTGTCTCTCACACACACACACACATGCTTGAGTCTTGGTGTTTTATCCCACTGCTGTACCATTAATGTAATTGATCATCCCTCAGCTCCTCCCCTGACGTCATTCATGTGAAGCATTGCATTAAGATAAAGCAGTGTTTGAACAGTTGGGTTTTATATAACTGAGGCCGAGGCCTTTTGATGCATTAGCCTCGCCATTAAATATTCAAGGTGTGCAGCTGCCTTGGTCTGGGAAAAGCTGGTTTTACATTTACATTTACATGTATTTTTCATTCGGCAGCCGCTTATATGCAAAGCGCTTTACGTAAGAGAATTTCTGTCTACAAAACAGCAGAGACTTTTTTTTTTAGATTTGTTCACGTGTCGAAGAAGATGAAGGCTGCCTATTTTTGCCTGTTTTTCTCCACACCAAGCTCAAGATTTAAGGTGCAAAGTGGATCACTGGCCAGCACTGTCGCCAAGAGGGTTATAGGTTGGTATCCTGGTCGGACCAGTTCTGTTTGGAGTTTGCATGTCCTCCCTTTGTCTGCATGTTTAGAGTCCCGCAGTCCAAAAACATGCATGTTTAGGTCAATTGGAGACTACATTTCTCCGAGGAGTGAGTATGAGAGTGAATGGTGTATGGACTGTAGACCTGTCCGGGGTGTATTTCCTGTCTTCGCCAACCTCCCACGATCGAGATTTGTTATTCTATGTCAAAGCGACTGAGGCACACAACATTGTGGTTTTTACCTGCTTCACAGATGTCTTTGCAGCATGTGGTTGTGCTCCATATGTGTTGTCTGAGAAGACAGTAAGCATCCAGAAACTTTCCTCTGTTTCACTTTAGGATTTCACCTGTTCAGTAGATAAAATCTATGGTGGCGAAATCTCAGTTAAGCGGAGTGACGTATTTGTTACAAATATCTTATGTTTCAAGCTTGGATCATAACAACTCTGGATTGTCAGTGAAAAGTACAACTTGCACTTGATCCAAACACTATCGAGGACTACATATTCTGAGTCGGAGCAATCCAGTCCCAAACTGATGAACTCTATTTTTCACAAACTGTGGGACAGTTCTTTAACTTTCGGCCAAGCGTCAGACTGAATGACCGTTCATCCATTTAAGATAAACTAATATAAAAACTGGCAGCCACGTTTTAGGACACAGACACACACAGGTAGTCACACAGACACAGTGAGTGATGGACCTTTTCCATATACAACCCGTGGTAGTGTGCGTGTGTGTGTTTTCAAGACATGACAGATTTATTTTAATGGACGTCTCTCTTCCCGAAAGCCTCCGTAAATAAACTCGGGCTGTCGAGCCTTTTCTGTATATTAAACTAAGAGGAATGAAACTGGAAACGGAGGAGGAACAAGATGCTTACCTTCCAACTTGTTGTAAATCTGTGAAACGACCTGGACACGGCTTGATTTAGGCAGGTCGGCTGCCTCGGCTCGCACATGTATTTCTAAGAGACTGATTTGATGTGAATACTTATACTCTGATAATTCTTCAGTAAACTGGGATTTGACATGTACAGTGCTCCTTCAGTTCACTTTGAACAGCTGTGGACTGCACACACATACACACACACACACACACACACACACACACACACACACACACACACGGACACAGGTACGGAGCACCTGAGCGGAGTCAAGGGATCGTGGAGAGTGAGAGTGCTCTTCGGGGGTCTTGTCATGCTTTGATCTGTGGTATGTTCTGAATGTGGGGGTCAGGGATAATAGATTGGGGGCTGGCAGGGTTGAAGAGACATGAAGGGAGAGAGAGAGAGAGAGCGAGAGGCAGACGGGACTCTCACACAGGTCCCTGAAACCTCGAGGGAAACTTTATCTGAAAATACCTTCTGGCAACTCGTTTTAGCCCTGTGTAGACGAGTCGTCAGGATTGAGAAAAGTGCCTGACTGTAGAGAAGTTGATTAAATTCACCTCTTAAATATATTCTGCATATATAGCTATATGGTAATGGTGTTTAACTATTCATTTTTACTGCTAGACTGCTTGGGTATTTAACACAACTAAAAGCTGTTATTGTCTTTCTCGATTCTTTCTGCTGTAAGGATTTCTTTCAGTGTTCTGCCAGACTGCGATGTTATATAATATTATATTATGTTCTGCAGGACTCTAACATAGATTTTCTCTGTATCTCAGTAGCATCTGTAGAGTGCTCAAAGAATTAGTCCTTAAACCGGGAGATTAATTAGCATTTTTGAAGCAATTTCCGGGCCGCTCTGCTAAAACATGCGAGTCTGCGTCAGCCTCGCTGAACATGATACCCACCCCTGCAGCGCCACTCTCACTGCATTCTTCTCCTCTCGTGCTCCTCGTCCTGTCTCTGCTTCTCATCTCCCCTCTCCCTCTATCTTCACATCTCTGCTTTCACCTCCTCTTTCTCCTCCTCTGCTTTGACTCTATCTTCCTGCTGCCCATTCTTTTCCCCTCCCGTCCCCTCACCGCCCCGAGAGTATCATCCTCCTTTCGTCTGCTCCGCGGCTCTGTCCACACCTCGGAGGTCAGAGGTCGCGAGGTTAACCAAGAAAGGTCGCCAGCACACAAGGTCGCCAGCACACCACGACCCCACAGAGACTCTCAAATCGTGTTATCTCCTGCCGCGCTTTCGTGTGTTCCCCTGTGAACAATCCTCGCAACATGGTTCCAAAGCTCGACGATTCGGAAAGCGACTGAAACTGACTTTTTTTAAAATTGCAATTATAATGGAGTTTATTTCACTTTTCCTCCTCATGCATCTCGGCAGTAACTCATCCTCAGTGTGTGTCAACACACGGGCAGTAAAAGGACCACATTTGCCTAATGGAGTGAATTTCATGACCCCCACGTCATCGGTTTTGTTCTCCGTGTAATAGTTACAAAGTGTAGCTCGTTAAGCATTGAACTGGAGAGTGTTACCAGTCTGCTTCCTGTCTACTCAGATGTATAAACTCTGAGACCATCCTAACCAGGCTGATGGTCACTTACTGTAAAGTGCAGCTGCAAAACAAGCTGTAGGAGAAGCTGAATCAGATGCGTCTTACAAACAAAAACAAGCCCTTAATTTAGGACTCCTTTGAAGTATTCCTGTGTGACCCACTTGATAGCATTATGAGGACAATCTCTCCTCTGTTCTATTAGAGTGGATCATATCTGGTCTCTAAAGGTCACTGGAGCTGCAGGACTCGGTTCAGCCTCTTTCTGTCTCCTGCTCTGAGGCCGGAGACCCGGGTTAGAGATGTAATTCACCAGCTGTGCCATCCTCTTCATTCCCATTAACCCCCTCCTCCTGCACTCTGTGTTTGGTTTAGGGGATATAAATCTGCCCCGCTGGCCTTTGTGGAGTGATTTAGGAGACACTAGAGTGACTCTGCTGGAGCCGCTGAGTGCTGAGGTGTAGTTGAGAAGCTAATGAGCAGATAAGAGAGAATAAGAATCAGTGGTAGATTTGGGTAAAATGGCAGAAATCATCATGGGAAGACAGCAGAATAGAAATGCTAATCTTTCCTCCAGTGCCGGTTTTGAAAGTGTAGTTTTTTTTCTCTTTGTAAACACTGAGACAGAAAGGATATTAATGTAAGTCAGTTGCAAGTCGCTTTTGGCATCTGCCAAGTAAGTAAATGAAATGAAGGAATGAAAATGCAATCTCAAGACTTTTGCTTGCATGGTGAACTTTCTAATTGGGCTTTGAAGGATGTTCTGACTGTCGGCGAGATCAGTTCAGGGCTGGCTTCACAGATTTTAGGGTTTTTTTTAGATGAAAGTTTCATTTTTGTCTTTCCTTGTGCAGTTCAGTTCAGTTCTTCCACTTCCCTCTTAGGACATTTTGGTGTAACAAGGTGAAATAAACAAACTATTTTTGTTTTCTCTAAGTATGACTCTGATCTCAGCATTCACAGTAACCACCACACTGAACACTGACACCGCACTCCTAATGGATGTTTGAACACTCGAGTCAAATAGAGAGAGGAGCGGGAAGGAGAGAAAACCCTCTGTGTGCATGTAGCCTCTCAGCAAACAAAGATGAGGCTGAGAACAAATCAAAAGAGCAGATTTCACTCAAGCAGGGTGTGTTTACTAATGTCCGCACTCTGTGGATTTTATTAAATGTTTGGGAACAGAAAAACAGTGACGGCTCTCCAACCCGTATGGAATTTGCCCTTATGTTTTCCAACAAGATAAACTGAATCAAATTGAATTAAACCAGACAGAAAACAAAACATGCATTTTCCCAGTCGAGCAGCTGCTCTGCTCCGTGACCTGCGTGCACTGTCTTTTAGTCTGTCTTTAGGTCTTTGTGGCCGACCACGTTCACCAAGTAGACATCAGAAAAATGCTCCACTGGCAGTGAAACTTGGACAAATTCTGTTTGGGAAATGAAAGGAATTCAGAGCAGCTCATGCAGTTTTTTTTTTTTTTTTCGTTTTTGTTTGTTCTCGGGTCAGACCCAGTTCAGTGGAATGATAAATCTGAAGCCGCAGTTCACTCTCAGTCTTGTCTATCAAGGAGAATGTAGAGGTAAAGTTTCAGAGGGGTCTTAGGGCCGGAGGAAAGCCAGGAGGGATTTCCTCCTCCAGTACTTTAAGTACTCTACAGCACATCGTTCTTTCCCTAGTTTCCTCATTAAATAATTGAATAATAAAACTAGATGTTAATTTCAACGTGTGAAGGTTCACAGTGCTGTGTGTGACATTTCAGTGTTACTTTTGCACCTGGATTTACACTCGTCTGATAAATGAGGACCAATGAATGTCGAATAGCCTCTTGGAGACAGCACAAACAGCACAAGGCCCCGGAGTTAGATACCAAAAGAAATACTGAACGACTAACTTTTCAGCCTCAAACATAATCTTAAATATGAATTCAAAAGGCTGAGGGCCATGTGGGAACCTTCCCGCATGTATATGCGCCTGTATGTTTGCATCCACTTGTGTACAGCCTCACATCGTCAGCTCAGAGGAAAAAAAAACAAGTTTAATTGAAGGTCTCTGATCGGAGACAAATTACAGTCTGTAGCATGAGAGTCAAACATGCTGCGCACCCAAACACCACAGCAGCCACCACACCCTTTGTTTTCACTCTAGCGTGCAGTATGTACGCGAGGGCGCATTCCTCTCAGTGTTGTGACGGGATGTTTGCACGGCACGTAAATGTCGCTGCATAATCCATATGGACGTAATTGGTGGAGTTGAGTTTCCTGCAATGGGAACGTCCTGCAGCGTTTCGGCGTCCCAAGAGAGAGAGGGAGGAATGTCCGTCTCACAGGGTCAGAGGGGCATTCGAGGTAACTTAGGCACGGAGGTGGTGAAAGGGTGACCATTTGGACGAGGTGGGCTAAAATAAGAGGGCAGAGTCAGGTGTTGGGGGATCTGTGGAATTTCAGAGACGAGCGCCAGGAATGCCGGTAATGTCAGTCATGTGGCCGTGGAGGGGAGGGCAGGGTCGCTGCAGGTCCTGAGGTCAACTGATGGCTCGTAAAGCAAATCTGATCCAAGATCCTGATGGCTTGAAAAGGGGACCCGGAATGGTTGAGCGTTTTTCCGTTGCCAACATTGAAGCTGTGGAACATCGGTTTCATCGGAAATGTTTCGGATGCTGCTCCACAAGCTATCCTGTTTTTGGCTATTGGAATGGTATACTTTCTTAACTTGTACCCTTTCATCCATATCTGGCAACCACACATAGGCTTCATATACAGTATTTGAGCCAGAATCAGAGGAATTAGATATGGAGGAAGAACCACTGAGATTTCAGGAGAAACTTCACCAAACTGCTGCCTCGCAGGCACACTCGTCTGGTTGTCCTTAACTGCCATTCCAGTGTCTGGAATTCATATATGAATGAGGATGTGATTATGTTTTGGGTGCTGCCCTACTTCTTTGGCCAGGATTAAATTGTCTCTATTCAATAAAGCCAAGGAAAAAGCAGTTTTTCATTCTAAGTTCTTCATTCTAAGTCCCCCTCAAAGGGCCTGAAATACAGGAACTTCCCCCTTTGTGAGAGAGCAGTCAAACCAATTAGTTTTTCTCAAGTGTTCCTGCACTTTTGTGGGGCCCCTGAATCCTCATTGTCTTGTAAGGATTCAGGGGCCCATTTCATAAAGGATACAGGTCACGAATGGTCTCAGCATCTGGGCTAACAGTCCCAATACCCAGTGCTGGGGAGTAACAGAACACATGAAACATGAGTCTCTACATGTAGAGTAGAAAGTAGTACTGTTGTATGACAATTTTGAGGTAATTCAAAATATTTATAATACATGATTAAAAATTGATACGTTTCATTTGTATTCCATAATCTGTTGTCGAATTAAGAGGGATCCTCCCAACACTGACTATGCTTTCAGCTTCCAGCTACCAATCGAATCAGTCAGCACAGAGTGATTTTCTCATCTGACCGTTTAATGCAATCAGAGTTTACATTTCGTGATCAGCTGCTCAGGACATTCCAGGGAAATAACATCCAGCCTTTGTGTTTTATTTTTTTCTTCCTGTGTGGACAAGGTGGGAGCCACGGGACCCGTGAGCTGCGCTGGCACGCGGTTATTTACTTTGGTATCGTGTTCCTGGGTGGACTCGCTCAGCACTGACGACAGAGTGGCACCGGGACCACCTTAAGGAACTCGGTGGTACATGCCCTGACAACAGGGGTCTCTATTTCTGTTTGCTGTCCCGGTGGAAGCACCAGAGGGGCGGCGAGCGGGGCCAAAGGCCAGGGTCGCATTACATTTTCAAAGTAAATAAGACTTTTACGATGCATGAATGGAACTATAACTGGTCAGGACCGCTGTCGTCCAAGCCTAGTCACTTTGTCGGGATTTGCATATCAGTGGCAGACGGAGGCAAAGTCGGTTATTTTTGCATCTAAGCAGCGACTAAAGGAAAGTTGTTGTGCTGAGGCATTCCTCCCTGTGTGAAAAACATCAGGTATTGACACAAAATCGGAGCTTATTTTGTTCCTGCCACAGTGGAACAGACATTTAATTAAAGAGACAAAGAGCGGTTTCCATGCTTGTTACGTCCCTACAGCACATTTCAGCCCCTCTATTGTGTGGATGAAAGCGCTCTCACACACCTCCCCTCAGAGCTGACCGTCCGGGACACCGAGGACCGCTACGCCCTCTCTTCCCTCCCCGCCTCACTCACCGGCTCTCACTTTCCTTTTCTCGTCCTCTCGTCCATCCCAAACAGAGTGTCTCCTCTGTGGTGTCATTTTTCAGGGCTTTCCTGGAGGAGTTCTTGCTGGTGGGAACGGAGCCCAAATTGTCCATTAGTTAGATTAGCAGCTCTGTGGGGAGGCTCCGGTTCCCTCTCCACGGGCCGGGACAGACAACGCTCTGGCCGGCCCGCCTTTGTTGGCCTGTCAGCTGGAGCAGGTTCCTAGCAAAGAGAAAGTCTGTCAGGACCCAGATCTGCTGATAAAGGATTCTGGGAATCGGGCTGTGCCAGCTTGACACTGTGAAAGTGTCTGTTTTGTCTCTTAATTGTCTCATCAATATAATTACGGTATTAGATATTATAATACAGTTGTTTTCAGCATTGTTTGCAGACTTGCTAAAGATTTGACCTTTGTTACCTGCTCTGAATTCATTTTTGGTCAGTGACATGTTGTTTTTGTCCACCAGTGATTAATTTTGCCACCTACTGTTAAAACTATTGCATGACCTGTAATGTAGAGGCCATTATGTGGCGTGCTGGAAGCCTCACTGATCCACTGGGATCCGGTAAAGAAATATGCGTGGTGATTCATGTCATCTTACATCAAAGTTTCTTTTAAATTGGGAAATCATTTGACTTTCGACAGAAAGCCGTCCCAACACGTAGCATTTGTGTTTATATCTCTATTTTCTGTGCATGGGTCAAGCAATTTGTGGTGATCTTTCCCAGGTAAATCTACATAAACTATCGGGCTAATTGTCCCTCATAAACCCCTATGACTCAGTGTCTCCCCTCTCTGTGTTTTTTCAGCCATTGCAGAAAAATGGACAAATCTCCAGCATGTCGAGCCTGAATGGACGCTCTGAGGACAACACTCTGGCAGAAGGTGAGCTTGTCCATGTGTCTCTCCCTACAGGGCTGTTTGTTTGCAGTTTGTGACTCTGGGTGACGTCCCCTGTGGTCCTCGCAGTAAGTAGCCCCGGGGTGACGTTTGTGTTTGTTTGTGTCTGGCATTTTGTACTGTCTTTAACAGTGGCAGAAGCTCAGCGTGTTTGTGTGGGGTCGGTTTTCACTGTGTGTGACTGTGTGTGTGTGTGTGTGTGCAGATTCCTGTCTGCAGATGTCTTCATGGCTCTGTGAGATCTACTTGATCCTCAGCTAATCTCTCTGTCAACATATACAGGACACCTACATAGGTTTTCAGCAGTGGTAGCCACACACCGTGGCACACACCCAAATGCCATGCAGAATCTTTGAACCTACCATATCAGCATGGGAAGTGCTGTTTCTTTTTTTTATTCATGGGTTCATTGCGTAAAATCATATTAGGTCTAAATGTTTTTGTGCTGGGATCTTGCCCTGCGAAAAGCTGCAGCAACATCACTTGTGAGTGGAAAATATAATGACATTCCAGCCAGAATGTGCTCCTCGAAACCTCCCATTGGCTCCATGCAAAAAGTTTGACCTCATTTGTCCCATTTTTAATGTTTTCGGTCCAAACATTGCTCTTAGAATGGAAATATTTAAAGAGGGCTGCATGCGTAAGACGCTCTAGGGAGACAATGAACATTATCAACATCGGGATAATCATGAATCAGTAACAAAGTGGACAAATCTGATTTCTGCTTCTCAAATTAACATGTGCACTAACTTCCCTTCCCTTCTCCCACTGCGCCCTCCCTCTCCAAAGCTGGCTTTGTTTATTTTTTTTGCCGTTTCTATCGTGTCCCCCTCAGTCTGGGAGGGCTGCAGGGGCCGGTGCGCCCTCCCTAAATATTTAGCAGGCCGTGACCTGGGCCCGGCACAAAGCAACCTGCGCACTTCATAATATGTTATGGCCCAGGGGAAAGGGTAACCCTATACTACTTAAAACACAGAGATATGTCACATACCACTCCGTCAAATAATCTATTTAATAAGCTATTTAATGAAGCGACTCTGTCCGTTCATAGAGAAACCCGATACCCTCCTCGGAGCAGGGACGCAGACGATACGAGCCAGCGTGGCACGTAGACGAGTGCAGAGTAATTTGGTTGCTGAAACCATTGCTTCTGTGGGAGTTAATTAATAACGTGTGAACATATAGAGCAGCAAAAAAAACGGGAAGCCACATATTTACCTTGTCGGGAATGCTTTGATTTGTATAGAATTATGATGATAGAAATGGACTGGGGATCCAACCTCCATCTATCCGAGGGAATGGGCTACCCAGGGAACCCACACAGACTGGGAGAACAACTGCACATAGAAAGGTCCCCAGCTCTCACACTTTAGGGAGGCTCCCCAGAAGAAATTTGGATCTAATCACGCAAGACATATCTGATCGGAGCTGTGACCCAGTGGCATTTTCTTTAGGTCATTTTCATGAGGCGAGAGGACAATGTGTATTCTTTTAGTCAGTGTTACACATACTCATAGACAGCTAACTCTCAAACAGCCGGGAGAAATCGCCACGAGGACCAAAACAGAGGAGGGAAAAGGGAGAAAGAGCTCAAGGCTACAGGTTGGTGAGAGTGAAAGGAAGGCAGACACACAGCGGGCAAAAAGATAGAGGATAGAGGGGAGGGGAGTGCGTGGGAGGGTTTCACATCCCAGCGCATGGCTACGGCTACCTCTTCAGCTGCCTGATAAACAGACCAGTGCGTTGTGGGAGACAGGAAGAGCGAAGGAATCTCTGCGATAACGCTGAACAACAACAAAAGGCAGAGTGCAGACAAAAAGACTGACGCAGGAGCGAATGCAAGCGTGCAAGCACACACATACACTCACACACGTACACACACACACACACAACACATACACACACATGCACAAACACACGCATACACGTACGCAAACATACACACATACACACACACACACACACATAAGACAAACAGGCAGCCAGAGTCTCGCTCTATCAGAGTGTTTACAGCGTGAGGACCAGCCCAGTGGTGACACACACATCACACACAGGCCTCATTCTCCTCAGAGAACTAGACCTGTTGCCTCTGTGGCCGTCAGAGTGTATTTTAAATGTATACGCCCGGCCTCGACGGCAGACTTTTATGGCACTTTCACACGAAAGTCGATTTGTGTGCTTACACAGTCAGACGTTACTGAAAGCCAAGGGGTGGGTATTTATGTCGCTGCGAAAATATTTGATTCTCATCGTCTGTCATGGAGGGTTTAATTAAATCACAGAGAGTATTTGTTTAAAATGGTATCAAAGTTTGAGGCTGGTGTGTGGTTACACTTTCCAGTAGTCGACCCCTTTGTGAACACAAACACCGAATCCGCTGGTTCACATAAGGTGATGTGCGGCCCGAGGAGGATGTGGGAACTCCTGAATACGTGAGGAAAAGTCCGGTAAATGAGACAGAAGTGGTGTATAAATAAGTGAATCCAAGCTCAGCCTTGTTTACGTTTGTAGTTGCTCTGTATGGTATTGGAGGAAATGTGAGCTTGCTCCCCTTTTAAGTCCGCCGCGGACGACTTGTGGAAGTCGTCTTGGGGGGGCCGCCCGGCTTGCTCAAAAACAGGCAAAACAAATTGACTCCAATACTGGCTGAAAAATCATTTTGTTTCATCCTCTCCTTGGCTGCCAGCTTTGCTGAGAAAGCCCAGGCAGAGGGGCCGAGGAATGCAAAGTTTACACCAGGTTATTACACAGAAAGGAAGCGCATAAATATTTCATGGAAGCTGAATTTTGAGGGGAGCGCACAAGAATGCTTTAGGGAAGAGAGAGGCAGTGCAAAGTGCAGGAGCCCGGAGGAGTATAAATAGATAAGGACAGAGGAGGGGAAAGCACACCAAGGTAGCCATTTGTGAATGCTGCAGCCACCTATTGCGTCAGTCTAAAACAATTCCTGCAAAGTGAATTAGAACGAGACACGTTGCCACTTTGGTTTTTGTCAGAATCGACCCAATCTGTCCAACTAGATTCCTTTTGTGTACAGAGGGAAACAGAGTGGCATTGAGGTAAGTGTTTCATGGGTTAATCTAGTTATATGATTTGTCGTGCGCTGTGTTTTCCGTGCGGACGTGTGCACAGGCCTCTGCATATCAGGCGTGTGCGTATGAGTCTTCAGGGGTGTGGGCGTTCGGGGTGCTGTGGGAGCCCAAAGACTGACATCATAGCTGATGTAATTCACTGGCTGCAGGGTCCCTCCCAGATGGCTTACAGGCTTTAGAAGAGGACAGATGAAATGTTCTGAAAACCTCGAGCAGAGCAGAGTGCTGACTCTGTGAGTCTGTGTGTGTTAGTGTGTGTGAGTGTGCGCTCACGGCCGTTTGTGTTTGTTTGCTGTAGATAATCATCCTCCAGGTCACATACTTCATATCTGATTTGTTTCATTCCACTCCAGGGACACAGATGCGTGTGGTTCACCTCGATCAATCAGTGTGATTGGATTAATTCATTAAAGTATGTGCACAAATCAGAGTCACATAGTGTTTGTTGTCCGTCCAAAAACAGAGCCGAGCGTTGACATTCTGTCACTCACCGCCCTGTAAACCCGCACAAGATGCATTTCTCCGAGCAGCTGTTTGGGGGATGAGATGTGAAATTTCTTAAAAACAAAAAGTTTTATTACAGTTGCGCTTATTTTAACATGTCACCATCCATCTGTCCATTATCTTACCTGCTTTCTATCCAACTGTCTCCAGCACTCCACAAGGTGAAACCCGGACTCAAACCAGGAACCTTTCTGTGAGGCGGTAGAACTTAGCACTCATCCACTCTGAAGCCATATTTAATCATGTTAATCAATAAATATGGGGATTATTAGCTACAGCCCATTTGTGCAAGAGATGGGACGATAGGACAACATGCTGAGTGTGTCAAAAAGAAAGAGGGATTTTACAAACACTGTTGCAATAGATTGTGGAATATGATTCCCAAAAGTCTCCTAGTGCTGTATTTTTATTCCTTGTTTGGTTTCAGGTGTTAACTTTTATGGGGTGAACACATTGGAGTCTGGGTGCACTGTGGGTGTGTGGGTGTGTGTGTGTGTGTGTGTGTGTGTGTGTGTGTGTGTGTGTGTGTGTGTGTGTGTGTGTGTGTGTGTGTGTGTGTGTGTGTGTGTATTGGTGTGTGTGGCCATGATTTAATTCCTTGACGGACTTACTCAATCTCGCCTCGAGGGGAGAAACGCATCGGTTTGTTGCCAAAACCTTCATCATGGCTGCAGAGAGGGCCTCTCCCTTCACTTAAGCCCTGTCCGACCACTGCCAACAATGCTCCACGTTGAGCAGTTGTCATAACACAATCCAGCCGCCGGATTGTTCTTCTTGGATTTCCGCCCGTATTCCTCTTACATTCCAGCTGACAATACTCATTACAGCCAATGTTTCCTATCAGCGTGGTCATGTGCATCCTCTTCGAATGTGCTTTATACACTTCTTTTGTCCGCTGCAAACGCTTTGTGCAGACGCTGATCCGTCATCTGGCTGCCGGCCTTCAGTGATTTCTTCTCCTCAGAGGTAGGAGAGGATCCGGGCAGAGAGTGTGAGAGGCAGGGTTTTAGATGGGAGTGCTTAAAAGGCCCTCAGCCCCTGGAGATCCATCATTGCCCAGTCGGCAGTTCAATTATCTTCATCCGTCCTGCATGTTTTATTCAGTTATTTATCATAAACGTGGCTGCTTTAAGGATGTGCTACGAGCCAGGACAAAATAGGAGAAGTCGAGAAGTTAGAAAGCTGCCATTTTCAGCAGCCTGGAAACTGATTAGGCAGAAGGTATTTTATAGAATATCTGGACTGGGAACCAGAACATCACTGTACACATTTAGACTCTCCACTTGACCCAAACGTTCATTTTTTGGACTCTTATATCAGACAAAAAGGCCTTTATTCCAAGCAGGCGCTTTCCATCGGACTACTGTGTCGTTCTTTTCAGAAAAAAAATTCTAAATGCTTAAATGAACCTGAGAAGTAGCTAGATCAGGTTTTATTTTGTATCCAATTACTATCCTGTTATTTATTGTTGTTTGAAGGTCTTTTCCCTGGGCATGCCAACATGGATAACCCTGAGGTTTTGTTTAAAGCACGACTGCCTCTACTTTTGTTGCCAAACACAGCAGATACTTCAGCACTTTCAAACAGCCTGTCCTGTTTTTCGTAACGACCAGAAGCGGTTGCACAATGAAGCAGCAAGCATCATTCAGGAGGTTCCAAGCTTATGTTTGTACAAGGAAATGGTCTGGATAGCCGTACGCAAATATAAGTTCAAAACGCATCCTATTTAAACAAAAAGCTAATAGTTTGTAGTGAGTGCGTCCTGATTAGTGCTGAACAGTTTCCCAGGTATATAGAGCCTAAAGTTACAGTAGGTCAGACTCATAATAGACTCCCACCAGGGCTCCTCAGACCCCCCAGGACCCATTCGTCTCCACAGGCACTCCTCTCTCATCTTTCCCGGCATCAGGGAACCTAATCTCCGTCCTCAACCCCTAACCTCCCCCAGGCACACGCAGGATTGAGAGAATGGACCAGGAATGTGAGCGACCCCTCCTTCCCACCCTCCCCTAATGGCGTTACGGCCCATGTTACAGTGTAGCAAGCATCCATATGCTATAATAAGTCAGTTTTATGTTGTAATTAATGATAAAATCTTCTCTAAGCGTGGGCCAAGAATGTGTCAGCGGAGGAGAGGTTTTTGACTTGACTGCGATGCACAAGCTTTTAAGTGTAAATCTTCTGGCCGCTGCATACTGGACACTGGTTCATACTGTCTGAAGTTAGTGACTTTTGTTCCGAGAAAAGTCCCAAAACAAGTAGAACTGTTGTGGAAACAAGTGGAATTACTCACTCCGTTGGCCATTTCAAGGAGAGTTCGATTTCAACACCCAGATGAGATTAAATGTCTTGTTAAGATGAACGATTTCATAGTTTAGATCAAGTACAAGTTGGAGTGGAGCTTGGCCAGATGCTAATGTTAAGCAGAGCCCTGCATGAGGCCGACGTAAGGAAGATGGATAAGCAGCCAGAAAGAGCATGACGGATAAGAGCAACATTGTAAAGCGAGTTCTCATGAAAAGCCGATGGGCAGGGATTGGGAAACCCTGTTGGCTGTTCAACAAGAAGAGCCCAATGAGGCATTTTATCAAGACATACGATTCTTTTATCAACCCCACTTCTCCTCGTTTCATGCAAAGATTCCACTTCGACAGCCTTTTGAAATGCACATTTCTATGGCTGGAGTCACATCAAAGCTCAGGTTTCTGTAGAACTGTGTGAGCCGAAAGGCCGATAAGTGCTTTTCATTCATCTCCTTACTGTTGGACTCGCCTTTAAATGTGGATCGTTTCCAAGGTCTTTTTAAGCAGCAAGAGTAGCCTCTTTTAGATCTCCACTTCCCTATTTTTACAATTCAAGCTGCGCTTGAGGGACGAGATGATGCATAACAACAACTGGAATGCCAAATTGCCGGTGCAGATATTCCAGGAATGCAAATATAACAGATGGCAGTGGCTGGCTAAACATACCCCTCTGAAAGAATTCCTACCAGCCCTCCCCACCCCCCCAAATTCAGAAGCACTGTTTTTGTTGTTTTTGTTGTCCACTGCGAAGACCAGCCCTCACAGAAGCACATGTCCTTGATCAGGCCCAACTGCTTCCAGTTGTGTGCAAGATAATATTGATTTTATGGAGCCAACACCTTCTCCCTGGATGCTGAAAGCTGTAAACATGATCCCCCATTGTTTCACAGCAGGATATAAACAAAATGTGGTCACGAAATGCTCAGACCCGGGACGTCCCGGCCGCGGCGGCGGTGGTGCAATGTACAAATTTCAGTCTCTGCAAGAAAAGGCGGAAAGGTTGCACGGGGTACAGAACGAAGTGTAACTCGAGGAAATGGGCAAAGGGGAAGAGGAAACGATGATGTCAAGAAATGACTGCGTTTCCTGTCCGACATTCTTATCCATCCCTCCGGCCCACACGCAAACAGGAGGGGGTGGGTGGGGGGGCTCAAGAGGGTAGGGGAGACAGAGGGGGAAAGTGGTAGAGAGGGATTAAAGAGGACCGGGGTGTGGATTCGGGAGATAGAAACGACGGTGTGAAAGGAGAGAGGCAGAATTTTAAAATGGAGGAAAGAGGAGGGAAAGGAGACGTGCAGAATGAGAAATCTCTCTGATCTCCGCTAGCTTCACACACTCGCGGCCCTTGGTTTCCCTTTCCTCCAATTATTTCAACATCATCCTATCCAGTTCTTGGAAGAGTAGGAGGCGTTTTCTCCTCTGCTGTCCGATGATGTCATGCACTTCTTTACAGGCAACAAAAAAAAAGCCCCCTCCGCCCAGCATCCCAACCCCCTACCCCAGCCCGGCCATTCAGGACCCCTCCTCAAACATTCCTGAACTCAGGCACGTTTTCTGATTCCTGCAGATACGTGGGGCGTCTCCCCCTCCCCCGACTTGGGCCTCGGTGTGAACCTGATTTAGTGTTGTGATGGCAGCCTGGATTAATTAAAGCAGCCCATTTATCTTGTTTAAAGAAAATAAGACGTGTTAATAAACTGGTATCCACCTCTACGTCCATAACTTAAGTGGTGATAAAACAGCATTTGATTTATCTCAGACAGTGTCATCGATCATGTCTGTTACACTCTGAGAAGTGGTGAAACTTAAGACTTCGTTTTCATCTGGTGGCATAATCTCACCCAACTGACATACTGCAGATCTCTTGGAATTTACCCAAAATTCAGCCTGAAATATTTAGGAACATTGGAAACTCTCGGACCTGACAGGAATTCAGAGCAAATTTGATTTGTCTTTGAATGGATTAGTTGGTTGAGAGAACGTTAGATAATAACTACCTAACACAATAACAACTGGTGTAGCATTTGACTTGGAACCTGAGTTAATTGCTACTCTAATTTATTTGAATTATGTATCTGTTAAATGTATTTCTGTCTATTTTGCTTAATTTAGGAAATTTAATTCACATGCTTGGGAGTTGGTGGATGGTTTCCTATTTGCAATCTGTAATTTCTTTCGCAATATATACTTGATATTCATGTCTTGTATTATTTCATCCACATAACCTTTGTTTCTGCAGCATCTGTGACAGTCCATGTGTTGAAGCCAAAATGAGATGAGACACAAATCAGCTTCTAAACTATGTATTTCCACAAACTAAATCTGTGGGAAAGTATAAGAAAAAGCAAGGCGTGCATCATTCTTTAACTCAAAGACAAACTGTACTGTTCCTGTTGTTGACAGTCTTCGCCATTCAGCGCAGTGTAGCCTGAAGCTGTGTCTCCATTAAAATCTCTGAGGATGTATGGAAGTCCAGGAATGTGACTGATGTGTATGAGTCATACGAAGGAAGTCGGGGGGGAAGAGGAAGATGTGGGCCGAGCCAACAGAACTACTCTCATCAGAACTCTAAATTCCCTCCGGCCTGACTCACTGCCCACTCAGCACAACGTACTGTCATAGTGGTCATTATGTACTATGATACAGATAGTTAAATACCTGCTAGATGAGTCACTGCATGAACGGAGAGCTTTAGTCGTGTGTCACAACTGACATTCTCAGCGAGTTACTGTAATCAAGTGAATGGCCCTTTCATGATATACCCATACGATTTTACTCTAAACCTGCTGCTACCTATCAATGCATAGATGTAATCATATTAAATACTTAAAAACTTAAAACATGTAACTAAGTTACCAGGGCTTACAAAAGAACTGAATCTCCTCTTGTCCTTGGAACTTCCCCCTGAAAATATTATATCTTATTAGATTTGCGACTGTTTTCTTTCCTTCCCCCCTCTACTCCCCTTTTCCCACTCCTGTTAGCTCAGATAAAAACCCATGAAGACATCCATTCATGAGCATGGATTCTCTGTATTCACTGCTCTTTCAATTCAATGGATCTGAAGAATCTCCCAGGAAGTGGTGTCGGATAAAGAGAAAATACAAGGATTTGCTTCGCCCACGTTTTGCCTGAGACCTTTTCTTGGTTGTCTTTCTTTTGTGCTGTTAAGGGTTTAGGTTGCTTTGTTAGAAACTCAGTAAATGGTAAAGGAAAATAATAAATGGAGATGATGCTACAGAAAGCAACCCAACGTGTTGCTCCTTATACCTGAATCATTTTTAAGATCACTTTTTGCCTCCAGTGCAATCCTTACATTTAAGAGCAGACGCTCTTTAGGCGAGGAGGCCTCTCAGACAGTACTTGATTATTGGTGTTATCACCCATTTGGGAACCTTCGAGATGGAATTCACACATTCTTGTGGGACAATGGCAAAGTGTGACAGATCTGATTATGCTGGTATTTACCTGAGGATTTATCTACATTCCTGCTGGTCTCACCCCCTCCTCAGACAAAAGCTGAATTAAATGTGTCTGTACTGCAGTAATTGAGAGGGGTCCATTAACATTCGCTGGGGGGCGGGTGCCAACTTGATGGCCCCATTCAGGGCCTTAGATTTGGGTTCCAGGTCTTGGAATAGTCTGAGTTCTGCCTATAGTTCTACCGAGGTACTGAGTTATGAAAAAGTCTGTAGTGTCCTGTGTACTAACAAACATTTTTGTATGAGTTTGAATTGACAGAGGGAGTTTAAACCTGGATACGAATTGCAAGTTTTGCGGAGGGGTGGGTAACAAATTCTTTGTTGAAAGATCACATGATGTGCTCCAGCCGTCCCATGTGTGGAGGACAAGGTCTGAGGAAGGGTGAGTGGATAAAGAGGAGGAAGGAGGGAGGGGGAGGGAGGAGGGGAGGGGGCTCATTCAGAACAGCTGAAGAAAGGAGAGGGAGGTGGGAAGTTGAGGGAGGCAGGGGTGGTCCTAACATGACATGTGTGTCAGTCTGTTGAAATGTGTGTAGAGCTCTAGTTTTCTGTCCATACTGACTGAGAAGCGCTGGAGGAGAGAAACAGAGAAGCAGCCTCTACCCTCAAACTGGTTTAAGTGGTTAAGACGGAGCCAACTGCAAACTAAGTGGTTTTAGTCAGTGTGTAGAGAAGTGGCAGAAAAACAACAGAGATCCACTGTGAAGGCTTTTTTCTATTTAATTTGATTTTTGTTTTTGCTGTCCCTGATTTTTGCTTTTCAATTTTTCTTTCAAAAGAGGATTTTTGGAGTTTTATACCAATGCTTGGAACAATAACTCTAACAGGTAAGAATGATTCAGGTCTCATTTATCTCAGCTGTTTTAAGGTCCCACCAACTTTGTGCTAAAATATGTTTCTGCTTCATTGTGAAAAAATTGATACAACTTGTATGTTGAAACAGTTGGAGGATTTTTTCTTTGTTATCTTTTTGAGTTATGTCTTAAACCCAAAACAGTGGTTTCTCCTTACATGCTTGAGTGTGGCCAGAGGCATTGTTGTCCTGAGGGTGTGGTTATTTAGCATTCTGGTTGTAGATCCCCCCGGCACGGGTGAGTGATTTCACTCGGATATGGCTGTTCTTTGGCCGCCTGAGAGCCTTATTGTGATGAAAGTGAAATAAACCTTTGAATGCATTTTTTTAAAGGTACTTCCTTTTTTTAATTAAGCCTATCTTATCATTTGTGAAGCTTTCATTCATCATTCCCCCTTCACAAGCTTTTCAGAATGTGTGGACAGAGAGTGCCTTCCTTTCCCCAACCCCCAGTTACAGTAGTAAAATCCTGTTTATCCACTGTACAAGTATCACTCACAGGGCTGGCTTCTCTGGCCAGAGCCAAACACTGAGTGCCCTGAACTGTAGTGAAGTGTACATCCTTTACTACTGCCAACTTCTCACTTGGAAAAGAATTTCACAGTGACAGCTGCCAGATAGAAATACAAGACTGGAATATTTTCAATGCCTGCTTTTAGCACAAGCCGCCGTTTAAGTCAGCTCCATGTGTCCCGTCATGTGAAGTGTTTCATTAGATTAGAGTGGGATCCTAATTCCCAGTGGGGTTTTTCACTTAAGCCACAGAGGACAGGGAGGGAGGAGAAACGGGGCGTATGGAATTAATTAGATGCCAAGAGTGATTCTTCTTCGGGTCTTATAAATTGGAGTGATGGCTCAGATGGGGCTGATCTGGGATGTTTTGCTTCATGGTGATCTCATATTTTGCTGCTATGCACGTAAATTGAACACAAGTGCAGAAACATGCAGTGGTAATCATTTGTGTTTTCAGATTTGCTATGAGTTAGTTCAGGATACAGTCATCCAGATGCTGATGACTCAATGGCAATAAGATAAAGGGAAGGTAAATGGTGTTACTGTGGGTGTTGTAATGGGAGCTGTTGTAATGGAGGATCCCCTGGAGCCCTGGAGACACTCTGACCACATCTTTGATAGAGAGAGGGGTGCTAGACTGGAGTCTGTTAGGGGGAGGGTGTGGGGTGTCTCCTTGTCCTCCTTTTATTAACTGACCCCTTTTGTTTTAAGGGCCCATGCTCCAGACAATTAATCACATGAAGGATTTGCATATATTTGGCGGAGTTTGTAAATAGACTCTGGAGAACATTGCTGCTATTCAGCTCTCAAACTGCCCTGTAACGTCCCCTACCCCCTACCCCACCCAGAAAAGCCCCTCACGCGACTTGTGAAACAGCCACAAGTGAAACATCTGATCCGGCCACCCTGGGGATTTACAGCAATTGTTTATTGGTAGTGTTATTTAATATGAGACATGCTCCGACACTTGCATATGCACAGTCTGTCTGCAGCGGAGAGAGGCATCTCAACAATGACTGCGTGTATCTGAGATATGCAACAACCGTTAAAGTGAGTTCGGCTCCGGGGCAAGACCCCACCCCAGCTCCCAGCCCCCCCTCCACACCCACCCTTCCTTCATCTCTTAACTGTCACCCCCCATAGCCTCACCCCTTACGCTCACATTCTTTCTGTTACAGTCGTTATTTAAAACACTCACCCTCCTCCATCACACAGGCCAGCCAAACCAGCCAAAAAACAAATCAAGCTAAGTTGTGTGACTATAAAAAAAAAAGTCGGCCTGGAAAACAAAGATCAAAAAGATGAGGGAGATGCCAGTAGTCTGTTAAATCAACAGGGCTCCTGTTTTATGATACACGTAGACACACCACCTCGTCTGGCTCACTCTGACCCCTCACACACACACACACACACACACACACACACTCACACACACACACACACACACACAGATGTCTTCATTCAAAAGAAAAATACTCCAGAAGTTCATGTAACAAAGCATGGAGCTGGTGTGATTGTTTACAGTGAATGGATTTTTCTTTTACTTAGGCATAGTTGAGCTAACTCTGTGCTCATACTCAGCTTTTGTAACAGATAAACATCAAATCTAGATTTTATGTGTTTGTGGTTGACTTGCTTGATTAACAGTTGCATGATTTGACGAATATCCTGAAAGTATGTGTGAGAGAGGCCCCTGCCAAGGGACACTAACATACTTTATAAATCACTTGTTGGGACTTGTTATCCCTGTTTATCCTAGTTTGGTAAAGTCAGCAAACTTCTTCTAAGCTGCAGTGTGTCTTGATAGTAGCAAAGTCGCCTACCCCCCTTCCTTTATTTTCAGAGGCCAGAGAGGGTTAGAAGACTATTGTGTTTGAATGTGTGTGTGCCTTGGGAAGGGGGTGGGTCCCCATCCATCCTGCTGTGGTGGAATTTGGGTCAAGGGGATTGGGACTTATTTTAAGGAGGGGTAGTAGCAGAAGCCTTCATTGTTTGTGTTGAGTGCAGCGTGCAGACAGAGTATATCCAAAAAAAAATAAACAGTCTTGAAATCCCTTGGCATTTAATTCAGATTTTGTTTAGAACCTCCTAAAATAGTGTTTGTGCAAATAGTGAACAGCATTGGTCACTTTCTGCTCAAGTCAAATCTATATATAAGATATGGGCGTGCCATCACTACCAACCTGAAAGCACTTCTTTGTTTTGTCATCAAACGAGTCTGAAACAGGACATGACCAGAGAAAGCTCTTACTTAATTTCTTTTATTAGTCAGCTGAAGCATTTTATTAAAGTTTTTCTATTTTGAAGTTAAAATATTCTAGGAATGCAGTGGTACTGAGCATAAATTCATCTCTATAATTAAGCAAAGGATGTGGACAGATGTGGGCGCTGAGTTTTACATTTTTGTGAGACAAGAACAGTAATTTCTCTGAGATTTTTTTAACCAAATCCACTTTCAACTACCTTGTTTTTTACATTGTCTTCGTGTATTTGACGTCTCTAGTTTTTAATTTAAGAGTGAACTCAGTGTCACATGATTGTGATATATTGTTTATTTCTACAAAAGAGAAAGAGGCACTGATTTTCCCACAGTTGTAGTGGTTTAGGGGAGTGTGAGAGTTGTTGCTTCCCACTATGTGTAATCAGGTAAGCTGATAGCTGGGCATTAAAAACCCAGAGGATTTGTTTTGAGAGTCCAGTGGTGTCAGATGTGTGGTCCTCTAGACTGTGGTGAGCTCTTAGGGGGAGTGAAAAGAAAAAAGAAGAAAAGCTTCAGCTACACAATGCAGAAGTTTGTAATATACATGAGACTAGCATTACTCGCAGTGAGTGAGCAGGAGTTTCTATGAAACTTCTTTTGGGGAATATTCTTGTATTTGTTCCGATATTTCTAGTCCTCTTGCCATTTTATGCAACACAGAATTTTCTGGATCAGATTGCAATCTGATTGCAATTAAGTGGTCACATGTTTAATAACATCAGCTCAGGGGTCAGAATCTCAGCAAATACTTTCTGTACAACATCTGATTATGTACAGATGGGATGAGACTTTCATCTCTGATTTACAGCATGCATTGGTTTTAACTGGAGTTTCTCCTCAGAGTACTGACACGGTGAATGATTAATGCTGTCTGGGACAATAATTTGATTTCCTTGTTATTACCTGAATCTGTTAAATCATACCGCTGATTAAAGCATTTCTAAATGAATATCATGGGGACATTGTTAGTGATCTTTCAGTACAAGCACAGTAAAAGTGTTACAAAGTTGAATGAGTAGAAAGTAGTAAGGCTGAGGTGGGAAAACAGATCAATATCTGACCGATTTCTTGTCATTTCAGTTGGCCAGCCAGATGGTGTGTCTGTGGCTCAAAAAGAGGAGGCTCCTGAGACTATGGACACCATCCAGGATGAAGTGGCTCCTCAGGTGAATGGCGAGAAAGTGGAGAAAGAGTCTCCCGATGCTAATGACATATCTGCTGTCGAAGAGAAAGCCGCAGAGGAGAAAACTGATGACGCCAGTGAAGTGGGCTTCAAGAAGATCTTCCGCTTTGTGGGCTTTAAGTTCACACTGAAAAAGGACAAAAGTGAGGAGAAAGACCCTGTGAAGTTACTGACAGTTAAAGACAAAGAAGAAGAAGAAGAGGTTACTGGGACTGATGAACCTACAAAGGAAGAGGAGGCTGCCACTGCTGAGGAGAAAAGCACAGCTGAAGAGACGGAGGCCAATACAGAGGTGTCTACTGTTGAGGCAGAGGTCATTAAAGATGGTGACAAAGCTGAAACCCCTGAGGAGGCAGCTGAAGGCCCAGCCACCGAAGCTGCTGATGAAGCGGTCACAGATGAGGGAGCTGAGAAGGAGGCAGAGACCACTCCACCATCCCAGGAGACCACCCTGTCCCCTTTAAAAAAGCTCTTCAACGGTGTACTCTTCTCTAACCTGAGAAAGAAGGCAAGCATCAAGAAGACAAAAGAGGAGGATGGCAAAGAGGCAGCTGCTGAGGGAGACGCAGCAAAAGCTGAAGAAACAGCTGCTTCTGGGGAGGAAAAGGATGAAAAGGAGGAGGTAGAGGAAGAAACTAAAGAGGCGACCCCCGCGGGAGAACAAACAGAGCTCAAGGAGGAGGCAGCAGCTACTGAAGAGGACGCAAAACCTGAGTCCCCACAGCCTGAGGTCACTGATGAAAGCTCTGCTCCAGCAGCCACTCCAAGTGAAGATACCAAACAAGAAGTAAAGCTAGAGTCTAGTTCAGATGAGGAGAAGGTCCCAGCAGAGGTGACATCAGAGGCTGAGCTGCTTTCCTCACAGGAGAAGGCAAAGCCCCAGGGAAGCCCCCTGAAGAAGCTCTTCACTGGAGCCGGCTTGAAAAAGCTCTCAACGAAGAAACAGAAGGCCAAGAAGGATGCTGAGGCCAAACTCACTGAGTCTGGGGAGCAGGCGGCAGAACAGCTTCAGTCCTCAACCGAGTCAGCAGAGGCTCCAAAACCTGACAGTGGGCCCTCATCTCCTGAGGAGTCAGGAGAGCATGTAATTGCTGTGGAGGTGACCCAGATTGAGTCTAGCCAAGAGGCCGATGGCGAAGTTGTCTCTGATAGCGAGAAGAAGAAAGAGGGTATCATTGCCTGGTCCTCCTTCAAGAAACTAGTAACACCCAAGAAACGTGTGAAAAGGCCCTCTGAGAGTGAAGATGAAGCCACAGGTGAGAAGCAGGCAAAGTCAGCCACGCTGTCCTCCTCTGAGAGCGCTCCATTGGCAGATAAGAGTGTTGAGGAGGAAGCTAAGGAGGAGAAGCCAGCTGACGAAGAGTCAAAGACCGACAACGCAGAGAAACTGGTCAGCAGTACTGAGGAACCAAAAAAGAAAATGGACACCTCCGTTTCCTGGGAAGCTCTGATGTGCATGGGTGGACCGAAAAAGAGAACCAGGAAGACCTCTGATTCAGAGGATGAGGAGACCAAAATTGAAGAGGAATTGCCAGCAGCAGCAACAGCAGCAGAAGAAGGAGAGCAAGTGGAAAAAACTGAGGCTACTGAGGCCCCCCAGAACGCTGAGACAGAGCCAGAAGTTGTCACTTCCCCAGAACCCGTAAGCACCCCGCCTGAGAGGGAGTCAGCCTGGGACACTTTGAAACGTATCGTTCTGTCAAAGAAATCCCCCAAGGTTGAGGAGAAGACCGAGGAGCCCACAGAGCAGGTTCAGTCAGATGGTGAAGCACCAAAGGAGGAGTCAACCTTCTCTTTGAAGAAGTTCCTGCCTGGACGCAAAAAGAAGAAGGTTGAAAAACAAGCATCCAGTGACCTTGCCTCGGCTGAGGAGGACTCTGACACCCCAGCTGTGGTTCCTCTCTCAGAATATGACAAGTCAGCTGAGGTGGAACCGGAAGCACCAGCAGAACCAGCCACAGTCCAGATCAAAGTGTCGGCTGAAGATCGATCCCCATCCTGGATCCCTGCCATTATAGAGGATGACAAACAAGATGAGCTGAGTGACATCCCAGAGGAGGCTGAAAACACTGCCACACCAAAGTCCATTGACACAGAGGTTACCGAGGATGAAACAGAGGGTGATGCTATTTCACCACTTAAAGTGCCAGGGCGTGCGGGGCGCAGGCTGTCCACGGCTGAGGTTAAGCCTGTTGCTCCTGCCCCATCGGCAGAAACCACTCCTGTTCCTCAGGGCCCGCAGCCAGAGACCGCTCAGGAGGTTAGAGAGGGCATTGAGGCCCAAGTTGATGAAATCCCAGTCAACACATCTGTGGCTGTTGAAGATGCACCAATTGAGGTTGCCTCTGAAGAAACAGAGTATGAACCACCGACTGAGATGGCAGAGTCAAAGACAAATACCCTCCTGGAGCCACATGCTCGTAATGAGGCAATGGCCATCTGCACAGGCCTCGGCACCAAGGAGATTGCCAAAGTGGCTGTGGAGAAGCCCGTCACACCTGTCATTGAGACAATGACTGTGATCCGCGACGCTCTGGGCTCAGAGGTTTCAGTGGAAGAGATGGCGTTATCTCCTGTGGAAGCAGAGCTCACAGAAGATGAGGTGCTCACTGCCCAAATCCACCAAGTAGAGACCACAGACCTTGAGTGTGCTGTTGAAGACCCACAGAGTGAAGTAGTGGACATCCAAGCAGCCAGCGAGAACTTTGAGCCAGAGATCGAGAAGGCTGGAATTGTCTGCACTGCTTTGGAGCAGACTGAGGTCCTTCAACCTGCCGCAATGAGCGAGAACTCTCCTAAGGTGGTTATGGTCAATCCCATCACGCCGACACTTGAAACAGCTGTCTGCACCCTGAGTACTGAGGTCAATGAGCCAACCATAGAGACCAAGGAAGTGGAAATAAGTACTGAGAAGCTTGCAGCCACTGAAGAAAATACACCAGTGAAGGAGGTTATTCAGGCTATCTGTGAAACCTTAAAAACTACTGTTACAAAGGAACCTGAGACAGCCATCCCAATTCTCATACCAAGCGAGGAGGTTCCTGTTATCACCAAAACATTGATCCTCATGGCTCCACTCAGTGATTCTGACCAGGTGACCACATCAGACGTGGTGGCAGAGTCAGTGGCTGATCAAACAGTCCAGGTGCAGGAAGCCACGGAGGAGGGTTCAGTGTTAGAGTCCGTGGAGACCACCACCACTCAGATCGTATCTTCAGAAGCCACTGCTGTTGTCGACCAGGCCTCTGAGAAGATTGAGCAAGTCACAGAGGATGCCCAACAGGAGAGTGAAATTGAGGCTCAGAGTATGGTGATTACCCAGGCTGTCATTAAGGATGCAGTGGACAAAGTTTCAGAAGACAAGCCTGAACCCACAAAGCCGGCAAAGTCCACCACCCCGACAACCACTATCCCAACACCAGTCCAGGCTATAGCAACAACAGAGAAAGAGATTGAGATCACAAGCGATACCCCTGTCGTCACTGATACCCCTACTCCTGTTGTCTGCAACAAACCAGCACCTAAGACACTGTGTGTTGCCATGGAGGTCATCGATGCAATCCCAGTCGAAGTCATAGAGAGCCTTGATGTCTCTGGAGAGGAGGCCATCAAAGCAGAGGAAAACCTGAAGAAGGCTGTGGAGGTAAACGTAAGTGAGGAAACTGTTGAAATGGAAGAAGTGGTGGAGATTAAGGCTGAGGATGAGGCAGGTGAAGAGGCGGAGAAACAGATCAAAGAAGAATCAGGTGATGAAGGGAAACCACAGTTAGAGGAGGCAAAGTCAGAGGCCCCTTCAGAAGAGGACAAAGAGAAAGGGCTGGAGATCCACATGCCGGTCCAAGTGGTCCTGCAGACGGCGACAGTGATGGAGGAAGAGTCCGTGGAAGAAGAGGCCGTTGTGGAGTTGGACGGCAGCGAACCCGAGGCTCAGGACACCGGTGCACCAGCAGAGAAAGCCTCAAGTGAGAGCAAGCTTTCGACGCTGGCAGAGGAACCTCAGGCGACGCCTTCAGCAGAGGTCCCCACCTCCAGCCAAGAGACAGAGGCAGCAGCCAGCCAGGCAGACGCAGAGAAGAAATCGTCGGTGAAGTGCGCGGAGGTGATGGCGCAGGTGATCGAGGTGATCGAGGAGGCTGTGAAGGAGATCGAGCCCGCATCCACAGAGATCACAGCAGCGTCATGAGCAGGTAAGGCCGATCTCCCACTGTGGAAAGATCACGTTGAATGTTTATGGGAACTGTTGATCACGGTCAGAAATTATAATTTCAGGCAACAAAACCAGTTTCTAAAGTGACATGTTAGTAGTTTGGTCAAAGTGGTGATAGAACAGTAGAGACAGAGAGAGGAGAGCTGTTTTCAAAATTCCTTTGTTGGCCTATCAAACAATCTTCTCATAGTGGCTTTTTTGAAACATCAATGGGCCTTACTTTTTATTAGGGAGTAGGGGAGGGTATTTGCCCACTGGCCAGATGAAAAAGCTTTTGTTCAGGCCGTGAGTAACCAGGGGACCTTTGATATCAAAGCAGGAATGCCGCCGTTGACCCCTTCTTTGTAGGCCGGGGTCTTAAAGGGAAGCGGTGTGTGAGAGGGGCAGATGAACTTGTGCTGAAAGACTGATTATGATTCCTCCGCTCCCTCCTCCTGTTTTCCTTCTATCACAGGCCCAGTATGGAGTCAAGAAAGCATGTCAGTGTACACATTTGTTGGATTCAATTACAAAGCCTCAAAGAGCCAAAGTTGTTTTTTCTTCTCTCAGTTGTTATCATGCAATATCCTTAACAATTTACAGGGCAGCACAGCAGTGTTCATGCGGGATATTTTAGTGACAACGATTAATTGAGTTTTATAGTGACGAGGAGGGAAACAGGGTGTAGGTCTCTTTTATATTTTTAACAAGCACTCCTGCAGCTCTGCAGCAGAGGAGAGTCAGGGGGCGAATAGAAATGGGAAAGCAACGCAGGAAAGAGCCTGGCGAGTTACAGCAGCTTAATGGCAGCAGCGTAGCAGCTCTCTCACAGTGTGTGCTGACTCACATAAACAAACCTTGAGAGGCATATGAGAACAAATTAAAAACAAAAAATAAAAACACAGCAGTATAAGACAACAAAAGATTGTGCAGGTGTGACTTGACAACAGCGTTTTCCATGAATAATTTGGACCGGGCATTTTTGGCAAGTTATGTAACTGCTTTCGTTTGACCTGTATTTCTTACGCAACTGCATCAGAAACAAACTCAGTTAAGTCTTTTATTGGAGATGGTCATTTAATCAGGGCATCGGACTAATGCTCCGGTCTCTGGACTTGTTAAAATGCCAGTATATCACCTTCATCTGTAAAAGCTGCTTTCACTGTGAAGTTTTAAAGTGCATATCTGGATGTCCTGGTTACTTTGAAAGGGAGCTGATCTGTTAGATGCCACTAATGATCTGAATAGGAAAGGATGTGCCCTCTCATATTCCTAATGTCTGCTTTTTGCCTCTCCACCACAGCTGAAGATACATGACTGATGCCTGGGAGACATACTGTCTGGACCAGGAAGTGAGTGATGAGGGAGAGAGAGAGAGCGAACAAGAGAGAGAGAGAGAAAGAGGAGGGGGCAGCTCTGTGCTAATACACTGAGACTGGGCTCCACCCATCCTGCCCAGAGACTGAGTGAGCTGTGCCATTCTCTCCACCTCCCCTTCCACCTGTACTCCACCCCCATCCTGCAGCCCCGTCACTGCGGCATGACGTCCCACCGCCATATTCCCACCCACTCACTCACACGCTCGCACACACACACGCACACACACATTCACACATGAAAGCATGTCCTGTGTCTCAGAAGCTACCCATCTGGCTTGCAGTCAGCGTGATGTATGTCCGGCATCTCAGCGACTTCCCACCGCCCTCGCTGCAAAAGACAAGAGTCTGCGATCTGGTCAAGTGTGTATCTGTTCATATGTGAGCGTGTGTGTGCATGTATGTGTACAGTAGCAGGAGTGAGCTAGAGGTCACAAGGTAAAGAGATGGAGGATTATTATCTTGTATATTGTATTTATATCGTGAGTATTCTTTCACCCCTAAGTTTTTTTTGTTATTGTATGGACATTGTTTTTAAAATTCCCATATGAAGCTGTGATACACCGGAAATTCCTCTGAGTGAGATGACAGTCAGTTCAAGGGTCTCTAGTGAAAAATTACCAAAAGAAATGTGACACTGTTGTAAATAAGTGGCCGGTGTATCACAGCTTTTATAGTCATATACATCGATTATTTCAAGACTCTATAGCAATTATAAGTAAACCATGGTACAAGTGTGATTCCACTGACTGTAAGTGTTAACACTGATCTGATAGAAGAAAACAGGAAGAGGGCAGAGAGTTTAATATCTATGGGAAATACATCACATGTTTGACTGTTGACACATTGTGTTCTCACTCTGCACCCAAACAACAATACTTAGTGAGATTCATGTAGATAAACCTAATTTACTGTGAAAAAAAGACATTGTTACACATTGTTTCATGTAATAATACAATAAAATACTATTATAACACCCTCGTTCAAAAATGTCGCACAGGTATTTGGTAAACAGTGATGTTTAAGGGATGCACAGTGCCAATCACTGCCACTGAATAGTCACACTGCATGGACTCATGCATGTAAGAGACAGCTTATCATCTTGACAGTGTTTAAAGGCTGTGTTTTCCAAGTTACTATGTGTGTGACATACTGTATGCACTATACGTGTGTAGATTTTTGAGTCCAACACCCTCCACACTATGTTTATACTTGTAATGAAAAGATAGTATATTGATGCCCTCTGTTGCCTACAAAAGGTAGTGCACCACTTTGTCTTTGCTCCTCAGTTTGACTCACAAGGGTGATACAGTATGAAAATGATCTATGTCCAGTCCAAGTACCTGCGCCTAGGTCGTATTGTCATCCAGCGTGATAGCTCAGGTTCAGACAACTGGAACCGGCAGAGAACGCGGACTCGCTGATGAGCATTTAGTGGGGCACCGCCTTCGACTGCATGGTACCAGAAGTAAAAATAAAAGGTCATTTTATTCTTAATTTAAAAGCCAAATCGAGTTAAGGTCAATCAGGGAGTCATGGTCTTTCCATTGCTCACGGGATGTGGCATCAGTTGCATCCAATCTACTCAGCTACTTTGAGTCACGCATGAAACCTAAGTAATGAGGTCAGGGCTCATTTTGCAAGCTATTATTGGGCAAAGTGGGAGATGTTTTATTTTTTATTTGTTTTAGAGGAATATCTGAAACATTCCTGGGTCCCAGTTTTACCACCAAAGCAAATGTGACAGCGGGCCGAACTGGTATTTGTTTATTTCCTACCAAATTAATCAAAGTTGCACCGTCAATCATTCAGATGTGTTGAGAATTCGTGGTGAGTGCTTCTTTTGTCCAATGATCACTCATTTGGTGGCCGATGCGAGCAGATCCAGTGGCTCACACTTCACTCAGCTTCATGACCAAACGAGAGACAGATCGGGAAGTAACGGCCCCCGTTAGGTCACCACTTCCCTTTACTTTTGACTCTAGAGGGTGTCTCACATCCAGTCTAGCTTTATGTAAAAATAAACGATTACAAAATGCAGAGTTAACTAAAGACTTTTGCTGTTGTTGCTCAATGTAAAGCATTTCGTCAGGGCACGTGCCCGCTTCAGTGCTCCCTGCTTTTTGTAACACACTTAACTGTGAATCTGTTAACATTTTGTACAGATTGTTTACCTACTGTATGTACTTAAAAAAATCATATAGTTGTAATAAGAACTAATAACCTGCAGCCATTTAGCTTGATATTCATGTAGCATGGTTTTAGCTGTCTTTTATATTTTCCAAGCTGTTAATAGTAAGGATAAAGAAACTTGTCTATATTTCATTCAATAAAGTTAGAGAAAAGTGGTGTGTGTTTTGTATTCATCTCTGGGCCTGTAAACCCTGTGGGTCACCACAACAAACTTAAACCACTGCAGTCAAGACTTTTACTATATCTATCTATCTATATCTATAGCTATATATATATATACACACACAACAAAAAAATGAACTCATACTCTATATGTGCAAGTAGACTTGTCTGTAATTGTAAATTCTAGCACCTACACTCTTATGAATTCTTCAAGAATCAAAGAGCAGAGTTCTCACACCTTATGACTCCAAAGATGCTATACCTATTTAAAGCAAATGTGTAAATGAATGGCAAAGAGGAGTATATAAACTCTCAGTTCCCGACACTTTTTCTTTATGTAGAATATATAGACGAGAGCCACAGTTACAAAACAAACATGATTTTATTTGTCATTCTTCACTGAATAAAACAAAAAAAAGTTGTTTGTACAGAAAATTACTCACATTCCTGAGAACACAGATTGATCACAGTAGATGTCAGATGGGCACGGAGGGAGCAGGATCATGGGCGGGAAATGAATGATTATTGTTTGGATGAACAACAGTGGCCAGAAAAGGCAATGTGAAACTTCTCATTCCTGTTCTCGTCTTCCTGAGATGTTTAAACACACATAGATTCACAACCACTTCGTTACGTGGCAGCCGTGGAAGAACAACTGAAGCTTGACCCAGGAGAGGATTTAGACTTTCCACAAAGGCTGTGCAGGTTTCTGTGCATTAGTGGAGCTTGGAAAAATAAATGTCAGTAGTACAGCATGTGAAGACGAGCTTGAATTGAGATACACAAGAGGAACCTTTCCCTGCTTATCAGTACTTCACACTCAGATTAAGTTCACAGATGAGAGTTTCCTTGTTTTGACCGTAACTTAACATTGGCAAAGATGGTCATGTCATTGGCAACCACTCCACACACATACAAGCAGAGAAATTACTTCAACGTTAACAGCCTTCCTCCTCACCAGACCTGAGTAAACAAAGAGAACAGCTCCATCTAGCCAAACACTGGGCTCATTGCATCAAAGCAGTGTGTTTCCATCTTCTTCATTAAGTTTGTTTCTTTTTTAGCACAGAAATCCAACAAAAACCAAAGTAGTGGGGCCACATCCTCACTGTCGCAAGCTCACTCACTGCCACCTGTGGTTGACAAAAACTGGGTTGAAGAAAAATAGAAAGCTTAAACATACTAGGGATGGGCATGTATTTCAAACTTTCACAACATTACCATGAGATGGGAACAGGTCAATTGATCCAACAAAAAAACACATTGAGAATCATTTTCTACTGTATGCATTAATGAGCTTTTGTGCTTACAACAGCTATGGAAGTTCATATAGCAACGCTATCTATGAATAGCTATGTCCTGTTATATGGAAGCTACATAAACTAACACACTACAGTTAGACAGAGTGCCCTTTACATATATCTGGACAACGAAAGGAAGACAGAGAAAATCATCTTTTTTTTTTTGTTGCTATCTTATACACTGGATAAAGGTGGATGGATCCTATCATCACATTGTTATTGTAGCTTAAGTTTCCACTAGAACAATGAGGAGTCTTACACGGCTCCCCTTGAAAAGCTTCATCCATCCCTACGTTTTGTACTCACAATTAAAAACTTTAGAAAAACACAAAGTAAGACAGTAACGCTAAATGATATGCTCGATTTGCATAAACCTGACGGTGTTGGCCCGACAAAAGCCCGGCAGAGAATTTTGTTCCTGCTGCATCGCTACTAGTTACGCTTCACATGTTTCGGTTCGACGAATCATACGACTGCTACACATCACCTGAACGTGTATTCAAAGTTTCTTCACACACCTTCCAGTCATCAGTAGTACGTAGACCGAGCTTCTGTTATGTCACACAACTGATGTTGTACGTTAAAATAAATAGCATTTTGTTCACACACCCACACAGCACTTGTTCAGACAGCCAGGCACAGTATAGGGACCCTGTCTGGTTTGTTTTTTTTTGTCGTTTTTTCTGTTTTAGCTTAAAGCTTTCCTGCGTAGCACCTGCCTGAGTTCGTCTGACCTCCGCACAGCTTTCTCCCCACGTCCCGTCCCGCCCGCCCATCGCTGTCCCGTCTACTGTCGCAGCTACTACGTCTTTCGCTAACGTGGACAAAGCTACAGCACAAACCTGAATGTCCTGGCGAGACATTACGGAGAAAATATTTCCCTTTTGTGCAAAAAAGAAGAACGTGAGCAATCGGGGGAAGACACTTTAAAAATGAGAGAAAATCTTTTTCAATACTAACCTTGCGGATAAAGTCGTCATGCCCATCCCTAATACATAAACCTCTGCTAAACCAAAAGTAAACCTATTTGTCTATCAATATACATACAACCTTTGCAATATAAAGTAATCTTTGTAAATATAGACTTGTATATAAAATTAGAAAAGCATGTCAAACAAAAATTAAGGGCCTCAGAAGTAGATCAAGCAAATTACATAAAGACTAGTTGTACAGCCTGCCATCAAGGTTACATGTGTCTAAATGGAAAAATGACTCTTCTAGAACCAGTAACTAAGGACTTGTACGATGCGAGTAAAAAATAAGCTCATGACGATTTAAAGTGGCTCAACTGTAAACACAATCGACGCTCTTGCTTGACCAACCTCCAGCCAAACGCACTATTGAGAGCAATTGCGCGTTAATGAGGCGTACTGACACAGAAACCATAGTCACACATGGGACAGCTGACACAGAGAGGAACAGCCACTGGGAAGGACCGAAAAAAAAAAAAGGTCTTCCGAGAGATTTATTCTGCTGAACCGAACACAACGTGAATGGAAGACAAACACTCCTCTGCGTGTCGGGCATCACCTCAGGGCGGGAGGAGGTGGGGGTGGGGGTGGGGGTGGGGGGGCGCAAAAGGGCACAGATTGTCTCGGGTTTGTATATATTGTGTACTGAGAATCTATACCTGATACGACCCAGCTCTATGTGCGACCCTAGAGAGTTAGTTATTAATTCACACCACGTTGCCCTCCTCGGAGCTCACGCAGCCCCACTCATCTCACAAGCTGCTGTCTTCTCCGGAACTGCCTCGGCTTCCTCTTCCTCTCATTCTCCGAGTCCGCCTGTGCAGCCTACACCACAGCGGCAGCGCCTCAGCACAGACACAATGTGGCACAACCTCACCAATACCCACACGCACACGCACGAGAAGTGATGAAACAAAGCCACCTACTCCCTGTATTTGCTGCTGCTGCTGTTTCTACTGCTGCTGGCTAGTTCTTACATTGAGCATAGGTTGTTCTTTTTTTTTTTTCCTCATACGTTGGGGAGAAAAAAAATTCAAAATACTGTCACAAAAAGAAAAGGTTTTAGTATATTCGACGACTCCGACATCCACATACCCTGACTAACTTCAACTCCAGCAGACCTATTCCTCATAATTTAAGAAACGAACAAACTATGTTAAAAAAAAAAAGGACCGGTACACACTTTTGGCACTACTCTACGAGGATCTCCTCAGTCTTTATGGGTTCCAGTGGGGTGCCCGAGTTGGACAAATCTGAGCCTTCGTCTTTGGAGAACTCTTCACGATTGAGCAGCATCCCGGCGCTGGCGTTTCCCTGCAGCCCCATGAGTCCCCCCTGTGTGAAGCACAAGTGTTTGATCACCTCGTTGGGACTGGAGAAGGTGGTCGCGCAAATGTTACACTTGTAAGGCTTCGACGAGCCCGAGAACATGGCCTCCATCTGGCTGCTGTCCTCGCTGGCGGCGCACAGCTCCATGCTCTGCCGGTCCACCATGGTGTAGGTGTCGGCGCCCTGGTTCAGGCACACGTGGCGGGCCGCCTGGTTGGCCCGGCAGAAGCTTTTCCCGCACGTGCTGCACTTGAAGGGCTTCCCCGTGTGGATGTACATGTGCTCCCTCCAGTGGCTCTTCTGGATGAACTTGCGGCCGCAGGTGGAGCACTCGTACTTCCGCCGCTTCACCTCCCGGTCCAGGTCGGCGCTCTCCAGGTTGTCGATGTCTGCGATGTCCGACGGCGGCGGCGTGTCGGCCTGGGAGTTCAGCCCCCCCAGGCCCCAGCTGGACGTGGACACCTCGGCCCGGGGAGAGTCCGAGTTGGTCCCCGACACGGGCGTCTGCTCGCTGTCGCTGATTATCTCCACGGCGGTGGTGGAGGCGGAGGCACTTGAGCCCATCTTGGCTCCTTTGAGGACGCCCTCCACATCCAGCATGGAATGCTCCCCGGGGGCGACGGGCGAGAGCGCCGCGCTGGGCTCGGCCTGCGCCTGCTGCAGGGCCTGGGTGTGGTGCAGGAGGTGCTCCCTCAGCATGCTCCTCTGGGTGAAGCGGCTGCCGCACAGGTGGCAGGAGTAATGTTTCCTGAAGGAGGCGCTGCGCTTCATGATGCTGGGCTTCACGTGGAGGATGGCGTTGGCCGAGGAGCCGTCGGCGCTCAGCAAGTCCATCGCCGCGTCCTCCGCCGCGGGCTTGGAGGCGCTGGTGGAAGCCTCCAGCTCTACGGGGGAGGACGACAGCTTGGACGGCAGGGAGTTTGCGTAGGACGCGGCGGCGGCGGGCGTGGACGGAAGCTTCCCCTCGGAGCCCAGCTGCTCCGCGTCGAACGGCGAGGAGAGCTGCCGCCGCGCGGGCGCCCGGGCGGAGAGCGCGACCTGCTGGTCGGAGATCTGGATGCCGTACAGGGAGGTGGACAGGTTGATGCTCTGCTCGGGGTGTGTGTACACGGACTGGCTGGCCTCCTGTAAGAGGGGGTAGGCGTGCAGGAACCGGACGCCCTGCTCCAGCCGGGTGGGGTCTATCAACTGGGGCGCCAGCTTGCCCGTGTACATCAGGTTGAGGAGGTAGCTGAAGATATCTGGCTGTATGTCTGCAGCCTTCAAGCGCACACAGTCACTGGAAGACAGAGATGTTGGAGTCAACTCAGGTAAAAGGTGCCCGGGGTTTTCTCTGTATGAGAACGGATGATGGCTGTTTTGCTCCAAGAGGTAAACCTGTCTATGGTTCAGGCCTCAGGTTCTTAAAACCTGTATCGGGCTATATCAGTTTGGCTGTGTTTATGCTTTAGTCAGGGAATCACACCGTAACATTATCAGGGAAACACATTTAGCATGATTTCATCTCTATGTCCTTACAAACCCTCCAATTTACCATCCAAATCCATTTCATTGATTGAATAATGAGATTAGTTGTGGATCATCACACTAAAAAAGGGCTTAAATAAGGTCTGGTGTTCAGCTACAGAGAAGAAAGCTCCTCATTGCATCACACTGGAGCCACAATGTGTTATTTTGATAAAATGCTGTGGACAAACATTCTTGGCATGGTCTTGGCTCTTGTTTCAGATAAATGAACTCTGGTTGTACCTGTCCTGGTGAATAAAGAGCATTCTGAAGTAGTTGGAGAAGGCAGCGAGGACAGCTTTGTGGGCTTTGAAGAAGACATCTCCTATAGCCACAGTGCAGTCGCACAGGAAGCCAAACTCCCTCTGAGCGTTAAGCTGCTGCAGCAGGATAAGACCATGGTTGGCCAACTCCATTCTTCAACCTGCACAAAGGCACACAGACGCACACAAGCAGCAATGAGTTTCCTGTCTGGAAGAAGACCAGAGTTTACTGTGACCACAGAGAGTCAGGCTGACGGTTGTGATCTAACGACCCTGTAATGGCTAACTTAGCGCAGCACTAAAGCACCATTTAATGACACTGGAGACAAATTGTCTAGAGCTGCTGTCACACGAAATTATGGCAATTAATGGTACGGCTCGGCAGCAACAACAACAACATCCTGGTCTTGGTGGATCAGTGTCAGAATTTGGATGTGTTTTACAATGTTAATCAAGAGTCGAGTGATTATTTTGGGTTTTTTTTCCCAGGGGACAAAACATTCTTGTTCTAAATCAACTCTGACGAGCAGTGAGTTTTAAATCAATTAAGAGCGATGTGTTCATGCTCTTTCCCCACGCACAGTCTTTGAACCAGCTGTGCACACAGACAGCGATGCTTCCCCATTGTCAATTTTGCAGATACCAATCTCACATAATCCCTTTGGTCACATAATCTCTGGCGCTTCTCTGGTCACACAATTATTTCCTGGTCACATAATTATCTCTGGAGATGGTGGAGGGTGCGGACAACACATGAAAGACGACAATAACTTATTCTTCTATGTCTACGTCTTCAGTTTCTGTGTAATATATCTCTACAGCTTTTGTCTGTCCTTGGTTTTGACGGAGCCCGGGGAGTCCAGTCCATCTCAGGGGACATTTGACGACGGCACGCGTTCTGGTGACCAATGAGATGGCTGCTGCTGCCCCTAAAGGTCACTGGAGGACTAGAAGGCCCTCGGGCCATCACATGATCAGGGTTACGGGTGTTGACGCACATTCCAAAAGCCGAACTGGTTCTACCCCCCTCTCCCAGTGGGGAATGGAAACAGCCCCCCAGGCAGGGTGAATCTCCTCTCTTCCAACACTTTCTCCACAGCACAGAGCCGAGGATACGTTGGAAGATGCAGGAAGAGAGATTCCTCTTTAACCAAGTTCTCTGAGAGACACAGCTCTGAGTTTCCTCTGGTGGTGAAAAAAAGCCTGCAACACATATGTACTTCATCACAGGGGTCAAAGTGCAAAGATGCTGGCACGGCAGTGCTTCAGGAAAGGGCTCAGTTTCCGTAAATTTTCTGCAAAAGGGAGATTCTGTAACAGCTGCCACTACAAATGTTAACTACCCCCTACCCCTAACTGTACTCAGTAGTCTGGGGAGACTAAATGATAGAAATCTCTCTGAATATATGTGACCACGCTCTGTAATGACCTTTAGGTTGAACCAACACCCGCTCTCATGCAGCTTCAGGAAGAAAAACAAAATCAGCATTAGAACTGTCATGGCCCCACTCACAGGAAGTAGTCGGTTGACCAACTATTTTGGTCAACACTTCAAGACCGATGGCAGGACTTATTCAGTGCAAACGGCTAATCAAAGCAACCGTTCAGCAGCATTTTTTTTGCTTGTAGTTGTTCCTTTAAAAATACAGAGGAATCCTGAGTTTGGTCTGGTCTGGGGCATCCCAACACATCTAACAAACCGTTCTTGCGTTTACAGTTGTTATGACAGGTTTCTGGGTTCCTACTTCTTCTGAACATTTCAGATCAATTATGCTGCTGCACACCTAAGACAATAATTAATTATGTTTAAAATATAGAGAGCTGCTGATCATCTAATATTTTAACCTGAAAATAGAGAGTCCAGGATACAGATGACTCCTGCAATGACTACTTGCTGTTTCTTAATCTTATATTATCGCTCTCTAAAAGGTTTGCTTTTTCATATTATGGTGTTTTAACCTGGATCCTGATTTTTATGGAAGTACCATCTTTGCAGGATGAATAAATTTTCTGTCATCTATCTATGACGGACAAATGGATTATCAGATATGAGAAATGCCCAATCCATATACTATGTTCTCATCGCCAACTGAGGCACACAGATTAAATTGTACTTAACTTGTTTGAAGGAAACATTCATAACTCTAATGCCATAACACAGTTTAATATAATTTATTAGCTATGACTCCACAATACGTCTCTCGTTTGCATGAAAGTCTCCTGTATGGTCCTTCGGAGCTGAAGTTCTTCTGAAGAAGCACTATGCCTCTGGTTTACCACGTTGCCGACCATAACACCTGTGATCATCTGAATTCAACCTCAACTCTCGTGATCTCGTCGGCTGTACGTTAAACCATGTGTTGATCGATACTAACTTGTTTGCAACAATAAAAGCGCCGCCCCTGTCCAGACACGTGGAACAGTCACTTCCGTAGTGAGGTCTCGGCGTTATTCTGGAAATACACCGTTAAAAATGGACCGTGCGGGTACCATGCGGGCTGGATAAACACGTTTATAGCTCAGGGTCGGGCTTGGAAAACAAGTCCGGGTCGCCACTGAGACACGGGGGCGCCTGGGACGAGCGCGCGGACTCGGTTGCTAGCGCGAGGAGGAAAAAAACGGACACGCACGCACGCAGGGCGCGCGCATACACACACACACACACACACACACACACACACACACACACACACACACACACACACACACACACACACACACACACACACACACACACACACACAGAGAGAGAGAAAGGAGCGCGAGCCGCAAGGGGGATGGGGCCGGTCACGAACGCGTTTCTCTTAACTTACCCCCGGTGACAATTTCTCAGATCTGAACAAGTCGCCTCCTAAAACGCCACAAACGCCACCGCGCGTGAGCGATAACCGGGAGTAAACCGAGAGACAAACCTGCGCAACGATGAAATCCGTGGAGTTTGCGTCGTCGTCGCCGTTGTTTGTTTGTTACCGGGGGACACGTCCGTCCTCTGTGTGTGCTCGCAGCAGCCTGTACTGTTCCTCGCAAACGCAGCATTCGTCGTCGCTGGCGTCGGCGGTGGTGGCGGAGGAGAGGGGTCGTCCGTCCGTCGCTGTTTTCCGGTTAGGGGTTTTACGTTACAATCACATGACTGGAGCCGAGAAGAGAGAGAGGAGAGGGGGAAGAGGGAAAAAAAACAGCCGTTGTAAAAAATCCGTTGAGCAAAGGGGGCGGTTGGGTTTACGTTAATTTCCCGCACTGTGTAACCGTCGTGACGTGAAGAAGCCCCGTTGACTAAGAAGAGACGCCGGGTGTTATTTAATCGCCCTTTCATCTGCGAGCCGGTGACTTTGAAGAGTAACGGCTGGTTAACGGCACCCAGTCTGTGACGTTAACGATTTGTTCAACGTGAAAGTCGTAACGTTACGTACGTCGACTCGTTAAAAAAATAACGTTATGGTTTCCTCACATTTGCATCAGTTACACCAAGTTATTCCTCGACCAAGTTACAAGGAAATGTAAACACACGAGCTCACTGCGTGCCATATATGCCAGTATTTAAACCAGTTTTAGAATTAATAACATGAATACTCTGGATTTATATAGGTAGGACACACAGACTCCATGCATATATATAGTAAGTAAGAGTTAATGCATGACAGTGGTTTTCAGATAACTCACTGAAACAGGTGCAGACTTGATACCACGAATATTTTTACATTTGTAATGAGCAATATACACATGATGTGATGCATGTAAAATTCAATTATTTATTTAATCTACAGTCAATTGATAATGTCACCACTGAAACATTAAACATATACAAGGCATGTCGTACATGTTTTCTTAATACAGTTTATACATACACGTAACATGATAATTGGGTGTTTACAGAGGTAATTAGCAACAAACAAATTTGATGTGATGCATAGGTATAAATGGTATATTACCGTCAGCTGAGAAATTGCAAATGAAACATGTTTTTATGTGTGTAAAATCAACAGGTTTTGTCATCATTGCACGTAACTCTTTTCTTGATAACTTCACATTTCAGTTATTTTGAAAAGGATGATATATCAATATTTAAATCAGGTTTAGAGTTAATATTAGTTAATAGTATTTGTACAAACTAGAGAAAATCTGCATGGCTGTGGTTTTCCTCATGTAAATCCAACATATCTAATGAGAAATTGGAATAAAATGTATGAGGTATAAGTATATATGTGTATTAATCTTATTTCTAGGCCTTATTGTTGTACTGATGATTTATATAATCAAAGTCGATTTGCATGATTCACCATAGCAAATTCCTCAGCTGTATAACTAGGTTGTATACTACTTTGGTGTAATTGTTATTTTGATCAAAAGAAATAAGTACGCAGAAATCACAGTTTGAACAGGTTTTGGCAATAACTATGAGTCGTCTCTTTAAGTGACCATGTTTAGTTTCTGATTATTTGATTCCCTGAGGTTTTAGTCTTAATGACTGAAGGCATTTTACAATAATAAGCAGCAAGTATTTGCATGTGAAGGCATCAAAAGTATAGTTCTTTTTATATGTGCTGTTGAAACTATCTTGAATCGTGGATGAAGGAAAAAACTCAACACTTCACAAACTGTCCTCCATGAACCATTCACTTTAATCATCTGTTCATCATCATCTTACATATAACAGAAATGTTAAGTCTACTATAAACAATCCAGCAAAAAAAGCAAAATCATGCCCCCTAAGATGTGCTTTTTAAACATTTGAGATTGTGTTCATTTTACATTTAACCTGTTTCGAGGGTCAGTTTTTGATTAATTTCTTGGCAAGGCCTTTTGTCATACCTTTGGAGGATTTGTGGGAGCAGGATGTGAATTATCTGTGCAAATAACGGTTGCCATACCCATCCGTTCTCATTAACTCCCATTGACAAACAAAAGATCTACACAGGTAAGTACAGGTTAAACCTGTTTGACCATTCACTCCAGATTGCAGTATACTGGTCAAATAAACACTGGTTTACACTTGTACTTTAGATCACAATGTATCAGATAATCTGCTTTCCATGTCTCTTGACTTTGCAAGGGTTCACTGATTTTCATGCTCCTGTGTTGTACAGTGCAAATAATGGGTAAGATTTATAAACTGATACCAATATCAAGAAGGGACTGAAAGACTGCATTGAGATGCACAGCTGCATTAACTGATGACTATACTTAATCTCACATTTGCATAGTGTTCACCCTTGCATATCACTGCAAAGTGGGAGTAAAGTCCAAATTCTAAATAGTCTCATAAATCAAAGGTAGATTTGACAAAAAGGTTAGCTGGAAATGGGACCATTCTTACACCAAACCACACAATGCCTGTTTAGAGGCACAGAAAGTGTAGGAAAAACTTGTCACACACGTACTTTGGAGCACATATCAATATTTTCTCATCAGATGTCATCTCGAGTCCATAGCTGGATGTTGCCTCAGTGCAAACATTTCTTGTCCAGAGCTGTCATTTGAAGAGTTGCACTTTAGCCTCAGGACATGGGGTCCAACAGGAGGACCAGACAAGTAGCTCCAGCAGAAATCAGTAGGAGGGCAAAAAGGGTGGGGAGTCTGTTTCTAAATGGAGACGGGGGATGGGAGCCACAGCAGGGGTACGAAATGCCAATGAGTTGGGTTTGAAGACCTTTAAGTCTATGTGCTGTAAACAAACAACAGACCTACCTGCACAGCTTCAGATAGTAGATAATGAAAATTGACTTCTGTAAGCAATATACAAAAACTGTTTGAGGGCGTTAAAAGCAGTAGTACTATCCTCAGTAATGACAACAAAATAAAAGCATGTTTACTTGGCTGAAAGCTGCACAGCAGGGGTTATTGGAGCAGATAAACTGTTACCCCAGGGGCTCACTGTTTTCAAGCATTAAAATCTATTTGTACCTAACAATAGATTTGTATGATAATGTACTTTGATTGGGTAAATATACAGTATATTCTTTTGTCAAGGATTTCTCTTGTCTCTGTTTCTCAGGGCGGCTTATTGAAAAGAGACGCAGACTGGACGTTCACATGACTGCCCTGACACTGGTTTCCACTGAAATTGATTTTTCCTGCAATAATGCATTTTCAAAACCAAGAGCCCAGTCTGTGTGAAATTGCTTAAATCGTGAAAAAAGTAGTGATTTGTGTCTGGTTTGGTCAACCCTGACGTCAGTGCACAATATCCAGCCACTTTTGCTCCTCATCACAAATGCAAAACCTTTTTCCTAAAGTAATAAATAGACAGACAGACAGACAGACAGACAGACAGACAGACAGACAGACAGACAGACAGACAGATAGACAGATAGATAGATAGATAGATAGATAGATAGATAGATAGATAGATAGATAGATAGATAGATAGATAGATAGATAGATAGGTAGGTAGATAATGCCATAGTTAGTTTGTTTAATGACCCAGTATCTCACAATTTAGAACTTTTTGTCTGTGCAGTCATTCTTCATTCACATTCTTCCAGGCAATTGTTATCTAAAAAGTTGTAGGATCATGGCAGCTGGACTAGTTGCAGATTCTTGAACATCCATAACAAGTCCAGTCCAGTTGAAGGCCTCCAGGCCTATATCACTCGAGGAATACAGCGTTCTTTTTTTTTTTGCATTCTGTTGTATTTATATTATTCTTTCTGTTTATATTTTTCTGTTTTGTTGTGTACAGTTCTATTGTGCAAATTTACTGATTCTGTGCACACCATTTGAGGGTTTCCCATGTGCTCAACCTGTTTGTTTTGTGCATAAATGGCAAACAAACTTCCCTGATCCTTCATTAATTTTCGATTCTTCCACATTTTGCTGGCTCAGATTAAATAGTTCGTAAGGGCTCTTGCAGCCGGAGCTGACTGTGTGGTGAGCTCAAACACCTGTTTAAACAGGGCTTTAACGTTAACTGCCGCCCTCCCCCCACCGTTCATGCCTGTTTTGAAACCGGAGTGGTGAGTCACTCCTCTCTCGGTTTAGAAAAACAGATCCGGCCAGGCTGGGGCCCGGCGGGGGGATGGGAGGCCGGCGGGGATGAACACCGGAGGTGGACGCAGCTGGACTCCCACTCCCAAGGACCCCACATCCTGACGACGGCCCGTCCTGTTCCCATAGTGACCGAGTAGGGGGGGCAGAATTAATTGACATGCGTATTTTTCCAGCCGAGTAATCGTGGCTGCAGCTAATCAATTGGTCATGTTCTCCCAAAATAAAAAAAAAGGAGAGCGAGAGGAACAGGAGTGGAACGGAGACGCTGCCCCCCCCCAACTCCCCACTCTTTACTAGACCATAAACTGTGCGTCATTAACAGCCCATGTTATTTTGCTCAAGGGAGGGGCCAATACAAGGGGTGGCCATGCCTGCGCCCCATGTCTTTAATCCTCTTTATTTGAAAACCTCACATTGGAGCTGATAAACAAGACAACAATAAGAACGTATTTGTGCTGTTGATAGTCAAGCAGATGTCAGCTGTTTCACAAAGAAAATACCCAGGCAGTAGCAGTACTAAAATAACACAAGGCAACGGATATATGTAATTTCCCTTAAGAGTACACTAATTATAACCCCATGTCACTATAGGTCCACGTCCTGGCTATATATCAGTATTAACTCGTGTTTTTTTGGGCTCACTAGACGACTGTACGACTGCACCAAACCCCTACTCTACTCCCCCTTCTGTTCCCGCCAAAAAGCCTTGGGGGTTCGAATTCCGCCCTCTCCTGATAGGTGGATTCGACGTCTCCATGACAACCGTTGCTCCGAACGACAAGAGATGCTCGAGGTGGTGCTGCTGCAGCAACAAGAGTGCCATGCGCAATGCGGCAGTACGAATCGCATCTCCACACAGCCCAGGACAGTCGTCAATTCATCAATTTTAGATTGAGATCAGACGTAGACCTGTCTACGGGATGGGGATTAAATTGCAATATATGTTTTTGTAAATGTAGCAAATGCGCTTAAAACGCACAACTGGTCTAGCCTGCAGTTCACATGTTGGCCGCTAGATGTCAGCGCTGTATTCAGAATAGAACCTAGCTAAACAAGGAACCAGGAAATGAATTAAAATTATGAAATATTTGTTTCTGGGAACAAGACACTCGTACAACCTGCGTATTCCCGTCGCAGTAAATATATTATTTTCTCCCTCGCTGACAACCTCCAGGGCGACGTTGTAACTTGTGCTCTTCTGTTATTGTATCAATAAAGTTTTGGATTTGAATAGCTTGCTGCAAAAATGATGGCGGCGGATCAAACTGTGCTCGGAGTTCCTCCTCCACTATCGGCTAAAGTGGTTGGGTACGTTGTCGGCTAATGTATCCGTTTGTTTTTATGTTTCATTATCTGTGTGTCTCTCTGTGCGTGTGTAAATGGTCGCACGATTAGACTGTCGTGTTTAAACCAGGAGACGTGTTAGCATAGTGCTAACAGTCACAAAGTTAGTACTGTAGACTCAGTTAACATGAGATAAACATCTTGATATACGACACAGCTATATGAACAAGTGTTTGCCGTGCAGTCGACATTGATGCCACGCAAGCTGCTTCTTTAAATACACCTGCTATTATGCATGTAAACAAGTGACGTTAGCATGAATGTGGATATGCTGTCTGTGCAGGTCGTTCGCCTATTTCACAGTGAAAGACAGACTGCCAACCATCCTGACTAAAGTCATAGACACGATACATCGCAACAAAAACAAGTTTTTTGAGGAATACGGAGAGGTAAGACGTGATAAATAGTTGCCCTCTTAACTGTCACTGAAATCATGAGGTCCATTTGGTTATTTTACTGTGATGTGTGCGTTTTTGCTTGAATCATGGTTACAGGAGGGCATCGAGGCTGAGAAACAAACAATATCTTTGCTGTCAAAGTTGAGGAATGAGCTGCAAACCGATAAGCCGGTACTGGAACTAACTGATGACCTGCAAGACACCAAGTCCTGGAACCAGTACCTGCAGAGACACCAGAAACAGCAGGGCGACCAGGAGTCTGTCAGCTGGTTCAAGTCTCCATGGCTGTATGTGGAGTGCTACATGTACCGCAGGATACACGAGGCCCTTTGGCTCAAGTGAGAAGAATTCACATCTTTGAGCAGTGCACTATACATGCGTTTCCCCCCAAATGTATGGAATGGCTTGCAATAAGCACTGTCGACTTTCTGGTCAGATGGAGGGCCTTTCTGTGTGGAGTTTGCATGTTCTGCCATATATCTGCTTGGGTTTCCTCTCACAGTCTGGAAACAAGCATGGTTAGGTTGACTGGAGACTCTAGGTGTAAGTGTCAGAGTGGATAAATGGGTGAGATAATGGATGAATGATTAAGTCACATTAAACTGTAAACAAATGTTATTAGATGTCAATTATAGTATAGCTAGTAAACTTAGTATTTCTGTCTAACTTATTCAGAACCCTATTACAGTATTTTCTAAATTATATGAGAAAAGATGCAGACTTTATTGTGTAGCAGAAATAGATATGCTTTTTGTCTTACTTTATATAATGTTCTGGTTCCCCTTCAATAATAATTTTCTGGTAATTTCAGTCCTCCCATCAGTGATTATGACGTCTTTAATGAGGGGAAGACTCAGAGCTTCTTTGAGTCCCAGCAGGCTGTGATGACGTTATGTACATTTCTGGAGGGCCTGAGCAAGAATATGGAGCAATCTAAGAGTCAACTGTTTGAGCAATTTAAGAAGCTGCTACAGGTCAGTGTCATTCAAACATTTCTGTACATGAACATTAAGTGATGTGTGTGTATATTAAAGTAGTTCCGTGTTTCATTTTCAATTTTCATTTCACTGTTCCTACAGGTTTCCTTATGGGGAAACAAGTGTGATCTGTCCATCTCCGCTGGCCAAGACAACTCACAGAAGATCAGTCCAATAGATTCGCTGGCTACCTTACAGCCCTTCATCTTGGTGGATGACTCCAACATGGTCTGGTCCACTTTAACTTCTGCACAGAGTGCGGGAGCCAGCAGGGTGGACATTGTTCTAGACAATGCCGGCTTTGAATTGGTCACTGACTTGGTCTTTGCAGACTTCCTGATCTCATCCGGCCTTGTCCACAAGGTCTGTTTTCATGGAAAATCCATCCCCTGGTTTGTGTCTGATGTCACAGCCAGTGATTTTCAGTGGACCATTCGTCAGACCATGGCAGCCAATCACAGATGGATGTCCAAGAGTGGTGCGCGGTGGCAGAGCTACCTGAAGGAGGGTGTGTGGTCCTACCACGACCATCCTTTCTGGACACAGCCCCATGAGTTCTGTGACATGGCAGCCGATGCTCCCGACCTGTACGCCACCCTGCAGGAGGCAGACCTGGTGCTGTTTAAAGGTGATCTCAACTACAGGAAGCTGACTGGGGACAGAGAGTGGGATCACACAGTGGGTTTTGATACTGCACTACGAGGCTTTGGGCCTGCGCCGTTGTGTAGCCTGAGAACTCTGAAAGCCAATGTTCAAGTGGGTTTGCAGCCAGGCCAAGGGGAGAAGCTGACCTCTCAGAATCCTGACTGGATGACCAGCGGCAAGTATGCCGTCATTCAGTCCCACAGCCCAAAATCGCAACAGTGAGACTGAGCTCTGACTGGTGTCACTGGGAGGAAGTGGATTCACAAACTGGAATAACCTTTAAGCCATAAAAGTTACACAAGTTTGTTAAATTCCTGTTTATGTTCCTTACCATCAATTAACACTTAATTATGTTTGATTAAAAAAAAAACCTAACAGAAATGTATAATAAATAATTCCTCTACTGATTGGCATTATTTCATAGCTCTTATGTGAGCACGTCTTTTTCGAAACATATCACAGGGTTTGAACACAGTAATTATTGTTTTAGTAAGTTAATGAACTAAATAACTTAATTAAGAGATCACGGTTGCTTTTTTTATTCCAGAAAGCATTGTGTGTGTTGTGTGTGTTATTGCAAATAGCTTACATGTTTGTGCTCAACTTATGAGGTCATAATGTTTACAGGTGGCTATCAATGCAGTTAATCTTTTGTGATATTTGGGGTTAATAAATCTAAGTTCTACAGATAGTCTTTTTATTTTGCATATAGTGGAACAGAGGAGTAATATATTGTATACGTACTGATTTTTATTTTGACTTAACTTGTTTTCCTGGTGTTAATATGCATGCGTCAAAACATGCCAAATAACCACCTTAGGTAGATCATCTTTTGCACGGTCTGAAAGACAGTACGACTTGTATGGGGGCAGTGTAACAATGACGGTGATGACGCACGCTTGTTTAGTTTACATTGACAGCCCAGACTTCTCTATCTTCACAGATAAAAGTGGATGTCTCTGCACACTGCTATGTCATCTGCAGTCTCAGTCTGTCGACTGTAACTGGATTTTTCCTAGTGCTGCTGTGGGAAATAACATTTTCACTGATGGGTGATGATCCATTCAATAAAGATCTGCATTACCTGGACTTTACTGTCGTACTTACGAGCTTGATAAATGGCGTACGTAATGGAGTTTTGTTGATAGCATTATTGTTATTTCTTTGCCTTTTTATCTGCTGTGTGAATACAGACTCGGTACCGGTCAAGTGCATTAAAATTATTCCATCTACATCCATCCATCCATCCATCCATCCATCCATCATATGACCCGCTTTGTGTGTTAACAGTGTTGTAGTAGGACAAAGGCAGGCAATACATCCTGGACATGTCACCAGTCATTGCAGTGTACACACACGCACGCCGTTAACTTACACTTGGAGGCCGTTTATCTCTAATCTGCCTCGATATGTATGTTTTGGACTGTGGGAGGAATCTGGCGTACATGCATACAAACCGCAGAGCTCCTTCCTGTAAGCCAGCTGTACTAATTGCCAAGTCACCACGTGGCCTTTACATATTTGCGCTGCCCAGTCTAAAATCATTCCACAAATAACTGGAAGAAAATACATTTGCACACATCCAAACGAATGGATTGTTAGGCTGAATGTTTTTTATTTTAATTTTGAGTTGATAGCAGTTTGGATGATCAGGGTCAGGTTGGTCCAAGAAAAACAAGTCCCTAGAAATACTGCCCCACCTGCCCGCTAATTCCAGAGTGGGTTGGGAAAACTGAGCAGCATCGTTAAGGCTGCTGAGGTGCTTTGTGAAAGCCGTCTGTTTTGAAAATGAAGCCAATTATGGCAAGGAGTTGCCTATCTTGAGCCATGCGGGTAATTTAGCAATTTCATTTCTCCTGCTCTCCAACCTGACTGTCTTCATTTTGTTCCAGGGGAGCTGCAAAATATAAGTAGACCCTAGGATAAGGTGACATTTTCCAAAATTCAGAAAAAGAGATATTTGAGCTGAATTCTTACAAGGGAGGCAAGTAATGTAACTTATCAAGCAACACTTTAGACATTTTGTTATTTCTTTCACAGTCGATAGATACTTTTAATAAGGCGAGTACACTTTAGGATTCTGACTCATTTAAGTCACATTTAGCCTGGTTTTCTTCTTGTTTTGGAAGTAGGTTTTGCTTAAATGCTTGTGGATTGGTGGATTGGTCCGAGGTTCGACTCCTGGTCGGACTGAGGGTATTCCTGTGTGAATCTTGCATGTTCTCAGTGCGTGGATGGGGTTTTATTCTAGTGTCCCCCTAAGAGCACTGTCATCCGAAGGGCACTGCAGATAGGCACCCGCAGACTCCTATGACACTGTTGGATACACAACAAGTAAGATAATGGCAGGCTGGATCAAATTTCTCAGGCCACTACCGAACAGTCCTATGAATGACTGCAGTTGCACCATCTTTAGGTAGACACTGAAGTGGATAAATTCACTGTGGAAAGAACATAAAAGCAAGACTAAAGTCTGCCAGTGAATTCTCAGGTCATACCGCAAGTGCTTGAGGAGGAAATGTGCCCATCTGTGAAAACTGAACTTGTGGATCTTCCAGATGGGTAATGACTGGATGCACACCAGTTGATCCACAAATGAATGGCTGAAAGAGATCAAATGGAGGATTATAAAATAGCCATGGCAAAGCTCAGAAATGAGTGTTATTTATTAAAAAATAAATAGTGGGCGCTACATGCGAGAAACCCTACAAATGCAACACAGTTGGAAAAAGTTCTGCCTGGATGAGTGGGTGAATATTTCTCCCACATGCCGTCAGAGACAATTATGGGAGCTGTTTACATTAAATTGTTTTTGCCAAATGTGGCAGTAAGAAGTTAGTGAAGCCAACGGTGTGCTTAGAAAAAGGAAAATTACTTGCTAACTTTTGATTACATTTTCTTTGTTTTTTCTTCGAATTGCATTGGATTTATCTGTAGACTAACTCTCACCAGATCAAATATCAAATATTAATGGATCCACATTTGTCAAAAGGGAATCATTTCTTGGGGCGCTCTTACTTTTTCACATGACTGTATATCATCATGAGGACTACTTGTTTTCCACTTGACCTGACATGTCCTGAAATTGGGGTGTTTACTCAGGAAAGATGTTGCTCAGAGAAGGGAAAATGAAGTCTGTGCCAGTGGTTCAGGTTTTCTTCTGTGGAGCAGGTACATAGATACTTCTCATCTTTTTTTCCTGTATAATCCATTATTTATGTCATCTTACAATGTGACAGGAAGTGCCGGGAGACTGTTATATTTTAATTTGAAGATCAAGTCATTGAAAGCCTTTTAAAATAGATTTTTGCTTTTGAATCCTGGATGCGAATTTGACCTTTTGCAAACATGTGCGCCAAATTATTAGCAGTGCATTTTAAGATTGTTTGGAATTAATCTGTTGTTTTTAGATCCATTACTTCTCTCAACATTGCATCTTAGGGGTTTTTTAGCTGAGTGTTAACTGCATGCCAGAAATGAACTGATCCCTGACAATAACAAGGCTGGAACCTTTGTGCCGTAAACATGAATATTGATTCTCTTGAACCTTTATTTGCATAAATGCTCTGCCTCTTTGCTTTGATTTACCTCTATTGCAATCATGTCTTGCACTGATAAAGTAATGATTAACTGGTCCATAGTGGGTGCTCACATTGCATTTTGTTCTTGTTTCAAAATATTGCGTGAATTGTTATTAACTTATTTAGTTTTTCTGTACATTTCTTTGAAATTGCCATTAATAAGGTGTAGGCAGTGATTAAACTAACCCTCTATCTTTTCATTTTGGATTGATTTCGCAATAATTGGCCATTGGAACGAGATCTGACCCCCAGCTCTGTTTGCTGTGTTATGGTGACCTGGCACCTAAACACACCGTGGTTATCGATTTGGCTGCATCTTTAATTTGTTTATCCACTTTTTTTAACCTTTCCTCTGTTCCCATTGTGTCTGTTGAGCCCAGAGATGAGAGAGCCAAACAGAGAGAGGAGATAGACTGATCCCACAGCACTGACAGGCAAATGAGGATGATTCATGTGTAAGAGGTGAGTGGTGTTTCCTGCTAGATTTTGGCCTTGTTTTAGTTATTGTTGTTTTAAATCTTTGTCCTGATGCTTTCTCATTGCCACAGTGATTTGATTTACTGCAGCGTCTCAGGTGTATTCAATAATCTGGACACAAATAGACCACTCGTACGTCACGCTGGTAGCGTGCTGCTGATCAGCTAAATTAAATGGTTTACTGCCAGTTTACAGTTGTTGTTTCACGTCTGGCTACCAGCTGCAAACAAGAAACTACAATGGAAGACAAAGCTGAAGCAGATGAGGAACGTGTTATAGTGTTGTAAGGGACAGAAGAGGGAAGTTATTTGGGAATCATTCTCTATCTGTCCAACCCCCCTTTCTCTATCCCATCAGGTTTCCTCCCACACAGCGGGTTAGATGTATTAGAAGAAATAAATGAAATACTCTGCCAAGAAAAACCTTAAAGGAGGTTGGGAGGAGTCCTCCATGTTTTTCTTCTTTCTTTTTTCTGCTCAATGGGCTCAGGACAGACAGGACTAAAGGACTGGAAGAATAGTGGACAATTCAGGTTGCCTGACAGGCAATTTTATTGGAGAAAAAGGCAAGAGAGAGACAGCGCCAGAGTGAGGAAAGAGTAAAGAGTGAGGGAGAGCAGCACTCCTCTCCACTCCCCCTCCCAACAAATGGGAGAGCAGGTCTAAATCATGTTGCATATCAGTGCTGTTGTGCTGTGATGTTGCTCAGACAGAGCCCGGCACAGAGCAGGAGGCAGCCTTGCGAACCAGTACCCAGACCCAGGGACAGCCCAGAACTGGACACCCTGTCACCGGAGCGTCCCTCGCCTCCTCTGCGCGCCCCCACCTCTGACATGTACCCCGAGGAGAGCCGGGGGTCTGGAGGGGTAGCCACTGTGGACTTCCTGGAAGGGACGTACGACTATGCCGCCCCCACCCCTGCCCCGACGCCTCTTTATAGCCACTCCACCCCCGGCTACTACTCTGCGCCCCTGGATGCTCACGGACCACCCTCAGATGGTAGCCTACAGTCCCTGGGCAGCGGGCCCACCAGTCCTCTTGTGTACATGCCCTCCAGCCCCCGGCTCAGCCCCTTTATGCACCCGTCCAGCCATCACTATCTCGAAACCAGCTCAACGCCCGTCTACAGGTGAGCCAACACACATTTTCTTCTATAATAGAGTGTAGAAAAGATAATAGTCTTTCTCAAAAGGGACATTACATAAGAAACTCAGTGATCTGTAATGTTATTTTCATTTGTAAATGATACTATTTTCAGCAATAAAATCTGATTTTTTTTACTGTGTTATTTGCACCTCATAGGTCGATATGACCCATTAAAATATCTGAAAAAATATTTTTCCTCATTTCATCATGATTTGAGTACAAAGAATAATATTCACAAAGAAATACTGTATATTCTTACAAACATGAACACTTTAAAGTTCTCTGCTTTATTTTCTGTACTGACGTGGCCGTGAGGAAAACTATATTTAGTATCTTTCACTCCAGCACTACCATTCTGTCCCTCATCATGCAGTTATAAACAAAACATAATTATATAACACAGTTATTTATTTTCTTTATCTCCAGCTTTATACAAAACATTGCCGCTATCTCTGTAGACAGGATCAGGCTTTGCCCTGGTTTGTAATGCCAGAGATTAAGGACTTCATCAAGGACCTTGAGAAGGGAACAAAACGTAAGAACAACATAAGTACATGTACAGATTGTTTCCTGCTTCAAGGGGAAAATAGTAGTCTGCTTATGTCTCTGCCACCGTTGGATTAGAGTCTGAGTGGTTAAATATTCAGATCTAGCCATTTATATTACTTAATCTGAGTTACAGTTAAATGTTACTGTTTAACCTTGATAGCAGCATTACCAATATAGCAGATATAGCAGCAGTTACCAGTAACTAAAAGATGAATAGTAGTCATGCCAAGGTCTTAAATGAGATATTAGATATATAAGATATATTAGATATATAATAGCTAATAAGTAACGAGTCCCCAGCAGGTTCCATTTTTAACTGATAAAAATATAAAAATATATTTTAACTGAGTTGAACCGGAAATATCTCTCAATTTTTTTTGTTCTATATATGTCAGTTTTGTGCCTGTATGTCTGTGTGTGTGTCCGTGTGTGTGTGTGTGTAATAGAGAGTGGGGAAACATCTGTCCTGGCAGGTCATCCTGACCCTCTGTGTGTGTGTGTGTGTGTGTGTGTGTGTGTGTGTGTGTGTGTGTGGGCAGATGTATTTCTGGTTTAGCAGACCTGCAGACCTGTACGTATTTTGCGTATCAGGGACAGATTCTGGTATGAGAGCAGGCAGAGGTGGTGGTGGTCACTTCAGAGCACCTTTAGTAGAGCCTCAAGTTCAGTACAGACTACCCAGGGTAACAGCACGGGGCAGCAGCCACAAACCGACTGAAAAACAAAAGAAGAAGAGGCGCTGGACCAATCAGAGCGCTCGGTTTCTTCCCCTCAAATATGTAGCGGAGATGTCATGGACATCGGGCAGGAAACCGAAAGCACCACGAAATATGTCCTAGTCCCCGACGTCTCCTGGTCTGTTCGAGGGAGGACGGAGCTTAACAGGTAACACGGGCTGCACGTGGAGAGGTGACATTGTAAATGGTGTTAATCTAAGATGACACGTGCCTGCCATCTGGGGCTAAACTGGTAACGGTTTGGAACATCCACGTCTGGGGTTAATCACGTACCTCGAATCAGCGCAACTTGCACGTTTTACGTAAAGTTGTTGTCCTCGGTTAAAAGCAAAATAAAAGTTTATAAGATAAAAGTCCAGGTTAGCATAGCTAAATGTTTGCATGAGTCGCACAGGTGTTTGTATGTGTCTGATTGTGACTTTTTTTCAGCACAGGCTGCTGATCGTTGTTAGTCTGCCATACGTTCGAATTTAACACCGGAAGTCTGTAAAATTAATTAATTAATGCATTAATTTCAGTCAGAGCAGGGATACACGAGTGCATAGCACAGAAAATAAAGAGACGTGAAAGAGTAGGTGATGGTGTGTGTGTGTGTGTGTGTGTGTGTGTGTGTGTGTGTGTGTATGTATGTGTGTGTGTGTGTGTTTGGTATGAGGAGAGAGACAGGTGTATGGCCTCTTTAAATGACCAAATAATTGATTTTACACAGCTCACTTTGAGAAGTTTCCTGTAAAAATGTTGTCGAAACCCTTTTTTATGAGGGATTTTATTCCATAGTTACTTTTTCTTAGCCTGTTTATGTGTTTGTTTAATCTAATTACTTGTTTTTCGAATTTAAATCTGAACAAAAAAACACTCCGTAAAAATACGCAACTGACGATCCAACCTTTTTTTTCTTTTAATTAATAAACTGGAATATTAATAATGAAATGAATCGTACCATCTTTGTACGCAGTGATGTTGTGGTGGTCTGCCGGTGCCTGTCTCCAGCTCACATGGGGCAGACAGAGAATCTGTCTGGAAAGGTTGACAGCCCATCATAAGGCACACTTACAGATGAGATTTTTGGATTATCAGCACCTCCCTGTATTTAAGATTAGTAGCTCTCTCAGGTGTGCGGCAGCTCGTGAATGGTCCTGAAGAAGGAGGAACCCTTGAAAAGTGAATTGATAAATGGTTTGTTAGAGGTCTTGGGGGGGATGCTATGAACTCAGGGCCCCTCTGGTTTTTGGAGGCACACATATTGAAAGCCAAAAGTCCTACAGCGGTTGTTTTGGAAGCACAAAAGGAGTTATTTAAGTTAATCTAAATAGTCAGCCAATCAGTTTGTCACAGGTCACTAGCAGTTATTTCAGAGTCAACAATCAACCTAAGCCTAAATTCGACATAAGCTGGTACTCAGACACTGTCTTAAAGGTTGCCAGGTCTGGTCTGGAGAGTCGGGAAACATCTGCTTTAGCAGGTCATGCTGCTACTTCCGGAGAGCCACGCCCTTCCTGGAATTGTGTGTTTTTGGTGTGTCCTGAGTCTTAAACACTATAAATTTTGTGCCCAGGTCCAGTGTCCCATCCGGCCAGCACCCGGTTCCCAGAGAGGACCAGTGTGGCACCAGCGACGCCTCGTACGGTGTCGCGGAGTCGGGTGCTGGAGCCAGGGCTGGGGGCTTTGAGACCAGCAAAGATATGCGTTTCTGTGCTGTGTGCAGCGACTATGCCTCTGGGTACCACTATGGGGTCTGGTCTTGTGAGGGCTGCAAAGCCTTCTTCAAGCGGAGCATCCAGGGTAGGTGTCCTGAAACATCCATCTCAACTACACTGGGGCCAATGCAATATTTGACTTTGCGAATTGTAATGGGGGGGAAATGGAGTCCCCAGTCACCAAAAACAAATTTAGTGTGGTTTCTCTTTCAGTGAATCTGTCTCGAAAACATGCACTTAAGAGAAAGTATTACAGGACGGTGATTTTTATTGTGGCAGCTGTTTACCAAAGTCAGACTGGAGCTCAACATGGATGTCAATATTACGTTTCAGTTTCACATGGTTTGTTTATGCTGTCATCTCTCACATATTTGAGCCTTTCTAGCAACCAGTGAACACGGTGTACGACATATCAGAGTGAGGCAAAAGACCTACCCCATCCGCTCGGTAGATTACTCATGTTGGTGATATGATGCTTGGGCTTATTGGTAAGTCCTGCAGAGGAGGACTGGTCATAAAGGAACCAATAGTCTCCATGGCAATGACAAACCCAAGATGCCACATTTTAATTTGCTCCATCTCGGATCCATTTAAAATGGGAATAGAGTGTTCCTGGCTACTAAATTACCTAAATCTGAACTGAACACTGGAGTGGTGGGCTTGAAGTAATAGATTTTTCCTTCCTTTCAGGTCACAATGACTATATGTGCCCAGCAACCAATCAGTGCACTATTGACAGGAATCGGAGGAAGAGCTGCCAGGCTTGCCGCCTTAGGAAGTGTTACGAAGTGGGCATGATGAAAGGAGGTGGGTAGAGACCCAAGTAGAAACGTAAATTATCTATCTATCTATCTATCTATCTATCTATCTATCTATCTATCTATCTATCTATCTATCTATCTATCTATCTATCTATCTATCTCTCTATCTCTCTATCCATCTATCTATCTATCTATCTATCTATCTATCTATCTATCTATCTATCTATCTATCTATCTATCTATCTACATATTTCCAGACTCAGAATAGAATCATGTGGTAGCATATGTGTGTGAGTGTATACGAGCTTATGCTTCTGTCTACTCTGTGTTACTGTTTATAATTACTACTACAATTGCTAGTAGTAATTATGAACTACAATTACTACTACTACATTACTATTTTGCTGTTAAACCTCCATCATGTGCTTCAGGGGTGCGGAAGGACCGGGGTCACGTTTTGCGGCGTGAAAAACGACGAGCGGTCACCAGTGACAGGGACAAGACCTCCAATGACCTGGAGCACAGAACAGCGCCTCCACAGGACAGGAGGAAAAGCAGCAGCAGTGCGGGTGGAGGAGGAGGAGGAGGAGGAGGAGGAGGAGGAGGAGGATTAGGAGGGAAATCATCAGTGGTCGGCATGCCTCCTGACCAGGTGCTTGCTCATGGGCACACTATGACTTCTGAGCACCTCGGTGATGGACGCACGGCAGCGTCTGTTGTTCTTGGTCTGAAACAGTGTGGCCGTCCTGATGCAGATGCTGCCTCCACAGGTGCTCCTCCTGCTCCAGGGGGCCGAGCCCCCCATGCTGTGCTCCCGTCAGAAGCTGAGCCGTCCGTATACCGAGGTCACCATGATGACCCTGCTCACCAGCATGGCCGACAAGGAGCTGGTCCACATGATCGCCTGGGCCAAGAAGCTGCCAGGTACTGTCCCGAGCTGCAGATCACAATTTACTCTACTGCTAAATTATTTTACAGTTAAGTCTCGGATCTGTTCAATACATTTATTGTCTTACCTGCTTCATACCCAATGTTGTCATGGGGGTCTGCTGGAACCTCTTTCCAGGACACACATGTTGAAGGCAGAGAATATACCCCGGACAGGTCACCAGTCATATTCACACCTGGGGACAATTAAAACCTCTGGAAAACCTGAACATAAATGTTTTTGGACTGTGAGAAGATAAAATCCACATGGACACGGGGAAAACATGCAGACTCCACACAGAGAGGCCTCTGACTGGGATTCCAGCAGCCACCTTCTGGTTAAGGGGCAGCACTATTTACCGAGCCACTGTGTTCCCCGTAGTTCCTTGAGTAAAATAAGTTCCCGTTACAATATATATTCAAAAACAACTCAACACATTCAAATCTCGAGATGTGCTGTGTGACCGCGGCCCGGATCCTCATTTGCAGCCTGACTCCTGAGGCAAATGCAAAGAGACATGGGTACACACGTACACACACACTCACACACACACAAACAAGCCATTACAGTGATGGAAATTACTGTCATCACCTTTGAGAGGATTGTTTGGCCAATCTGCCGGCACCCCAAAGAGCCTAAGTGCTGTATAGGACACATCACCCTTCTACACACACACACACACACACATGCACGACAGGCTCTCTAAGTGAGTAAATGCTGATTTTGAGGTATTACCACCCTGTGCGTCACTGTAAGCCCAAAGGCACACAGTTTTAATTGCGAGGGGTCCCAGCCAGGGTACAAAGGGGCACAATGGAAATGAATTGGCTGTAATTACATATGAATTGAGGCAGCTGAGTGCCAGTGATAAGGCTTCTTATAAGAGCGGAGAGATTGCAGATGGTTTGGTTTATGTAGCCGCTGTCAGAAAACAAGGCTGGGCATTTGTTTTTATGCGTGGGAGGTGAACTGACGTGTAACTCTGGGAGTTTTGATACTCCACACCATGCTGCAGGTAACACCCGCCGCCCCTCGAAAAACAGAGGCAGCCGATTAGAGAGGAGCCTGTCTAATTGTTAGTGTTATCATCAGGTCGAAATGCACCAATACTTTCACCTTTCCTGCAGGTTTCCTGCAGCTGTCCCTCCACGACCAGGTGCAGCTTCTGGAGAGCTCGTGGCTGGAGGTGCTGATGATCGGGCTCATCTGGAGGTCCATCCACTGCCCGGGCAAACTCATCTTCGCTCAGGACCTCATCCTGGACAGGTAGAGGGGAGAACGCTGGCCCCACATGCTCCGATTTCTCTCCCTATTCCTGTATGTCACTCTCTCAGAGCTCCTCACAGTGATACATCAGCATTGTAGATTTTCCATTTCACACCTTGCCAGCCATTGTGCCACCCCAACGCAGCCGTCATTGAGTGAAGGACTAATTATATGTTCCCCACAGAGAGCAGAGCAGCCTCCTTCTAACCTGAAACACCCCCCCATCATTACGGTGCTGTGCGGCAACCAGGGCCCAGATTTTGATCACAAGCGACGATGGAAGGGAGAGATGACGGGGGAAGGAGGAAGAGGAGAAGTAGCTTAATAACAAATGGAGAGGATGAGCAAATAGAGATTCAGGAGGGCAGGAGACATGGCTGTTTTCAGCTTTGCAGGCACAGCCTGTTCCCTCCGCGTTCCCCCCTCTGTTCAAAGTAAACAAGCCGGACGGAGCGTGGGGAGAAAAAGAGGAAGAGAGAGGGATGAGGGAGATGTGCAGACATACAGACAGACAGACAGAGCTTTTACCCTCTGATGTGTCTGATGGTCCCATTTGATTCAGAAGTGTATTAGAGTATTATCTCTAAAACCTGGTCACCGTATGAGTGTCCTCTCCAATTGGACATGATGACTAAAATGCTTTGGGTCGGGCTGGACAAATTCCCTTGGCTCCAGGCTCCAAAGTTTATCTTGCACTCCGACCACTGGATACCATCCATCTTACCGCCACTTTTCACCAGCGCCGACAAATGGAGCGCTGCAGCGGCTCGCTCCATTAGTTGCTTATCTGGCTGCTCGCTGGATAGTTCCACGGTCACAGATGAAGTCAGACGAAGTTTTTTCCTCTGACAGAAACTCTGTTGGATCTTAAATCACTCCCAGAGAAATTAAAATGCCAAAGAGATACCGAAAACTTCAACGGTAGCTTAAATGAAAAGGCCATTCATGTTAGTGGCAGGCTAGACAGCCAATTAGAGTAGAGTCTACAAACGCTTACTATGACACAAGAAACAAGGCTGTGCAAAAAAACAGACCACACTTAGAAAATGTTGGAAAATAGCATTGAGGAACATTTCCGGTGTCCCATAGCTTCTATGTTATACTCCATTCAGTCATTCCAGACCCCGTGTGTTTCCTCCCCCCAGGAACGAGGGCGACTGTGTGGAGGGCATGGCTGAGATCTTTGACATGCTGCTGGCCACCACCTCCCGCTTCCGCGTGCTCAAACTCAAACCCGAGGAGTTTGTTTGCCTCAAAGCCATCATCTTGCTCAACTCTGGTGAGGCAACATGTGCAAAGGGTCCGTGCGTTTGCAGTTGCAGCCTTGTGAAACATTTTGTGGAGCGCTGCTCCTCCTCCCAAGCGAACACAGACTGTCTAGTTGAAATCATTAATTCCTCCGTTTCTGCTCCCGAGAGTAAACATCGCGCGGCGTCAAACTACGCCCACAGAGGTGTAGCTCTCAATGCCACTCAGGCACATCAGGCGAACAGAGTGTTCTGGAAAGGCCCGTACCATCAATATGCCTGATAACCGTTCCCATGGCAACATGAGACATCACAGAGGGCCGTGTTTGTCCCAGAGAGCGAGAGTTTCTATATGGGAGGCTGAGTGGCCTGACATACCAGCAGGACGTCTGTGCGGGCTCAGCTGCAGGAGCCGGATGAACTTTTGATTGATGTGTGGGTACGGCCGCATCAAAGCTGATGCTCTCATGACACATGTGTGAGTCAGATGTTTTACGTAAAGGTACCGCGGCTATTGAGCGACGTCCGTTTTCCAGCGGGAACCCGGCACTTTTCTGCACTTCCGCCTCATGGCGTGTGTGTGTTTTTCCGCCACCAGGTGCCTTTTCCTTCTGCACCGGCACCATGGAGCCGCTGCACGACAGCGTGGCAGTGCAGAACATGCTGGACACCATCACCGACGCCCTCATACATCACATCGGCCAGTCGGGCTGCTCGGCCCAGCAGCAGGCTCGCCGGCAGGCCCAGCTGCTCCTCCTGCTCTCCCACATCAGGCACATGAGGTGAAGTTAGACCCACAGCGGCTCTCTGAGCACATGCTTTTATCTTGCACTAAGGGTGTCCAGGTAAGCAACAAGCAGGAATCCTCACGGAAGTATATTGCTTCAATTAACCATTCACAGGGTTCCCACACGTCCTGGAAAGCCTAGAAAATTAGTGACTGATTTTCCAGCCATCAAATGTTGTGGAAAAACTAGAGTTGTTCTGGAAAATGATGTCTCCTCTTCCGTGTGAGTAAACTCAGACCGTTTCCTCCGACGTAGAATCAGTGATTCAAGAGGTAACTTCACAGATATTTTGTAGTGTAGATAGCACATAGACTGCATGTTTGTTAAAGCAGACTTATGGGGGCTTTGAGGGGAATAGATATGAGAGAAAATGACACATTGTTCTCAGAGTGTCGTTTGCTAGCAACTGAACAAGTCCTGGGAAATGATCCCAAGGAAATAGTGGGAATTCATGTGTTTAACCTGTGTTAAGAGCAAAAACACACATCAGACTGGCAGCAGAAAGTAGCCTCCAACAAATGATTTTAAAAAAAAAGGATGAAACTTCATCCATCTCTCCATGTTTGCAGCGGTACTGTGAGGCTAAAAGCAGCGTTTCTCATATGAATGCCGAACAGTCATGGTCTTGGCTCACAGACCAACCCCTCGTCTCCTGTCCTGTTCTCTGCGCCTGCAGCAACAAAGGCATGGAGCACCTGTACAGCATGAAGTGCAAGAACAAAGTGCCTCTGTACGACCTGCTGCTGGAGATGCTGGACGCTCACCGCATCCACCGGCCGGACAAACAGGCCGAGCCCTGGTCCCAGCTGGACAGAGATCCTCCCTTCAACCCCAAAAACAACAACAACAACAACAACACTAGCAGCAGCGGGGGCAGTGGGGGCCCCTCTGCAGCTGGCCCCAGCTCGGGCCGCCACGACAGAGCACCCACGGGCCCCAGCGTGCTGCAGTTTGGAGGGCGCTCCGACGGCGCCCACACCCTATGAGAGGCAGCGGGGTGCGAGGCTCGCGCGTACGCGTTTCCCGTACGGCGGAAGCCAGAGGTTGCGTGTGTGATGATTTCCTGGTGATTATTTATAAATGAAGTGATTTTATAGCGGTGGGAGTGGTTAGGGCGACGCCTCTACTCTTCTCTTCAGCGCAGTTAACCCCTCTATGCCGCCCTCTCACCACGTCTGTGATTCCGAGTCGACCTCCCCAACAGCTTGACAGCAGAGCTTTTCTTTTCCAGGTGTTTTTCCCCCTCAGCTACCGTGGCTTGAAATGACGAGCAGCTAATCTTTCTTTATATTCGCGTTTGACCAAAGTGCACTTCCTCTTGGGTTCGACGGGCTAGCGGCATTATTTTAACTTTTACAGAGTATCATACACTAAGCTACGATTGAAAGCGGTCAAAATGAACGTGGAATTGCACATGCCTTCGAACCCCAGCATCATGTGGGATTATATGTCAGGTTTTATGAACACGCTGACATCTTGTTTGGGAAGAGAAGTCATTTTAACAGTGGCGAAGGGTTTCTTAATGTTCAATCCCAGAGTACTGATTACACAAAGAAGGAAGCCACACTTTATCTGCAGCTCTTTTGTGTATTGTGGGTTTCTTCCCTATGCTTTTCTTGCCAAAGTTTTATTTTGTCATGTCTTTATATGTTTCTGTGCATATGTGTGCGTGTGTGTGTGTGTGTGTCAGAGAGAGGGAGAGTGAGTGAGTAGCTCCAGGCTGATGTCTAGAGTTTTGTCTTGTGGTGACAAAAATAAACCATGTTTTTGATCATCCATCAGTTCAGTGTCGAGCTTGGCTGGAATTTACACGTCTCCAGAAACCAAAACCTGGTCAAATCCATCACACTGAGTCTGAGTCTCGTTACATAGACGGTCTTTTCTTTGCCTGTTTTAATGTAAAGATTGTCAGAAAATAGTGAAAAATGGCTAAAGGTGACATTCATTCAGCTTTTTTGCCTAACCAAAAGCAAAGAAAAAGTAAAATATGTTAAAAGTAAAATTATGTCATCTTGCATAATTTACCCAATTCGCCCTCTTTGGGGTCATGAGAAATGTTTGTTTACATCCATTAATTAGAATTTATGCAAAAACAATTATACAAATATATGTACATATGAGGACATAATGTGCAAGAATTGTGTAAATCTCTGTGATCGTGAGCACATTGCTCCTAATTAAAGTCTAGTTATCGTGGAGGCGCAGGTTGTGAAAACCAGTTTGGTAATGAGTCGGATAATTGGAGCGAGGCCCCGGGGAAGCAGTTCACTGCCAGCACGGACACACTTTGACTGATGCGCCCAGGCCGAGGCGATATAAACAATCCGCCGCAGCTACAGTGAAATCTTCAGTTGTGAAACGCTACTACTGCCTCCGGCTGGCACGCGGGAGGCCGTACATTGAAACATTTGAGCTTTTGTAAGGCCAGGCAAACCTGTCATCATGCTGACTGTGCGTACAAATAAAAGCCTTCGTTGTGAAAGTGTTGTTCCGGCGTGATTTATCGGCCCGGGCCGGGTGAGGGACGACGCAGGCGGCCAACATTTCAGGTTTTATTATCTGCAAAGAGAGTATTCTTCATGAAGTTGGCCTTAGCAAACTGTACATACATAAATAACCATTTTCATATCTCAACATTTGTGTGTTTTTTTTCTTCTTTTCTTTCGTTTTTTTTTTGTTTACAGATTCCGACGCCTCGTGGCGGCGGGGTAACTATCGCGGTTCTCTCGAAGCACACGCCATCTCGCGCAGCAGCCGTCCACTGCCGCTCTGATTGTTTGGCTCTGGTCAAAAGCGCGGGTGAAGGGGGCGGGGGGGGGGGCCTTCAAGTAACATGCTCGAACTGAAAAGATAAAAAAATAACTGCCCGTATTCCACGCGGCATTTCAACAATCATTTACAAATCCGTTCCTCAACCGCCGAAGTTGATCAAATACTGAAATTAAAAACAGGAATACAAGCTTTTTGTTTGGGGGTGGGGGGGGGGGTGGGAGGTGGGGGGGGGGGGGGGTTAAAAGAAGACGGCCATCTAGGCTGGACGGCTTCAGTGCAGTACCTTCGACAGTGCTCGTGTCAGTGCTATCGGGTAAAAAGGTTTCAGCTTTAGCATCACGCGAAGACTTCATTTCCAAAGTTCAAGCACCGCGTCCCGGGCCTCTCCGATTCCGGCTCCGTGTCAGTCGTTGCGTCCTCCCGACGCCTTTTGGAAACGAACCCTTCGCTGCGATTGATTGCTACTCAGACGGAAGGTCTTGCCCTGTACAGTTTTCAGGTGCGACGGCCCACGCTGGAGGCGGTAGCTTTAGCTTCATCAATACTATCAACCAAACACTAAATAAATAAGTAGCAGCACTGGATATCAAGGACAAAAAGCACGGTCGACTTTGGCTCCCAACATACAGTATATAAATAGTGCTTTGTTTTCATTGATTTCACAGGTTTCTTCAGAAACCTTAAAAATAATATACACATTTAAGTTAAAACAATGTGAAGTATTTGGATGGGCAGGGGGTGGGGTTCTCCAGATCTAGGTCCGTTTATTCTGGAGGGTTGTCTTTTTCTGTTGTGGAGGTATGCAGCGTTAGTGGTGTGGTGAAGTCGTGTTGCCTCGGGGCACGGGGCGAAGAGGAGACATTCACAGGAGTCAGTGGCGTCCTTGGCAAAGCGGCGGGGCGGCCGGCGTGCGGCTGGCTCTCATATGGGCGGAGGTCCGTTGGTGTAGCGCAGCATGGGGTGGAAGGAGCGGGCAAAGTTGTTGGCGTGGTGGCAGCTGTAGTCCTCCTGGGTCATGGGCACCAGGCAGGCCAGGCCGATGAGGAGCAGCAGGAGCAGCTGGACGGGGAGCGCCGCCCTCAGGACCCGCAGCAGGAAGGACGGGCCCTTGGGGGAGGAAGAGGAGGAAGAGGAGGAGGAGGAGGCCGCCAGGGAGACGCCATCCGGAAGCTCAGAACGGGAGGAAGCGCAGCCAGCGGCGCCGGCTGACGGGCTCCGGCTGCGTGCAGACACAGACAGAGTTAGAAGGAGCTCGGAGGAGACCTGGGATCACTGGTATTTGCAGATCTGTCTCAACGCAACTCCTGGAATCATTCTCGTTTGTGTGGCAACGAATGATGCCTTTTTTTCCTGCTCTCTGGCTTTTGTGTTTAAGAAAAAAAAAATTGATTTCAGCTTTAAAATGTTGTGCCAAACGTAACAAAAACGAGCATTTTTTTTCAGATTCACTGATGATAACAGGAAAATAGTTGCAGTGACTGATGATCGCAAAAACCGTTTCACCCGCGTCGAAGAAATTCCACAAACACACTCAACAGAAAGAAAGGAAAAGGCAGCAAATGGATCTGGATCCAGCAGGTCAAGAGATCAAGAAACTCACAGAGTTAAACACACACACACACACACACACACACTAATCAGGCGCAAACACATTTTAAAATAAGAATCCAACACAAGCACTGGGAGAGATAGCTGGCCGCATCTTGTGTGTGTGTGTGTGTGTGTGTGTGGGGAGGGAGTGGAGGTGGGAATCTCTGGCTTTAGTGGGGAGTGTGTGAGAGTTCAATGTCACATCTCATTCCAAACAGATGCAGGAGAAACGCCAAATGCCTCCCCGGAGATTTCCACAGCCGGAGCCAAGACTCGGGGGGGGGGGAGGAACAGCATGTTCTCGCTGCGACTCATCCTCACAGGGGCTGAGGGAGGGTCAGAGCCGCCGAGCGCTTTCATTTAGTCCTCCAACCTGAGCACATCCTGTGCGTGCATGTGTGTATGTGGTAGCTTTTAAGACCAGGCAGGTCGCTGGTATCAAAGAGGGAGGCAAAGGCATTATTTATGTTGATGGTAAGACTAGTTTAGGCTGAGTCTTCACCGGCCTGTGCGTTATTTAATGCCCGTTTAGGGAAAATAATGATCAGGAATGAGAGTCGGAGATGGGTGGGTGAGCTAAGAAGGTCTGGAAAGGAAACGTGGGAAAGAAAGTGGGAGTTAAAGTTGAAGGAAAAAGGACGCAGGACTTATGGCATCACATCCTGCTTTCAACTATGAGGGGAAGGAAACAGGAGCAACAAAAACAGCTGAGGGGGGTGGGGGGGTTCACAGGGATTCAGATAGCGCCACCCAGTGGGCGAAGGGGAGTGCTACAGCGACTCCGAGAGTGAAGGGGTTGAGAAGCTGAAATGTATTTCATGGTGCCATTCAAGAAGCAGCGGAGCAGAGAGGAGCAACGTGAAATAAAACATTTGGAGGAGGGAGGGAGCGGCCTGAGGGAGCAGGCGGTCCCCCACTCGTAACACGGCCTCTGGAGTACGGGACGGTCATGGAGCACAGGGTTAGAGCCTCGAAACCAGCGGGTTCAACGGGCTAAATTTGGAGAGCGGGTTAAACACTTCTGAACGTGATTGAGTGTTTTCATCGGGAGCTGAATTAGTCAGAATCAGGTTTGGGTTCAGGCAGAGCTTTGGGTTCCATCACCGTCCCGAGTGTCTAGAGTCCAGGAGAGAGGTACCTGTGGCGTGGGCCGCTCTCAGGGTGTCCTGGGTAGGCCTGACTACTTTTGCCCCGGGGCTGTGCCACGTAATGAGCAGGGAGGGGTAAAAGAAAGAAAAAGAATGTTTCAGTCAAGGGCAAATAAAGGCAAAGCCTCAGATGAGAGAAAAAACAAATAAAGAGCCATAACATCTGCAAGAGGAGGAATCATCAACAACCAAAGAGCAGCAACATAATCAATGACGGTGATTGACTTTCAGATCCAAGAAATCTGGCTTCTCAGCAGTGAAGCTGGAACTATAACTGGGACTGACTACGTGTGGATACATCTGTATTTCAGTGTTCATTTAAAGGTCGTTAAAATAGGTATATAACAGATCGATTTTACAGCAAAGAAAACACAAGATAAATCTTTAGAAACAAGTTTTTGCTTGTAAATCGAAAAGCCAGCTTTTCTTGTAAGTTGTTTGGCAGATCAACATGGCGGGCAGCAAAAAACATCTCAAACAAGGGAGGGGGGGCGGGGGGGGGTGGGGTGGGGTGAGGACAGCGACAACTCTCTACTTCTATACATCAGAGAGACACAGGATGGCAGTTATCTAGGACTCTACTGAGGGAGATGGACCCTTTCAGTGCGGTGTCTCTCTGAGCAGGGGGCGTAGCCCCCCCTGCTGGACACTCAGAGCAAGACCTTACCGATCGCTTGCGGCTCTGGACCTCGGACACGGGAGAGGCTGATCCACAGATCTCTGACTTGCCGACAGGCAAACACGTGAAGCAGTCCTGCGAAATAAAGCAACTCTCGGTGAAAAGGTCTCTGAAGGCACCTGCTGCTTTCTCTGATTGCTAGCTCTTTAAAAAGTGGTACTTCACGCTGCAGACGTAATAAGTCGAATCTGAGGATCAACAAAAAACCTAAATATGCAATTTAAGCCATTTTTTGTCAATACCCAGGAAAATACATGTGGAGACAATGTGTAGCTATTTCCCAGGACTGTTCCACTGCCTGACCTGCTGTGTGCTGGCCGCCTCCAGTCTCCTCTCCAGACCCTCCAGGTCGGAGCTGACCTCGCGGAGCAGCAGCCGCAGCCGGTTCAGGATGACGTGGACCTTCTCCTGGGCCTCCAGGCAGTCGCTGCCCTGGACGCGGATCTGCTCGGACGCCTGGCCCTGCAGCAGCAGCGGCTGGGGTCGGGCGTTGACCAGGAGCTGAGCCGACAGCTCCTGCAGAGACGCCACCTTCTGCTGAGAGTCCAGCAGCTCGCGCTTGATTTGCTGCAGGGAAATAATAATAAAAAAAAAAGAGACAAACTCAGAAGTGTTTAAAAAACTGGAGGATGGTTTCTTCATCTTCATCTTAAAACGTTTTCTGAATAAATCATAATTATCAGGATTGAATTAGAGTTAACTGAATAGTTCTGCAATCTCATAGGACCAAATTTGTTCATAGACACTCGGCTTGAGGCTGTTTTGTAGGTGGAAGGATGAAAAAAGTCTGATAATCCCAACACATTAACACAGTTATCGTTCTCACTTTCCTCCCAGGAGCCTCTGAAGCTTTGGCTCTAGAACTGCTGAGAATGAATTACCCATTAACTGAACGCTGATTCCTCCCGAAATACAATATCTGCTGGACACGGAGCCAGAGCTGGGCTCCACATACCGTCAGAGTCCTGTGATGAGCTCGTAGCGTTTCCCGATCCAGTCTGGGAGGGATGGGCACCACCTCGTTCCTCCTGCGGTCGATGTTCTCCAGCCACAGCAGCAGCCCGTGGCTCATCTCGTGGAACTCCTGACGGGAAATGTGGCAAGAGAGACGTGAGGGATGTGGCAAACTGTGTCAGTCTGAGTATTTTTCTTACAGAGATGGTGTCTTATATGACATGGCTTCAATTCAAGGCAAAAAGAACACATTCTTCTTTCTTATTTGAGCCCCTTTTGTTTTTACATTCAGAATTCTCTGAGACTGCCTTAAAGCTTAATTTGCTGCAGAATCCTACTTTTCACTAGTTATATCTTTTGAGATTATTTTCTCCCTGGTGTGTGTGTGTGTGTGCGTGTGTGTGTGTGTGTGCATATACCGTACCTGGCACTGCATCAGCGCCCTCTGCAGCTCCTCCCTCCAGTCCTCCAGCGAGGTGCCGAGCCGGTCCCAGCGTGCGTTCATCTCTTTCAGAGCGTCGCGCAGCTCCCACGCCTCCTCGGAGTCGGGCTCCGACTGGAGGAAGTCTGCGCTGCTCAGGTTGATGGACAGCACCTCCGACTTGTGGGCGTCCATCCCCTTCAGCAGCTCCTGACGGGACGAGAGTTTTCAGAGACACGTTTAAGGTGAGGTTGTATGTGCATACTGGATGGATCACCATAGAACTCTGACTCTATGCCATAGTTTAGTTTTAGTTTCATAATGGCTGTTAAGAAGCGTGTACCAGTGTGACCAGTGTCTTTTTCAACACCGCCAAGAGAAACTCTCACTGCACTGACAGACAGAGACGTGCAGCGAACAGACCTTGAGCTTCTTGATCCTCTGCTGGATGGTGTGTATGTCGGTGCTGAGCTGCAGCCCTCGCAGCTGACTCAGCTCGGCCTCGCTCTGACCCAGCCAGGCCCTCATGGTCTGCAGGTCTGAGATCAGCTGCTCCCACTGCTGCAGGTTCTGCTTCTGCCGGTGCTTCTCGCTCAGGGACTGAGCCTGGATCAGCTCCCAGCGCTCGATCACACCTGGAGACGGACACACAAAGACAGGGACTTAGACACATTACAGGCTTTCTGCTGCGAGAGCATGATGACTGGTGTGTGTGTGTGAGACTGACCCTTTCCTTGAGCCTCTGTGCTGGTGGGGTTCGTGAGTCCGGGCACGTCTTCCTCCTCCTCAGTCAGCTCTCCTTCTGCTCTCTTCACTGCGTCGATGCTGCCTCGACACTCGCCCATCAGACGCATCTGGAGTGCGACACACGCGTTGAGAAGACAGATGGAGGCAAAAATGTGAAATGCTACGACTTCAAAAGGAGAGCTGCTACGCTGCACGAGAGAGCGGGCTCTGGCGACTCACGTAGCCCATGTAGGTGGAGTCCAGGTCGGGGCTGGAGCTGTGGACCGTGGCCTCTCTCTGCTGCAGGTGGAACCTGCCCGCGTCCAGCGCCTGGTCCAGCTGCCGGAGGCTGGCCTCCAGCTGCCCGGGCTCACCTGCACACAGGACACAGCAGGGTCAGGACAAAGTGCAACACTCTTGAGTCTTCATCAATGCAGACTGATGCTGCCATGGCATGCATTAGAGTATACTGCAAAACAACAGCAAGCCATGGGGGAGGAAATAAAACGCAAACACTGATGATGATGATGAGGATGATGATGATGATGCATTAGCTGTGAAACAGACAAAATACAAATGCGATGGCTGTGATTAGAGTTTAGTGACGTCAGCATGCAGTGATGTCAGATTTGCATTTAAAAAAAACAAAACACACACACAGATTTCTCTGGATGGTGGGACATGCAGTCTGTGTGAAAGGACTTGATTAAGAGAGTGTTTTAGTTCAGGACATGCTCTCCTGGCTCATGCTACAGCGCCAGCGGCTGCTGCTCGCTGCTGCTTCCTACCCGAGGTGGATTTCAGTGTGTTCTCGGTCAGTTTTATATAGGCCTCTGGGCTCTCTGGGATAACTACATCTGGGAAGAGAGACATACAACACACACTCCTTATAACGTGGACTGCGATATCTGTGCCGACTGGATGACTTCACAAAGGGTGTTTCTGTTGATTTAGTTTCTGATTTTACGTCCGTTCTTAGTTCTGTTAAATTACCTGAAATGATGTTTTTGTACAAATACAAAAATTTAACGACTGATTTTGTGCCTGTTACGACAGCGACTACAAGGAGCAGTTTGTTTATTTACAAAGATAAGAAACTCTAAACTGCTCTGCAAGAATACTCCAAAATAAAAACACTATTTTCAGACCTGCAAAAAGTCACGTGTTACACAAACATATTGCGGTTAATTCAACAAAGAATCACTAGGCGTCCCTACAGACGACCATCCAGCGCAGCAGTGGCGGGGACTGACCTGACAGCGCTGCGGCCGCCGTCCTCAGATACTCGTCCTCCTCCTCCTGCCCTCGGCCCCTCTCAGCGTGGCCCCGCCCCCCGGGACTCTCCAGGTCTCTGCTCAGGTCGTAGTCGTGGTCCCACTCCAGCGGGATGGAGTCCACGCTGGCCGGAGTGTCCCGGCCGGAGCGGTCCGCCCGGATGAGGGTGGCGGCGCCCGAGGGCGGCCGGCTGGACGTCCGGGGCAGCGAGGACTCGCCCCACTGCAGCTCGGACAGGTCCCCGCCCTCCTCCATGTCCAGCTCTCGGTCCGAGCCGTCCAGCTCATCGTCGGCCAGCTGCAGGACGGGGACAGGAAAGCGACGGAATGAGACGGAGAAGTGAAACCATTTAAAGGCCGTGGGTGTGTGCTGAGCAGCTGTCAGAGTGAAACTATGTCGGTCTCATGTTTTCACCATGTCACAGGTGCTGGGGGAGGACAGCTGTGCTGTGAGTCTCGTAATGCGCTTTAACACTTGTAACACTTTATAGACTCGGAGAGCTTTGTAGAGAGCAACATCTATTTTCAATGCAAATGTATTGCACCAAACAGTCATTTGCGTAGTAAAGAAGTTGAGAGAGGAGGACAGGACGTTCCCTTTATTCGTCTAAAAACCTCAGGGATGAACGTCTCTTCTTGACCGGCTTGCGTTGTGCTCTATGTTGTTGCCTTACAAGCCGCGTACTCACAGGCAGCCGCGTGAGCTTCTTGTAGTATCTGTCGACGCGTCCGAACACCTCCTGGCAGTATCGCTGCAGCTCCTCCAGCTCCTCCTCGATGACGGCTGCGTCCAGAGGCTCGCTCTTCTCGATCAGAGCTTCGCCCTGTCTGAACACCATCTCAATCTTCCCCGTGTTCAGATAGATCTCGTGCTGGAACGCCTGAGGAGAGGACGCGCAGCAGAGGTCAGACAACACGATCGTGATAGATGGGATTGATCGACAAGTGAAAAATAAGGTCCTTTCTAACAGATTTAAGATACGTTCGCCTTAGTTTGTAATGTGAATCTTGTCTCGTCTTATTGCTCTCACCCTGAGCTGTTTGATCTTGGCCTGAACGTCACACTCGGAGAAGTGCTCAATGTTGGTCAGCTGGAGGTCCATCTCGGTCAGCCACACCAGGATGCTGTCTCGTGCCGTCTCAAACTCTTCCCTCTGGCTGATGAAGTGCTGCACAAACACACACACGGACACATGCTCACGTTTGTTTGCTTTACCGCCGTGTACGTATGAATGATGGATGCGGACGCAGCTCACTGATGGGACGGACCGGCGGGGACAGCATGTAGCGGCTGCTGAGGCGGCGTTACCTTGAGTCTGCGGAGGATGGCAGCCACCCTCCTCTGCAGGTTGTCCCAGCGCTTGTTCCCGTCGTGCACCATTTCTTTGAGCTGGCAGGAGGAGTCGGTGCGGTTCTCCCGGGCCAGACGGCGGTACTGCTTGTTGATGAGCTCCAGTTGGGTCAGACACTCCTGCACCTGCCGCTGGAAGGCCTGCGACGGAAAAAAAAAAGCACACACACACACGTTTAATCACGCACTTCATTTGTGATCTGTTCATATGCACTTTGAATATTTTGTGGGATTGAGAGACAAATATGAAACCAATTTTTTCTGAAAGCCTATTCTCTGTTCTTCACCGAGTCAGAGCATCCAGAGTGAATCAAACAAGCAAAGCCCAGCTTAAAAAGCCCAGCGTAAAAATATGCATAGTCAGTCTATGTTTAACTGAAATGAACTTTCCTATCGGGCTCAACAGGCAGTCTGCTGACAGGCATGTGCACGTGCCCCGTGATGGGCTGCAGCAGCTGAGCGGACCAGAGCAGACAGGTTTCAGAAACACGACACTCAGATTTTTTTTTCCTCACCATATTTCATCCCTGCGGTCTCTGTCTAGAGATCTGCTCACGTGGATCCTCGCCTGCCAGGAAAACTCTAAGTTTTGCATTTTGGATTTGGCTCGGTGATTGATTTTCCCCTGTTGTGGACTCTGCTACTAATGCGGCACTGGCAGTCTGAGTGCAGCTGTCTTTGTCTGCACATTCACATTCCGGCGATAAAAGGGAAGCAGACGCACCTCGAACTTTTTCAGCTCCTCTTTGGCGACGGTGTACAGGACTCCAGAGGAGTTGGGCAGAGCTGCTGTCCTCTCTGAGGTCTTCAGCCAGTCCTCGAACCTGGAGTAGTCATCCAGGAACTTCTGCCACAGCCTCCAGGTCTCCTCGATCCTGCACACAGAGAGCTCTCAGCGATGCTGCCCTGACACTTTCTCGCTACTGAGTGGTTGACGTGGTATGATCGCCATGACCGGCACTGACTTGATTCTCCTCTCCATGGACATGGCGCAGATGTTCCTCCAGCGTCGGTCCAGCCCTCTGGTGGCCTGCTGGATGGAGTCGCACTCCGTCTCGGTGGAGCAGGCGTCGCAGTCGTGCAGCAGGACTTCACACAGGTTCAGCACTGAGGCCACGCCCGTGCTGTGTTTCTCTATGTCCCTCTGCAGCTCCTGCGGGTCAGAACACAGAACACGTTAGACCTCATTTGTCTCAGAAAACCGAGCTATAGCGCTTCGCTACGCATCTCCAGAGCGGTGTACAGTAGGATCACGGTCAGCCTGCATGACTACAGTACACGGGCTCTGCAGAGAAAGGAGGTCAGTGGGGTCTCAGAATCCAGTCCACATTTAGAGCGGCATCTTGGCAACAGGAAGGACACAGATACCGAGCGTGGGCTCGCTTTAAACAAACAGCAGGAGGTGTAAGCATGAGTCACGCCTGGGTTTCCTCATGCGGCTCACAGTCACTCATTTGCCGCCGCCTCGGCTTGAGTCATGCCGGTCGGCTCTTATTTAGTATTTACAGTGAAACGCAAGCTCGTGTTAAGTGTGTGTAAGTATGTGAGCGCATATACGTTGCAGCACGTGCGAGAAATCTAATGGTTGAATCTGAGCACCTCAAACACCATTTTTTACACGACGCACAACCTCCAATGCTTTGCATTATGGCACTCACCTGCTGCTGGTTGAGCTTCCTCTGGATCTCCTGGTCGTCACAGGTGTCGTAGACGATGGGCCTGGACAGCTCGGTCTCGATGTGAGCCAGCCAGGAGCGCAGGCTGCTCATGTTTTTATCCAGCTGCTGCACCGCCACCAGGGTCTCCCTCAGCTTCTTCACCCTGACAGAGCAACGGAGCCGGACACTCGGTCAGCACATGGGACGACGCTGAGACAGGACCGGCACTTTAGGCTGCGCGCACCAGACTAATGCACGACCAGGAAGAACACACCGACGTGAGAAATCTGTCACAGGGCTCAATCTTTAGCAGCATCTACGATGGGAAGCGATGACAACAAAGAGACGCTGTGTGTTGTGTGTGGAAAAGAGTTGTGAGTGAGCACGGCATCATTCCAGAGCTGACTGAGTGGATATTTTCATTGGATATTTATGGATATTCATCGGGAGGCGACGAATCCTCACTTGACCCAACACAACAACTGGGAACTGTTTTGGGTCTGAGAATGCCGGGAGACATTTCTGAACCCTCACTAGTGCATTCAATGACATGTGAAAGACGTAAACATGAGCCATCATCTCCGGACCCGACAACAACACACCCTGCGGAGCCATGCGGCCCTCGCTGTCTCGGCTCAGACCTCAGGAGGAACGACTGCGACAGGCACCGCCATTACGTCAGAACACCAACAGCATGATGCAAACAGGTGACGGTTCCTCGACCATCACCTGTGACGCGCTGTGGCAGTGTGTGCTGCACGGCGTCAGCTCCACACTCCTTCAAAATGACAAACCCTGCTTTGGGGCATGTCAGAGCACGGCGGACAGCAGATTGCTCCAGTTTGACTCTTTATAATATAAGACAACAACCTCACAGGCAAATCATGAAAATGCTCGTTTCACAATTTCCCAACTCCATCACACAACCCATGCTCTCTTCAAGTAACTGCGGTGAAATTGGCCAGACCAGGTGAAATAACATTAGAGGTTTTGTACCAGATAAACCCATGAAGCTAAGCTGTTAAACACACAAGGCGATCTGTCTGCACCGCAGGTAAAAATGAGTCACTTTTCTGATCCGTAGGTTGTTGTTAGCACAGCAAACACCAACAGAAAAATCTCAAGTTCGCCCTGCCTGCTGACATCGCAGTCGCACTCCGGCAGGTCCTCCTCGCTCTGGCACCCTGCCATGTCGTCCGGCGCTAAATCCAAAACCATGGGGTCGCGCGGCTCCCAAAGACGAGGTCAAAGTCACAACGGCGCGGCGCTGTGTCGATCCGAACGCTCCTCTGTGTCGCCTGCGTGCTCCACACGGGGCTTTCTCTAACACTGTGGCTGCGGCAGGCCGGCACAACTGTGACTTATCAACTGTTGCCCTCCAAGGTTATAAAAAGAGAACCCACCCCACCCCCCCCAAGCAGGCACCAGTGTCTGTGTGTGTGTGTGTGTGCCTGAGAGTGACAAGTGCTGCTGTTTCTAAAAACAGACTTACAGTCAGAGGCATGTGCCACAGAGCTGGTCTCGTACGGCAAACACACACAAAGGAGTGTGAAGGGAAGCGGCGTCTCGTACGCATCAATGCTCCGTGCAAACACGCGGATGTGCAACAACAAGTTTGCAGAAATATATCCAGAAAATAGAAGGTAAAAAATAATCCGCAAGGTTAAAACTCTCCCTAAGATGCGAGAAATATTTGGATGGACTTTTCACTCCAATAACTGCCGATCTTTCTCTGTGGCTGTGTTCAGGAAGGGATGAATGTGAGAGACAAAGAGAGTGCAGCTGTCTGTGTGAGGTCAGATGCTGTCCTCCCTTTTTCCCCTCATCTGGTAGAGAGCCTGGGGAGGGAGGGAGGGAGGGAGGGAGGAGGGGTGAGGGCAGCTGGCTGAGCTCGAGTCAAAGTTTGGGTCAGGTCACTTTCATTTCACAACACACTCGAGATGAGTTCTCCACATTAACTCCAAGATAGAAATAAGCCGGACTAGATCTCTGGCTGCTCCACAGGCCTCTCAAAGTGCATTTGTGCTTGACTCAGTCAGCACCAGAGCAGTCGGAGCTCCAGAGGAAGCCGAGGAAGTGCCCGGAGAGCCAGAAAGGTAGACGGAGACAAAACAATAGAGTGGAGGAGGAATGTGACCTCTCTCTGCTTGGCTCGCGGCTCCGTCGACCGGAGGCCCCACTGACACCAGCGAGAAAAGTCAGGAAATGCCTCAGCGGCACTGTGGGAAAACGAGTTAGCCGCCATGTGAGCTGGAGCGACAGGAAGGACGCCATGGCAACCGAGCAAAGGCCGGACAAGCCTTCAGCGACAAAACCCCTGCCCCGCGACTGAGATGAGGGACGCAACCTCTCTCTTTTCACCGCCTCCTGGATCCTCTAAGCACACACATCTCTAACGCGACTCCCGGCTGGATCCCCAGCGTCTCGGCCACCCACCTGGCGGCGATGAGGTCCAGCAGGTGCTGCCAGCGCTCGCTGACTTTGCTGAGTTTGTGCTGGATCTCGGCGGCCTTGCTGTCCTGGCTGGCCCGGGCCAGACGCTCGCCCATGACCTGCAGCTGCTGCTTGTTCTCCTGAGCGACGCTGATCTCCTCCTGGTAGTCCTGGAGGGAGACACGAGGGAGAGGCCGGTGAGCATCCCCGATCGAGGCGACGGCGCGTCGAGTCACTTCCGCGCTCAGGTCTCGCACCTTGCGCAGCTTCTCGATCATCTCTTCGATGCTGATGTCTCCATTCTGGGAGACCTTGCTCTCCATCTGTGTGAGCCACTCACACAGCTCCTTGTTCTTCTCATTGAACACCGCCCACTCATTCAGCTTCTCGCTCACCTGCTGCCTGCGCAGGGAAAGCTGAGAGGGAAGGGAGGACAGGGAAAAGAAAGATACAGGGAGAATCATGACAAGTCAAAATGTGACATAGACATCTCTCTGCAGCCATCTTTAGTAGCAAAAAATCAAAATATATCAAGATAATAATCTATATGGCTCTGATTACACAGTGTTAACAAAAAATGGGATCAGCTAAGAAATAAAAACCTTTTCATCTGTGTTTCCTAAAATGCTTCATACTTAAACAGTGTCCCAGGGAGCCAGTCCTCACACAGATAGCAAATAACAACAGCAGGGAATACACCCACAGCAGGTCTCCAGTCCATCACAGCACACCCACACACCATTCACACTCACATCTGCCGGGCAATTTAGGCTCTTTAATCCAACTGAAAATGCTGGTTTAGACATGGGGGGGGGGGGGGGCACCTCATAGAGAGGCTCTCCAGGAGCGTCACCCACAATATTTCCTCTACAATTCATTAACCGCCAGTCAGCCTCAAATCAGCTCTGAGAAGATCTAATAACGGCCCGGTAGGAAGGGACGCCGGCCCTGTGCACCGCATGGTCGTACCTGGTGGCAGACCTCCTCCCACTGGCGCTGTAGCAGCTGGAGGCGTTCCTGGAGGACTGTGATGTCATCAGCGCTGACCACGCCCTCCAAGGAGTCCCTCAACAGGAACAAGGAAGTGAGGTCATCTGTCCAGCCCTCCACACTGCTCTCCAGCTCCTGTGGCCACATGAGGAGGGGGAAAAATACCATTGATTAGCAGCTCACAGAGGGGTGATCCATGCGGTCAGACGTGCCGGGCTCAGCCTGCTTAGCCTTTCTCCTCACAGAGTCAAATAGCAGCATCGCTGCTGTGAGCTGCTGCATGCGCAGACAGAAAAACAGCCATATATAAACCACGGGCCAGACATCAAAGACGTAAACTTCCTCCTGGATACATTCAGTATTTAGCAGCGCAGAGATAGCACTTACATCCGGTTGAAAGCAAGCAAAGCTACATTCAAGGTTAAAAGACAGGACAAGCTAACAGATCCATCCAACCTCTCGTCCCCTCCTCCTCCTCTGTCATTGTGACGGTCTGGCTGCGCTGCAATCATTTGCAGACCCGGAGAAGGAGCAGGTCTCCACAGGACGAACCACACGTACACACGCACACATACATAAATACACCCCCACTGCTGACAGACAGGGATGCTGGCTCTCTCTCTCTCTCGCTCTGGTTCTCTCATGCGCACACAGCCTCTGTTTCTCCCCACCCCCTCTCTCTCTCTCCCTCCCCTGCTCTCTCTCCCTCCTCAGCTGATGCTGCTCTCCCTCCTCCCCGAGGAGAACGTGTCATGCATGAAACATGACTGCGTAGAGTCCAGTGCTTGATACAAACGGCAGGGATCATAATGTGAATTTTTAAAGGAGGGAAATAGATGCTTTTCCTGTCCGTTCAGTCCCGCGGCATCCTGGCATTATATCACGTTATCATTTTATTCACTGACGCAGGCTCTGTTTCATTGAAAAAAAATGGATAAATCTCCAAAGATAACCGCAAACACCCATACACCTTATACATTTTAAGAGTGAAAACGCGACTTCCGCCGAGGAGACCAGGACAAACAAGGTCACAGAATGACACGGCAGCTGACAGATGAAGATGCTGCTGCTGTTGTGTGTGTTTATCTGTTTGTCCTCGCAGGGAGATTAAAGAGGATAGAGGGAGGACCCGTCTGTGTCGGGGAGAAAGAGAAAGAGAGGGAGAGGGAGAGAGAGAGAGAAAGAGAGAGAGAGAGAGAGAGAGAGAGAGAGAGAGAAAGAGAGAGATAGAGAGAGCATGTGTGTTTGCAGTGCAGAGAATGACAAGGACAAACTTTATCTGGCTGGAGTTTGCATATGAGCGCGTGTATGTGTTTAGCGATTACGACATACGGACTCCTCTCACCTTGCATCTGATCTGCTCCGAGTGCAGCTCCTCGTGGTGGTCAGGCAGGGGCACGGACAGCTTCCTCTTGAAGGCCCTCAGCTTCTCTAGTGATGCATTTATGCCCTTCTCACATCGCTCCCAGTTCTGCATAAACAAATGCACACAGTGAGAATTGGAGCATAAAGTACACACACACACACACACACTACGGGACTGCAGATCTTCATGTACTCTGGGCAGTCGCTCTAAGTCCTTCCTGCTGCTGCAGCACAGCCATCGGTTCGGATAAGCTGCAGTATACACAATCATTCACTGACAGGCTTTCATACACACACACACACACGGACGCACGTCAGCAGGAGACTGAAGTCAAGCCACTTTAATTACCAGGCTGTAAACAGCCCGCTCGGCTCTGACCCTCCCCGAGCACCACACACAAGACACAGTGATGTGGCAAAAATCCTGCAGCCAAGAAAAGAGATTTCACTCCGGCTTCATGACAAAAACAGGCAGGTTCTGCCTCAAAGGGTGCAGATCACGGCTATTTTTAGAGTCAACGCGGCAGTCCGGCTAAGTACAAAACAGAGCAGTATTTGGTAAGGATGTGTGCAGCGGTGTGGCATACCTGAGGCAAGAGTCATGGTAAAAGAATAAGCCAGGGTGGGACTAAAATAGCACAAGAAGCTGCTCACTGAATGCCGGACAGAGAAAGATCACAAGGAGAGCAAGGTTGGGAGGAAAAACCATGTTCTGACCAAAAGAGAAAAAAAAAAGGTCCCGGATGTGTCTTTTAAACTGCGTCACATGTCCCAATCACAACAGAGGCTCCGTCACAGCCAAATCGAATCAGTGCGAACCGCTGCGAGGCCTCAGCAACACCCTGGGCCGTCACTTCATTATCTCTGTGCATCTTGTGCCACTGTGTCACACTGTGAGTGTGAGCAGATGCCGAGCTGCTCGTCCAGGGGACAGAGAGGACGCGCACGTGCTCCATCTCTGTCCTTTTCAGGACTTGAGGTGCAGCGTTGCATATTCATGCATAATTCACGAGATAACCTGCTTTCACAGTCTTGCATGTGAACCGCCCGCTGGACTCGGCGAGGGCTCGCATTGCCCTTCAGCACTTGTCAGAGCACCTTAACTCTGCAGCGTGGCGCAGACGCAGCTTCCAGTGGATTATTAAGCACTCACGTCACTTTTGTTATCGCTGCAGCAGCACTGGATGCCCCATAAACCAGGACTGGTCAGTTAAGGCAGTTTTTACAGACAACAACACAAAAACCTGCTTTTCTTATACAGCATAAAGCCTCAACTGTAAAAAAAAAAAAACAATGTAGAATTAAATGATAAAGGATTTGACGAGTCAAAACGTGTGCTTGTGGTGATTACTCCAGGTGCACTGACCTTGAGCAGGCTGTGCAGCTCCCTCCTCTGCTGGTCCAGCCGGTGGTGGGCGTGCCTCCAGCGGTCCTGGATCTCCATCAGCTCCGTCTGCAGGCTGGACTCGGCTCTGGTGTCGGCGGACAGCAGCAGGCTCCTGCCGGCCTCCACCGTCAGGATGTAGCCGCCCTGCTGCCTCTGCAGCACTCGCTCCCTCAGCTGCAGCAGCAGAGACAGGGACAGCGGGCACAGGGGGCACAGGTTAACTAGGGGAGTCTACAGTCGGGGTGGGGGAGTGGGGGTGTATAGGTACGGAGATTAGATTATCTGAGGAGTTTTTAAACAGAGATTGGATGTGGTTGGTTGATAATAGGAAGCCCTGCAGTATTGAAGTTCTCTCCCATTGACCTCATAAATGAATCTAACTTTTGAAACAACCTTCACAAGATAATTATCCATTCAGGAAGAAGTGCGAGTGTCAGAGGTTGAATCTATCACCTAACATTTGCTCTGTATCTGAAATGTATCCTTCTTTTAAATCAGTTTTTTTCAGCAGTTTATACAGTAACACTCAATATTCCACTGTTTTTTCTGATTTTACAAGGTTTTCAGTGTTAATGTCAACTATCCACAATGGAACTAAAACCTTAATTTTCATATGTCAAGCACAGCAAGACGCGAAAAAGACAAAAGCAACAACAGCAAGAATAAAAAGGTGGCAAGACAGAGAATGTGTGATGTCAACAGATCATACAGGTTGTGCTTGAAATTATTTTTAATCAGAACTACACCTTGCAGAGATGATACTGTGTTATCATCTCAGACCATCTATTTCAGGGATGAGGAAAGCTGTATTCGCGTACCTGTATCTGATCCAAGAGGTGGCGGGTCTGCTGCAGGGTGACCGGCTCTCCTGGCTGATGCACGTCTGGGTCGCGGCTCACTTCCTGGAGCCACTGCAGCAGCTTCTCTGACATCTCGCGGTAGTTCTGCCACTGGCGGGTCAGGCTGTCGATGATGCCCCGTCTCTGCTGCGCCCGCCTCACCACGCCCTGCCACTGGTTGCTCAGCAGGGCCAGCTTCACGCTGAAATCATCTCTGTGGAGACGCCAGGGGAAACGACAGAGGAGTTCGTAAACGCAGCGTAATGTCATTTTAGAAGGCCTGAGGTTATTAAATGGGCCGTGTGGTCACCTGTCGTCCATTTGTCCCTGGTCCAACATACGGTGTCCGTCACTGATGATGGAATAGAGGATCTGCTGTCTGCTGAACATCTCCGCCTGGAACAACTGCAAACACACACACATTTGTATTAATATAACAGCACGGCGCTCTCAAACACACTCTATTACATTGACTCGGCACGAATCTCCGACCTCGTGGTCTCTCTGCTGCTCCAGCAGACTCTCGTAGTTGCCGGAGATCTCGGCGGCCAGTTTCTGCTCCGTCTGAGACAGGAAGTCCATCCAGGCCTCACACTTCTGGAGGAAGCTCTGCTGCTGGAGCAAGACCGCCTGCAGTTTGCTGAGGGGGGGGACACGAGAGCACAAACAACGTCAACAGCAGCACAGAAGAAGCTGCAGATCTCAGTGCATCACGACAGCTTTACAGATCAGTGAGGAAGCTGAAGGACGTGAAGGACGTATTTGCATATATCTCTGCTAATTTATCACAGCGTCTCCTTAAGGAGTCAGCAGAGACTCCAGGCACTTAATGACCCTTTACTCCCTGTGCGAAAATAGCATGACAATACTATGATGTGGCATAACTCACCACTATTTACACTATCAGGTTTGGGAGTTTATTGTAAATATCACTCCTCCTACTATTAATAGTGATGTTATGCAAGTGCCATCGTACCTGAACCTCTCAGTGAGGTGAGCGGAGTGAGTGGCCCAGGCTCTGTTGAGACTCTGCAGCCGCTTCACATCTCTGTCACTGACGGGCAGCCGGTACATCAGCTCATTGACTCGCTCCAGGTCTGGAGACAGACTGCTCAGCTTCAGCAGGTGAACCTGGAGACACACTTCACAGTCAGCTTTTGTGCAGAGGTACCAACACGGATGGCGCCGGACAGCAGTTACTCAGACAGCGACGCACCTTCAGTTTTTCCATACGTGTCTGGACCAGAGACGGCTCTGCTGAGCTGCCCGGGTCAGACTCCTTCAGCACCTCCTCAGCCTCCTCAGCCTTACGGACCAGGGTGTCCAGCTGCTCTCTGAAGCCCTCGCACGAATGAGATCCCGACTACAAACAGATGGAGAGACACTGTGAGACTACGGAAATCATTGCCTACACATCATCACGCAATAGGTCGTGCTGCTGCGTGTTTAAACCGGTTAATCTCTGAACAAAATTAAAAATGTCTGCATATCTGCACCTGCAGTACTTCCTGCTGCCTGTGGAGGGCGTGCTCCAGCGTCGCTAGATGATGAGCCAGCGACAGCTGATCGGACCGCAGGGCTGCAGAGGAGGAGGCGTCGACCTGGCTCCTCAGCTGCTCCCCTAAAGCCTGCAGCTGCTGGAGCGACTGCTGCACGGAGCCCTGCTCACCCAGACACGCCTGAAACAGCAGAGTTATCAAAGAGAGGCACAGTGTGGACGCATAAATGAAAGAATGAGGTGGTGCTTACAGTCCATCTGCACTAATAACAGATTATTTGCACGCTTGGGTAAAACACATTATTTTCCGAGAAGACAACAATTATAGAGCTTAACCACTGTTAACCGATGCTTATCAGTGATCTTTAAGTCAAAATAGTGTCAGAGTCTCTAGACATCTCTCGCCGTGGCCCTTCACACCCAGCATGACACCGGGGAGGACCCCCATAGTGTAAATCAGGGGCCTGTCTGTCCCTTTGCAGGCTCCTTTTCTAAAGGCTTTTGTTTGACGCTGCTGTGAAACCACTCACAAGCAGACAAAGGGATAGGCTGCAATTTGGTATTCTGCAGATGCGATGGGGGGCTTCTGGGTTCTCAAAGTGAACTGGTCAAGCAGCTCTAGCTCATTCATGAGAGGATACGCAGAAAGAGGCATATTTGAAATTCCACTAAATGATTATCTCATCTTGGGCCCGAGCCCTGGAAGTTAACAAAGTGCTGAGGAAAGTGTTTAAATATGAGTGAGTGGAGAAATGTTCACACGATCGTATCCCATTTCTACCCACGTTGCAGTCCTGTATCCAGGCGCTGTTCTCCTCCTCTGTGATCTCCCTGTCGGTGGCGCTCTTCAGCAGACGGTCGGCGCGCTCCTCCTGCTTCTGGACCGCCGTCACACACTGGCCGTACAGCAGCTTGTAGCGCTGCCACAGCCCCAGCAGGGCTTTGCTGCTCCTCAGCTGCTCTGAGATCTGCTCCAGCAGCAGGTTCCACCTGGGACGACGGGAAGGAAATCAGCTTGGAACGAGGCTGCAGCTGCGGGGCGCTTCAGAGGCACTCGTCTCGAGGCCTGGCTCTGTTGTCTTTACCTCAGGTTGACGTCCTGAAGGGCTCTGTTGAGCGTTTCGGCCACAGACGGGTGACACTCTGTCAGCAGCTGCTGAGTTACCGAGCCGAACTTCCTCAGGCTGCTCTCCTGTTTATCCATCTCCTCCTGCAGGTTCTTCAAAACACAGACACCCTTTAAAAGTTAATTACATCTCCAGCTGTGGGCAAAGGTGCTCAACACATCCTGTTTATGGTAACTGGCAACTGTTTTTACACCCTCGTTCACACTCATGCTTGAGGAGCTGCTATTTAAGAGTTTCAGCTACTTTTCCCGATTTCTTTCAAGTTTTTCCATTAATTAGCGACGGTCTATTTTTCTTCGATCCTCACCTCCAGACTCTCCACCTGCTGCTGTACCGCCTCCAGAGATCCATTAAGGAGGCGCAGCCGGGAAACAGAGTACCTCCCCTCCATCAGGTAACCATTGATCTCCTCTGAAGCTCGCCGGTACAGTGTCCACTGCTCCAGCACTGACCGCAGGCTCCCTTTCATCTGACTTATCTGCAGGGCGGGATATGTACTCGTAAGGGTCTGAAAGCACAGTGGGAAAATTTGGGCAATAGGCATGAGAGGCTCACCATGTGGTCCAAATGAGCCCAGGACTGGTTCAGGCCTTTCAGGGTCTCCTTGACAACAGAGCAGGCAGCTCCTTTCTCATCCTGGATGAGAGCGTTCCCTCGTTCTTCTGCTTTCTCTAAATCCTTCTCTTTCTCCTTCACCAATTCCTCCAACTCCTGAAACCACAAAATCAGTGATTTCTGGATATACAGACGTGATAAAACTAGAGCCCGGAGCTGTAATGTGTGTCCTTTTACCTGACAATCCTTCAAAGCGTTCTGAACTGATGCTACATCCTCTATCCTGTGTCTCTTCTTCAGCTTCTCCTCTTGTAACGTGAGCCAGGTTTTCAAGGCCTGGACCCCGTTCTCATGCTCCAGCCAACCTTCCAAAAGTCCTTCCAAAAGTTGAATCTAGAGCACAAACACAACTCATCTTCAGCCTGTGAGAGGGAACCATTTCAGGGGTAATTCTCATCAATGCCGACCACACTTTACCTTTTCTGTGATGAGCCCTTGTAAAATCTGCCACCGTCTGTTCATCGCTCCCAACTTCTCAGCAAAGTCAGTCTTGTCGCTGCGCTTTCCCTCCACATCCTGACTGCTGATCTGCAGCACCGACTGGTTGACAAAGTCCACCGTCAACTGCTTACAGGTCAGATCTATACGGAAACCCTGCGGAATACAAACGAGACATGTGAGGAGACATCGAAGACAGAAGAAAACTTCCCCTATATCCAATTTGTTTCAAACTGCTTCTACCTTATACTTCTGCAGGAAGTTCTGGACCACGTCTGAGCCCACAGCTCCCAGGATTTTGTCCTGGTCTTCTTCAATGATGTTCTCCATGAGCGAGATCCAGCTCATCAGCTCTGTGATGGCATGCCGCGATGCCAGCTTCTCCATCTGCAGCTGAAGGATGAGAGCGACCGGGGTTACAGCATCACAGAGAGCCATTGGTGATGCCAGAAACAGAACCAGCTGTTCTCGTACCTGGTGCAGCTTCTCTTGTACTACAGGGATGCGGGTCAGCAGCTCGGCCCACTGCGTGTCGATGTGGCCCAGCGCTGTGCGCAGACCGGCCGTGTCCACTCTTTTCAGCCGCAGCAGCTGGTTGCCTGTGCTCAGCACTGACGAGCGGAGAGACGACTTTGCATCCACCTCTTTGGAAAACTCCTACCCGAGAAAACAATGACAATGACGGAGGTTAGTTTCTAACCAACTTAAGCATGGGTGGTTTTTTTTATATAATGGGCGTGTAGTTTATTAAACCCACCAGGAAGGCGTAGAGGTGATCTCTGACTGTCTCCAGCTCCTGAGGCACCGTCACTGACTGCGTGGTCCAGAACTCCAGACGGTCCAGAGCCGACTGCAACCAGTGGCTCAACTCTGCCGACTCACTCTGGTACCTGGGATTTAGAAACCAGACAAGACATGACATTATAACTGAGCTGAGAGATCACTTATATTTGTTTCGTCGAGCTTTTGAGACTCGGGGAGGCTACGCCAGCGATTTTGAGCTCTGGACTCTGACCTGCTCCAGTGCTTGAGCGTGGAGTCGAGCCGGTGCAGCTCCTTGTTGACCTTGGTGGTGGAGGAGAGCCAGTGCTCTCCCAGCTGGGTCAGCTGGTTCTCCAGGTCCGAGCAGCCCACAGACAGGAGGAGCTTCTTGCCCTCCTCCAGGACCTGGTACAGCTGTGGCTGATGCTCTGTGAGGCTGGCCTTCAGACGCTGCAGCAGAGGACAAACAGATAATTGATGAAACGCAAACTAAATATTCAGGAAGTCAGATGACATCTTAATGCCGCATGAACGTCTTTGTTTGTGCTTCTTTGTTCAGCCTGTGTGCAGCTGCTTGCCTGGTAGAGGCTGATCCTTTCCACGAGTCTCTCCTCTGTCTCCTCCACCAGGCCCACAGTGGGGATGCTGCACTCCACAGCCTCCAGCTGTCTGCACAGAGCCTGGTAGTCTTCCACCAGCCTGCTCCACGACTGTACACACAAAGAGATGAGGGCTTTAGTCTGTTTTATTCAACTGAGCTCTGCTGCCAATACAGCCATCAGTGATTCCCACCTCCAGGATCCCCTCCAGCTCCACTCCTCTCCGGTGGGCCTGTTTGAGGACGCTATGGGCCAAGGCCATGGTCTCCTCCAGGGTCTGACTCTCCCTTTGTGCCACCAGGCCAGATACTTTCCTGTAGAATGTCTGGGTGAGGATCATATGGCATTCCAGACCCTGGAAAAACTCCTGTACAAGCAAAGAGAACAATGTTAGAGAGCAACCAAAAGCAATATCTAAAGAAACAGTCGTGCCCCATGCACTGTCCTTACTTTGTGCTTGTCCAGCAACATCTGGACCTCGATGACCGATGCCACTGTCATTTTCTGGTCGGCGGCCATCTTGTCCTGGGCGGTGTCCACCAGGTCTGTGAGGTCATGAAGCGCAGCCTCGTACTGAGCTTTGAGAGACAAGCCGCGGTTCAGGCTGCTGCGCCTGGAGCCCACCATCAGCACCAGCTCCTCGTACGCATCCTGCACGCAAAACATCAACGTGTCAGCAAATGACGGTTCCAGAGCTGGGGAGTTTGGGGCCAAAGAGGAAAAGACAGATATCGTCACCTGCAGTTTGAGAAACTCCTGGTTGGAGATTTGGTCAGATTGAAGTCCCTCTGCTCTCAACTTCAGCTCCGTCACTCTCTGCTCAAACTCTCTCAGGCTATCCTCCACCTCTGATAGTGTCTGTGAAGGAGGAAAGATATGCCAATAGAAATGTTTTCTAAGAAGCTGCTGCTACTTAACTGCAAGGCTGCTATATTTAATATCTCCTCTGTATCTCACCTCTATCTGTTTGGATGCAGGTCTGTCTACAGTTCCAGCCATTTTCTGCAGCAACTGATGTTTACTTTCACTCAGAGCCGTGAACAGCATCCTCAGCTCATTCTGGAAAAGACGACAGAGACGTCAAGCAAACTTCCTAATCCCTGCGGAGGAGCCCCTCTCTCCGGGTGCCATGCCTTCGTACCTGGAAGGTCGAGTGTTCCTGCAGCCTGTCTCTCATGCTGTCGCAGTGCTGTTCCAGCGTGGAGTCCAGCAGACCCATCCTCTCCTGCAGACCCTCCAGCGTGTCCTCCATGAGCGCTTGCTCCTCTCCTGCACACAGCCTGCCCGCTCCCCCGCCCAGCAGGTCTCGGCACTGGTTCACCTCCCGCGTCAACGCCTTCAGCTGTTTATTCAGAGCCTGGACAGAGAAGATGAGTTCAGTACCAAAAGCTGATCTATTCCTCAGTTTCAGTTCCTCGCCTATTTGCAACTCTATTTTGTGACTCCCGGGACAATTTACAAGAATTGGCCAAGTAACTTTAGTCTTGGTGATTTTACCTCTAGATTAGTGAGTTGTGTCTCTGTATCCTCAGAGAGCAGCACAGGACCGGAGAGAAGCTGATTCTCAGCAGCGTCCAGCCAGGAGGAGGCTGCAGACACTGCAGCATACAGGTCCTGCTGGACCGTCGACCCTCCCAAAGAACTGAGCGACTTCCTGTCGCCGCTTGCTGCCTGTAGGCGTAAAATTATTAGGAGTAAAATCATTAAGCCGGCGCATTTGGCATCGCTGGAGGAAGGTCCTTTATTTATGTCACAAAAATCCATCAAACGGGGAACAAGGTAACATTTAGATTGACAACATTGTGAGGTCGAAATGTGACTCACCTCTTGGGCAACTCTCTCCAGAGTCTGGCTGCAGGCCTCAAACAACGCTCTGGGAGAGTGAGAGTCCTGGCTGGCAGACTCTCCTCTGAACACCATACTGGGACTGGACAGACGGGATCGGTGGAGCACCTACACACACAAAAAAAGAAAAAGGAGACATAAGAATCACAAAGGAGCAACTGGAAGGAAACAACAATAATGCTGTGAAATTACAGGAGGTGAAACAATGGCACCAAAAACTAAAACACCAAATTCAAAGCCACAAGTACCGGACTGAGCTGGTCCTGCTCCAGAGAGTTTAGGGAGAGCTGCAGCTTTGTGCTCTGATCTTTATTCAGGTTTTCCCATCGTTGTCTCAGCTGGTCCAGAGGAGACACGGTCTCGTTCTCCAGCAGGACTCCTCCTGGGACGGACACCTCACTGTGGGGGATGGGGGGCAGTGTTCAACATTGTCCAACTGTGAGCCACTGATAATAGTCAGTGTGAGGGCCGCAGAACAAGCACCTGTCTCCGTTAGGCGTGGTCTGCTGGCTCAGGAGCTCCTCTCCGACACTGGCCACAGACTTGAGCAGCCTCCTCTGCTCGGCCACTTGCTCCTGCAGCTCCTACAAAGTCACAGCGCAGCATTCAGGCCATAAACCGCAGGAAGTGGATCAATCTGACCTGGATTCTGTGACTCCATGCAAAGGCTATGCAAAAGCGGGGCTCCCTCTTACCCTCTGTCGAAGCAGGTTGTTTTGGTGCTGCTGCGTGCGCGTGGACCTGGCCTGAGAAAGCCAGTCCTGGACGTTAGGACTCTGGGACAGGGTGGAGTCTGGCTCACTGTCTTCCTGCTCCTGTAGTGAACCCTGGGAGAAACACAGAGACGCGTCAGTATTTATAAAGACTGATATCAGCGCCTCATCTATGCCTGCTAAGCAGTTGCGTTCTCTTCTCGGGCAAATCTTTTTCTGAATTATTTTCTGTAAGATCTGTATGGGGTAAGACCTTTGTGTTAAAAAAAGGCTAAACTGTTGTGTCATCAGGAACACACCTGATGCAGTACATTTAGTGTGTGCATGTGATGAGGTAGCATCCTTTTGTCTGTTGTTTGAGGCCCTATTGTGACACACACAGGCTCTTGTTGTTCCACGGTGGAGAACAGTGGACTTTTATGAAGGAGCATGACACGACCTTTAGCGTTCGCACAATACTACCATTGATACAGTTACGCAGTGCCACATAATGCAGCCGCGCAGGACAACAAAAATGACAGAGAAGAGTTGGGAAGTGGGAAAATACGTGGGAATGCGTGGGGCAGGGCAAATCGAAGGCCTGAGCGTGAGAGGACGCGTACACGGGAATGCGGAGGGGAAAACAAAACCCGGCCGGCCCGCGGTCTCACCTGTATGTCGACCTGTTTGTCCTGCAGCATCTGCTGCAGCTCCATCAGGCTGTCTTTGAGCGAGCGCAGCTTGAGGGTGAGCGTCTCCGCCTCCTCCTTGGTCTCAGCGCGACCCTCCAGCAGCAAGCTCTCGCTGTGGACGGACAGCTCCGACAGATAGGACACCTTCTGCTCGATCTCAAACAGCATGTTCTGGGAAGACACAGCCGGTAGTGCATGAGATACAACCAAACCTGACCTGAAGTGGAGAGCCAATTATGTAGACTCCGCATGCAAAATGCACATACTATCTGACATTTCAGAGTAACATTTCTAACTATCTCTCCTAGAGAGGCAAATCTTTCTAGGGTGAGGATGTGAGACAACAATGTGTCTTCTGGGTTTAGAAGAATGTATTACTAAATAATGTGTTGAGTTAAAATAAACAACCAGCAACTTTTGCTACTGGCACAAATTACTGATTTTCTTCAGGGCAGACAGAACAAGAAGGACAAGCAAAGTATATGTTGCACAGCTGTTATTAAACACAACAAAGATAACCTAATTTCCCCCCACGTCTTCAACAAGAAGCAGAATCCCGACATCATGTTTGTATCAGAAACGTTTCTGTTCTTTGAAGCATGTGTCCATGCAGCGCTACTCGAGAGCAAACTCAGTGCTTGCTACCTCTGCTTGTCTCTCTCTCGTTAGAAAAAAGTGCTTCATAAGTTCTTCACCTGTTGCTCAAGCTTTCTCTATTTGCTTCCAAACGGGTCTCACACATGCCGCTCACTCTCCTCTCACAGTTCTCCACTAGAGCACGGACAGAAACAGAGACCCGCCCCTTTCTGTGTCCGGACTGCGTGTGAAAAGAGCCACGATTGTATGGAGGTGGAAAAGAAGAGGATTAAGGTTGTGCCCCCTTCTTTCACATGAGGATCCAAGGGCCCTCTCCAGAGCCGGGGTGCGCATTCTTCCCAGGGAATTTTTCATCCCAACAATGCAGAGTGCGGCAATAAACCTCTCTTCTTTTAAGGTGCCTGCGTCATTAAGCTGGAAGGTGGGACGCCTCGATTTAACACTGCTGACAGAGTACCCCATGCTTAAATAAACACTGGTGTTTTTATCGTTCTCTTTATGATGCATGACCTCCTGTGTGACTGAGCTCTGCTGCTAGTTCTCGGTCTCTCAGAACTACAGTATCTCCTCACACCAAACAGCTACATTTCAGAGATTTCTGACCAGTTTGCTTCAAGTCGAGGTGTAGGTGACAGTGCGTGTGGGCCGAGCGGTCTCAAAACCTAATGAAGAAATCCGCCCCAATGTAGAGTTACAGGACGTCATGAGACTGGACTTTCACGAGTGTTACGACTCACACGCAAAATACCCTTCAAACACTTGCGAGTGGTAACTGTGCATTGTAGCGTTTTACTCTGCGAAAACCTGTCATTAAAAACACCTCCTTTATCTCTGACTTCATACCCGTCCTCACATCGTCCAGCCTCTCGGGCCTGTGTGTGTGTCATCGTGAAGCGCTCTCGCAGTGAGTTTTTACCCCCTGGAGACCAGAGTCCACACGGGCCGGACCTCTAGACCTCAGCACCACGGGAGCCATATGTGAGCCATAATCTGCTTACTATCCCTCAGCCGCCGCACGCACACACGCACACACACTTTAAACTCCCCCTTTGCCACTGAAATACCATCATCACTGCTGAGAAGCCAATTATGAGTGCATATAAAATGGAATTACTGAACTGAATCCATCAGTTTCCAGTCACTGTGCGCATCTTAAGGTCTTAAGGGACTTCTCTAAAGTAAAGGTTAATTAGGCCCCGGGCATGGAAAAGCGGTGGAACTGGCTCAGGGAGCCACAAATATTTATCTGACTACAATGGGCAACTCTTTTCTGAGGTGTACTGCTGTCGCACTCGCTGAAGCTGGACAATCATTCCCACTCTTCTCCTCCTTCAAAGACCTAACGAGGGACACATGGCTGCGAATGAATGACCACGGTCACGACTCAGTGGCTGGGACCAGGAAGAGAGGGGGCCACGGCGCTAAGGCCGGTAGATGAATGTCTGGACTGGTGAGGAGGGTAATCAGAGACACCCTAATCCTAATCCCGATCCCCTAATCCTAAAAAAAAGTGCCATTTGACAGGACAATGATTCTGTTCTGTCTGGAAATGGTCCCACACGTGTCTTTTTGGGGTTGAATTTGAAACAGTTGATACTGAGTGACTAAAATAGAACCAGTAATATAATGCCAAAGGAATGAATCCAAGGACAGGTGCTATTTATGGAAGCAGCCGAGCAGCCAGATACTTCACTCCGGCGTTTGATAACTCGCTCTCGATAAGAAAAGTAGCGCAGAGATTTCCATGCCGTGCCTGGGGCAGACCTGGGAATTCACAAAGTCTTCCTTCACCGCGTCGGCTGAGGAAGATTTATGAGCTCTGCGATGCAAAACCATCTCCACGCGTCCCGGTGAGTGGAGCCTTCTACGGTAGCGCGTCTCACCTGACAGTCGATGAGCTGCTCCTCCATGTCCAGGTCCTCGCTGAGGGGCTGCAGGGCGGAGCTCAGAGTGGCCCGGGTGCTGAGCAGCCAGTGGTCCAGCTCCTCGGCCTCGCTGTGGTAGCGCTGCAGCGCCTGCTCCTGTCGCTGCTCCTCCAGCTGTTCATTCAGTCTCTCCTGCAGCGGGGGGGCGCACGGCGTGGCAGGCGGATTAGAGGCGGCGAACGCGTTTTAAGAGACGGAAGAGCAGCGTGGCCGGCTGCACCGTACCTCCAGCAGCTGGCGCTTCCCGGAGGCCTTCATGCGGATGGTGGCCATGCGCTCCCCCAGCACGGTCAGCGTGGACTGCAGAGCCAGCTGGTCGCCCGGCTCGCCGTCGCTGTCGCTGTCCGCCAGCTCCTCGGAGAAGCACGTCTGGAGCTCGCCGATCTCCTCCTGCAGCATCAGGATCTCATCCATCAGGGCCTGGGCGGACAGAGAGATCGGAGGCGTGGGAAATGAAGGGTTTAAAAAAGGCCTGACTGGTGGAGGAGGTTTCTGACCGGAAAATGGTGGGAGAGGACAGGGAAAGGGGGTTTTTGCCCGGCAGTGCTGCTACAAAAGGGAACAGTACTGGTCATTGCTGTGAAGCTGGCATAGCAACGGAGAGCAGTGCCACGCCGTCTGTGCAACCATTGCACAGGCTGGTGCAACATCAAACCCCTCAATCAGCCTCTGTTTTCTCAGAGCGGCCCTGTCCTTCCTCAGCTCTGCCTTCTCTTCTCTCTGCCTCGCAATCCACCGACATGCAATCTACATGCACTACTTATTGTTTGCCCTCCTATCTCTCAATCCCCACCACAGTCCTCCCATTATCTCAGGACCCCCCCCACCCCCCTCCTCCTTTCTCTCTCACCTGGTGTGCAGCCATCTGGCTCTCCGGGCTCTTGCTAGACTCCAGGCCCTCGCTGAGCGCTCCCTCGATGGATTCCATCTTAGTGGAGATGGACTGCAGGGACTCCTGGTAGTGCTGCTGGCGCTCCAGAGCCTCGTACAGACTCTTCTGCTTCTCGCTGATCTGTGGGAGCAGACGAGGACAGGGACGTTAACAACGACGGGCAGAGAGGAAGAGCCGGGCCCCCCCTGCTGCAGCCTCATTATTTTCTGCTGCTCTGCCTGATGTTTTTTTTCCCCTCCACATGCCCTGTCGTTCAGATTCGTTGCAGAGGGGAATCTTTCGAGCCACGCACGCTTTTTAATGCGTGAATTTATATCTCTGGTGGCGGCTGGCGCGACCCACCACATTCTTGAGCGTTTCCCAGGATCTCTGCAGGTCGTCCAGGTTGGCGGCGCTGCTCTCCAGAGACGGATCGTACAGCTCCTGGAGGGGCGCTCGGCTCAGCGTGCCCCGGCCCTGCACCACAACAAGAACAATACACGTTCATGTTTGTCTGACTTCCGCCGAGGATGGGATGCATGGGCTCCGATGCATCCTCGTGTCCTGTGCTCAACCATTATTATCAGGGAGTGAACAAATGAGCATGCAGCAGTGAACACGCGGGCTTCTTAGTGGCGCTTTGTGCACACATTTCCCAGGAGTTTCGACTGAACTTGACTCGATAACTATGCCGGGGTTTAATGATTATGTTAGTTCTCAGTTACAGAAAATTAGGTCACCCACATGCTCACATACTTGCACAGACAGGATTTGCAGCAACTTGTAAGACTTCTGTAGCGATTCTCGCTGTTCTCTATCTGTGCCCGCTGCGCTGGACCTGTTTTGTTCTTTGAGGCACGCGTTCACTTCAGCAGCGTCTGGCTGAAGTCCCGTGACATTAGTTTAACTGCCTCCCATGATACTTTCCTTCCACCACTATCCAGCTGCCTTCTGCATTTATTGATTCTGGCCTCCTTTGCACAAACAGGCTCTCGGACACATCACGAGACAGAAAAGATATACATTTCACAATAAGAGCAGAAAAAAAACCATCTATGACCTTTGCTTTTCCGGGAACAACACTAGACAATACAAAAACTGCTCCAGCTACAGGAACTTGGTTTCATGTCACGGACTCATTGTTATCTTGGTGAAAAAGCAAAGAATGTTCAATCAAAAACAAATAAAAGGGGAAAGCGGGAGCAGCAAAGCACCTCTCCAGCTGCGAGGTGTGGTGTGGGGATGGAGTGGGTTGCAGAGGTAACATGTCCATCTTAACTGGTCATTTAGATATTCAGACAGAAACAGCAGTATCTGCAGTGTAATTCTGTACACAACACGCCTCTGAGACCAGCTAATCTGCAGAGGGAAACAGCAAAATAAACTCAAGTCTGGCGGCAAATTGGCCCCAGGGGTCAGTCTCAAATGTTAGATGTGAAGACTTAAAAGCGGTTTGGAGACGCATTAAGATGGACAGTTTGAGGTGAGCAATGTAAAATGGGCTCTGGGAGTAAGGAAGCTGGGTGGTTCAGGGTGGGGTGGGGTAACCAGGGGTGGGTTTGTCTTTCTTTTTTGCAGTACCTGGTTAAGAGGAGCGTCAGCGTTAGCCCCCGGGGAGGGGGAGCGGCAGGCAGGGGGAGAGGAGACCTCGCTGTTGGTGCCCTCCTCCCCGGACTCTTCTGTCACAGGGGAGAGGAGCGTGTGGCAGCGGCCGGCTGTCATCTGACCACGCACACGCAGCGCACATCAAACGCACGCGGATCAAAAAGAAAGCGTGCGGTGGAGAGAGGGAGGAGGACCGAGCAGAAAAGATCCCCAGATCAAAGGAGCGAGGAGACAGGGAGAAAGAGAGAGAGAGGGAGAGAACAGAGCATCAAAATTAATAGGGGGGAGTGCAGGTTAGGCTGATTGCAGTGAGCACAGTGCCGATTACATAGACACAAAATCACCAGGTAAGGCTGTGGGGAGACCCATTAGACCACATTACCACAACTGACAGCAAAGCCCGAAGCTGTTTGTGTGATTGTGTTCAAACTTAGCTGTTGCCCTGTGTTAGAAAACAGACAAACTGGATTCCACTGGCAATGAATGGGCCACCAGTGGTCTTTTACTCGACACATCAGGGGAAAGGAATGAGCATGACCGGGAAGTTGAAAATCACACATACCGTACAGTTAAGCACACACACACACACACACACACACACACACACACACACACACACACACACACACACAGTGACACACTGACACGTACTGTAAAAGGGCAGTTTCAGAATCACAGTCATTTCCTTTTCATCTGTAGAATCTCAGCACAGTAGCCTTCAATCCGACACTTCTTTTTCTTTTACTATTTTCTAAAGCATTCATTTAAGATTTCAAGAGCAGCCTTGAATTAATAGTGTTAGCAGGAGATCAGGGCTCCGGCTTGAGCGAAGCAAACTGTAAGTAAACAATGGCATAACTAACAGAGGCTGGGCAAGTTAACACAACAGCGGCAGCTGTCTGAGAAGCTGCACAGTTGTCTGTTTGCCTGCATGCTTTAGTAGAGAGGCAGAGCTGAAATGTGAGCCAAGGCCTACTGGGCTGCCTTTTGGCAGTTCATGCAGAATGTGGTCGCCTGACTGAGGTCCTTGTTGCGTTCGGGGCAGAACTTTTTCCCGGGCTTTATGATGCAACACGACGCAACCAAAACCCCAGAGGAAGTTCAGCGATTCTCCGCTCTGAGACTGGCTAGCACCTGGGGTGAGACTGTGGTCAGAGCAACAGTGTGCTGAATTTGTGAAGCAACAACAAAAATCGAGGATGTCGGGGGCACTCAGCGGACTTGTATGAGTGCGCTGCGGTCATACAACCCAACTCTCATGCAGTGATATCCTGTTTCCTGCCCCGCCGAGGCCAAGCACATCACAAATAGCAGTGACGGAGCAGAGGAAGCGGATCAATGCGCTTCAGAAAGAGAGCGAGAGACACAGAGGAAGTCAGGTGCCTTCTGACGTGCCAGCACATAAGGAGAATGAATGAGTGTGTGCTACACATCTGCAGCGGACAGATTTAGGCGAGAGACGCAGCAGAGGACCAGTGCGGTAAAAACCCAGCCGGGACAGGAGAACATTAGAGGTGTGGGGGGGAGAAAAGCTGAGGCACGGAAGCAGGGGAAGAAGATAATAATAGCAATGAAAACCTCTGGACTTCACATTCTTCTGCCAGCTGAATGGATGCAGCCCAGTTTAAGCATCTTACAGCTATAACTTTGTCCACTGTTCCCAGGAGTCTGAAAGTCCTGAAGTTAACCTTCTAATCACAACTCAGACCACCCGTAGTGAGGGATCACTGTAAACTAACCACATTATTAGGGCTGGGACTGTAAACATCACCTGGACAACCCTTGAGGCACCCCTGAAACCCACACACCGTATAGACACTACACGCACGCAAACATCCACACAAACACGGGCCACGCAGGGGTGACAGCCAGGCACTGTGTACATGTGTGGGTCTCTGGGGCGATGGTGCCCAAACAAGGCTTGGCCACTCACCATGACGACAGAGGGGTGGGCTGGGAGCTGCTTGCTGGAGGCGGCGGCCGTTGCCACAGCGCTGGGCAGCTCCTCATCACTCAGCTCATCCATGCCGTCGGAGAGGCCGTCCACCTCGCTGACCGTCAGCAGCATGGTGGCGTGCTTGGCCTTCACCGTCAGCATCTTGCACTTGGAGTGGAGGGAGGCGATCTGCTCCTGGTAGCCGCGGATCTTCTGGGCCAGCTCCTGTCAACACATGCCCACGCGAAATCAGAAAACACCACCACCTCCCCCCCAGGGTCAGGAGAGTGTGGTTCAGTCCACGATGGAAGATCAATAGTTCCTGTTGAGATAGGATCCCGGATAAAAGCAGCAAAAGAGACGAGGGGGGGGGGTTGCTGGTGGTGGCAGGGTGAGCTGCTTCAGCGCTGAATGTGGTGCCGGTGCCAGAGGAGTGAGTGGAGTGGAAGCATTCTCTCCTCCTGCCGGTCTCTGGCTTTCAGCTCCACAGTGAGTACGCGTAGAAAGAGAACAGCACTGCCTCACTCTCCCTCTCTCTCTCTCTCTCTCTGTTTTTTTCTCTCCCTCTCTCGCTTTCCTATATCTCTGAGCCAATCAGAGGCCGGTGACTCAGAACAGCGGTGAAGCCAACAGACAGGATGTTTGGTTGAGACACAGAGAGAGAGAGAGAGCCTGGCTGAAGCAGTTCAAAATCCCTCAGACAGTCCCACTCGTACACATACACAAATGGTGAGAAAAAAAACAGGAAGTGATCTCACTGCCTGCACCCACCCCCCCCCCCTTCCTCTGGCCCGGCCGCTTCCCTCCTCCACCAATCCTGGAGGCAGACTCCTCTCGACAAAAGGGAGCCGTAAGGAGAGAGGGTGTGTTGAGGGAGGCAGAGTGACATAGATGGTGTCAAATTACAGCTATGGTATGAGCCGGCAGGCGGGGTCCAGCTCCTCCTCCCTCCGCCCTCCTCCCTCCTCCTCCTCCTCCTCCTCCCTCCTCATCCTCCCTCTGTCCCGCAGATGGTCAATGCACTGATAATCGGGTCATGTGACTATCTGGGCCAGTGGAGTTGCAGCTCGGCGCAGAGATCAAACTCAAACATAAGCACACCACCATGCCAAGTCACTGTGCGCTAACACCCCGGCTCCGGGCTGTTGCTGACAAGTTGCTCTGAGTGGAATCAGATTCACGGCGTGGAAGTTAAAATGTAACAAAGAACTGCGTCTCTTCTGGAGGAGATTGGATCTGGTTTCTCTGCAGGTCCTCCCTCCCCTATCTCAGGCTGCCATCCTCCCCTCTCTCTCCCCCTCTCCCTCTCTCTCTCTCCCTCTCAGCCTCCCTCTCTGCAGGGGAGATGAAACACACTGATGCAGCAAAGAGCTGCTGCAGCCCAAAGTATAGGGACGACGTGACTCAGGTGGAGACCATCTGCCCCGGACACCGCACGAACCTATGCAGATTATGTTTACAAGCGCCATCAGATAGCAGAGGAATGTGCACATGTCGGTCTTGTGAAAACACAACGCTGTCCTAGAATCGCCCCTGTGATTTGCGACTGTTGCACAACGTTAAAGAGGGATAATTTCAGCAGCGCTTATTCTGGTTTATTGGGCAAGCACAAAAACATGTATAAAGAGCATTATCTTCGGAATAAACATCAGGCTGACCTCATGAGTTAGGAGCTTGACTCGGTGTTTAGCAACCATATTTCCTAATGAATGACTCCAACTTCCCTATTTTATCTTATTATTAGGGGTTTTTTTTATGTTGAAAAAGTTGGCCTCAATGGGAAAGCTATTTTTAGAGGATATTAATTCCTTGAACTGTCAGATGAAGGGCCCTGTGAGGCAAGTATTAAACACCAGCAGCTTGTCTACAATACAGGCAATTATCCCCCACATCTTCAGAATGTCGTCGTTGCATTACAGCTTTTTTTTCTGTCCTGACAACCCGTGCACTCGTCTTTAAGTACTTTAGATAACTGCAGACGAGCACTTCTGGTCTGCTTTGCACGCCTCACTGCTGGGCCCCTTCGGTTTGACTCTTTATGCTACAACACACAATGAAAAGTGTGCTTCCAACTCCAGGGAGGGAGTTGAGGGAAGGGCATTTCCTGCTGGAGCTTTACATAGCCACAGAGTACAAAACAAGGGTCTTAGGTTTTATAGCTTTGGTTCTGAGAGGCTCGGTTTGACCAGATGCCACCCACACCTTCTCGACGAGCTGCAGCGCAACCCTTCAACCTGAAGCTTCCTCAGAGCAGTGAACCCTTCTCACCTCATGGTGGTGTATCTGTGCCTGCAGCTCCTGTATGTTGTTGGTGGAGACCGGCCGGTCCTGAATGATGCGATGCGCCTCCTCTATTAGTCTCTGGAGGTTCTTGACTTCCAGTTCGTACTGCTCGTACTGCACCACAGCTTCCTGGAATAGGAGGGACAAAACACACCTGAAGCTCCTTTGTGAGGCGGTGATGAAACGTGAGATCGATTATTGATCTCCTACAGAGGTTGTTTGGCTATTTCTTCTTGTCTCTATTCTATATATAGTCAGGTTGCATTCATCAGGACAGTATAAACTGTATTTTCACTGAGACAATATGAAATCAGAGCAACGAGGAAAGGTAAAAAGGGCACAGGCTTTTTATTTTATTTGAAATATGACACGGAGGCTTATCATAAATCTTGGTGAATCGGAGTACAGTAATGAGGGTGTTTGTCCTCCAGGCATTTTCTGAAAGTCATTTACCTCCTCCTGCAAAGGGCTAATCTTCACTAAAATGAGCTTAAAAGCAAAATCAGCCCAGGAACAGAGGATTGGAGGATAACAAATGTCTGATGGGGGCTCAAAGAAAACACAGACATTCCTGAGAGAGTCTTCCTGAGCACTGCAGCAGAGTCCAGCCCAAATCCTACCACACATAAGTCAGTGAGGAAATATAAAACAGTCCTAATTAGAACAATTAGAACTGTTCAAATTAGAAATAAGTGCTGCTTCAATTTGCAGGTATTTTCAGCTCTGATTACCTGACAGTTTTGAAGAAAAAGACCAAAACACTTCTGTGTATGAGTAACACGATACATTAACAGCAAGCCAGCTCTCAGCTTTGATAATTGCAAACACGTCTGACTTGAGATGAAATCTGATAATCGCCGGCATTTGCAATGTGCATACTGCCCCCTACCTGCAGGATGTTGCACTGCTGGATGGTGGTGTGCTGCAGCTGACTGGCCTCCTGCTGCAGAGTCTGAGCGGTGCGGCAGATGGACAGGCTGGTCACTACCTCCTCTGGCAGCCGGAGGGCGCTCTGACACTGCTGCACAGCGGTCACCTGCTGCTTGAAGCCCTCCATCTCTACCAGCAGGCGCTTCAGGAGGAAGGAGAGGAGATGTGGAGGGGGATCAGGTGAGTGCAGTGGTTCGGGATGAGGCGACAGGGTGAATGAAACTCACTATGCAGGGTGTATTCAAACATAAAGCAAACATAACCCGTGACATGTTCAGGCTCAGTCACTGGTTTGTCTGGCACCAGTGTTCATTGTCACTGGTTTACCTGTCTCTGCGTGAGCTGCTCTCTGAGGCTGAGTCTGTTGAGGTCTGGGGAGGCCAGCGTGGCCTGGATCTGGTCTACAGCAGCATGGAGACTCTTCACCTCTGACTCCAAACGTGACATATCCTGAGGAGAGACACAGTCCCAGTTCAACTCATGCAGGACCAACTCATACTTTATCAGAAACTGGGCAAGGACTGTTTTTCCTGTGATGCTTGTTGTTTCTATTCGCAGTAAAGCATATTTAAATCTCTCTGTGACTGTGTGGGTTTTGACTCCAGTTTACTCCCACAGTTCAAAAGCACGTTGAGTTGATTGAAGACTGGAATCACCTGAGACCATGCCATACTATATAAAGCAGGTAAGGTGCTGATTATGAAGGTAGATGATTTCTCCAGTTACTACATCTATAAGACAGACCATTCTTAAACCATCACTGGATTTTTAAATGAACTTGCATTCATGTGTAAGCACACATTACCGAGTTGGGGTGTGTGTGCGGACAGAAAAATTCCCCCACTCGCTGGAGGAATTGTAAAATGATTCCAAACACGGAATGTTATTACCAGCAATCAGCAGCAGCGAGTCATCTGGGTACCAGCTGTACGGCAATCAGATTAACAAACAGATTAGAGCCGCCCCAGCTCAGACAGTGCATTCCATCACCATGGAGTGCAATACAATGAGCGGCCACACGGGGGCAGTGTTGCACTGAGGCTCGACCTCTAGGGCGCCCGGATGGGCTCGAGGTGATGAAATCAACTGCATCCCTTGACGAGTATAATGCAGCGAGCGCGTCCTAAAAGCGATGTGGAGATGCCGATCACCTTGGCCGCGTCCTGCAGACTCTGGTGCCTCGTCTTGGCGGTTTGCTGCAGCTCCTCGGTGCATCTGCTGAGGTGCTTCACCTGCTGGATCCACCCCTCCGTCTGCAGCACCTCCCCCAGCTGGCCCTCCCTCTCCCCCATGGCCTCCAGGTCGCCATGGAGACCGCGACACTCCCGCAGCAACGCCTGTCACCATAGGAACATAAATTACAAGTCAAAGGGATGGAAGCTTTTACGCCGCGCAATTATACTAATTAAGGCCGGCAAACACGCTGTATGCTACGTGACATTTCGCCGAGGAATCAAACAAGTGTGCAAATCTAATTAGCTGTAAATTTGCGGGGTGTCTTCAGATTTAGGAGGTTAATGCTGGAGATATTAATATTTATCTTTGTTGGGAAAGGAGTGTAATACGTCCCAGAGCTCGTTTTCATCTTAAAGAAGCGTCCCCGCTCCCTGCTGTGCCGCTCATTGCCACTCACTTGATGTGCTCGAATTTGCTCCTGCAGCTGAGACGCCGAGCTCCAGATGATGCTACCCGTGACCAGAGCTTCCGCCTTCTCTATCCAGCCCAGAATGAACGCCTTCATGCCCTGGTATTCCTCCACCTGCCTCTCCGCCTGAAACGCACCAGACAGAAGAATTGAGGCCGGGTGGAAATCAATCAAGCTGCACACTGGTCTCCCTCTCTATCGGGACGATGATAGAGAGGGACGAGGCGAGCGGGCGGGCTCACCTTCTTCAGCCTGTTGGCTCGGTCCTGGACCTGCTGCGTGGTGTGGCGTTGCACTTCTGTCAGCTTGGCCACGGCGTCGCCCAGCTGCTTACACAGCAGAGGGTTGTGCTCCCCGAACTCCTGCACCGCCACCGCCAACTCTGCCAGGCAGCGGCCGCAGCCCTCACACTCCTCACACAGAGCCTGACGAGACAAGCGAGACAAAAGCCGAGACTGAGGAGACTGAGAAGTGAGGATTAACATAAGAATCCACTGATGATTCTCATATTTGTGGGATAAGTTAAGAGCTTTCGAGGGGCAGGTTGAAGCCAGAGAGGAGCCGGAGTTGGGAGAGACCAGAAAGCGAACAGGAGGCGAGGGGGCCGAGGCTCCCCTCTGAAATATTCCTCTCCAAAGTGGGTCACAGTCAAGGGGAAAATTCAGTTCATGCCATTCCAGCCCTCACACGCTCATTAACCTCAACATCTGCAAAGTGAATAGCCAATTTAACAGGGGTTAATTGCTTGTTAATTAGTCAATCTGTCTGCTTGATTACTTTGGTCTCTTCTTTGGCCTCCTCCAGGTCGGCGCTCTTGTCTTCCAGCTTCAGAGCGATGGTCTTCAGCTTCGCCTCGATGTCCTGCAGTCGGGAGCTGAAGTCCTCCTTCACGTCTCTGGTCTGCTGCACCTCCCGCTCCCTGGCCTGGACCTAGAGCAGGACGGAGCACAGTTCACTGACCAGGAAAACATGAAAGAACGACATTTTGAAGTGTGATCACTGGTTCATTTTTTGGTTAACTGAAAAGCAAACTAATGTAAATTCACTGTGTCTAAAAGGAGGACGGGATAATGATTGGGAAATGTATTTTATAGTAAAATCGCAGTATTTCTCTTTCTCTTCACTATGTTTATGTGCCTGCTGGTCAATGTCAAGGGTCACATCCTAGGAAATAGAAGGAGTAGGAGAGTAGGCCTAACATGCCAGACTTTCATTCAGGGCTTTTTGGAGCATCCTCAATGCAAAATGACTGTTCTTCACTTACACTACACACTCCTCTGGAAATGTGTCAGCCGTGACAAAACGATGCAAAGCTCAGCCTGAATTTGTAAAGTCTGACCCTGGCACAACGCACACAAACACAACAGTCATCCGTTTGAAGCCGTGGCCAGGAGAGGTCACCTGGTCTTCAGCGGAGCCCAGAGCCAGGGCCACCTCGGCCAGCTGCATGCTGAGCTCCGAGGGCAGGCCAGCCTGGAGGTCCTGGTACTTGGACTGCTGCAGCTCCGTCATGCGCTCCACACTCTGCCGCCTGCTGATGACTTCGCCGTGCGCCGTCTACAACACCAAACCAAAGCAGCTCTATTCTTAAGACGGCAACGTTTTGGTTTAATTTCCTTTGACTTGATCTGTGTGTGAACAGAAGCTGACCTCTAGCTCTAGCAGCAGTGAGTCCAGGTCCGCTGTGGGACTCAGCAGCAAGCCGCGGGTGTCTTGGATCCAACCTTTGACCAGGCCCAGCTCCTTCTCCACCTCCTCTCTCTCCCTCAGCTCCTGGTGAACCTGAGACCTGCTGGCTCGCACCCGCAGGACAAGGCTAAACAAAGCAAGCAGCGAGATCAAACGACCCGGTTAACACAAAGCAAAGAGGCTTTCATTTCCAGACTGTATGAGAACTCGAACGGGAGCACAGTCACTCACCTGTTGTACTGCTCCTGCATGCTTCTGATCTCCTGCAGATAATGTGTCTCCTCGTGTCCATTCTGTGCCTTTTTCCCCTCTCTCTCCTCCTCCTCCTCCTCCTCTTCCCCTCCTCTGAGGCTGCGCGTGTGCTGCCCCAGCAGAGCCAGGATGGACTGCTCCCGCTCCACCTCCAGGCTGAAGGAGTCATGGTACTCCAGCAGGCTCTGGAGTGCCGCCCTGGTGGCCGCCTTCTCCACCGTGCTGTCGGGGACACGGCTGTGGAGGTCCTGGGACACGGAGCGCACCTTCTCCATCTGCAGGACAGTTTTATGCAGTCTGTAAACAGCTTCACACATTTGGTGTCACCATGAAATAAAACCTTTATTTCTCAGATCTTCTTTACGGCTCATCTACAGCAGGATGTACGGGATCCCCTTTGTGAATGACATCATGTCCAGGAGAACAAAGGGGGCCTTAGAAAACCACTGGACAACAGGATTTGTGCCACATATGCGGAAGTGAACACCAGCCCTTGCTGTACGCTTTGACCTGATTTCCCTATTCGGAGGAGAGGAATTCCTGGGGCCTGACATCGTTTACACTTGAAATAGGTCGAAAGGCGGGAAATCACTTCATGACACAGTGTCTTGGCAGGAGCAAACAACTGGCCCGAAGCCTGGAGTTACATCACAGCACACCAACTGGTGTGCAGTTGTAGCTGCTTTTGACCTAAATCGCTCACCGCAAGTGCCTTTTTTTTAAGGCTGTGAGCCGGTAGTATAAATAGCTTGACTGCGTTCAGTCCTACGCCGCATGTCACTATGAGCAGCGTGTCGCCTCGGACCTTGTCGGTGAAGTTCCTCCACTCCCTGGCAGAGTCCTCCAGCGCCCTCTCCTGGGCGCGGGCCACGCCGCGGAGCCTGGTCCAGCGTTGCCACAGCGAGGACACGGCGTGGCTGGTGATGGCCTTGCTGGCCTCGGAGATGAGGCGCTCCAGCTCCGCCGCCTCCTCCTTCAGCGCATTCAGCTGCAGCTCCAGCAGGTCGATGTGAGCCACCAGGGACTGCAGCCAAGAGGTGGTGGGGAGTTATACGAGTTCAGAGATAAAATCCACTGAAACATTCCTGCTCGGGGAGACGACAACTAGAACATGAAGAGTGAAAAAAAGCATATGTGGATGCACAGGCGAGCAGAGAACAACAAATATACCCTGCTGTTGATATTAATGTACATCGGTTGCCACAAAGAGAACAAATATTAGTGCAACAGTCATGTGGGATGCAGCTGTAGATGACTCCTTTGTCCATAATGCCATCATGCTCTGCAGCTCCTCACTCGAGGAGGAGGTGGAAATAGGGAGGACAGAGGGGAAGGAGTGGTAGCCACTGTAATATGTAGTTCCTTTATTTACATGGTGTCCTGAACATTCTGCTTTTTGTGTGCAATAATAACCTCACCACCACCACAGTGCAATCATTGAATTTAACCAAAGGTCCTATATTTATTTATCTCCATCCTCACTTTATTCCATCTATAGTGAACATTTAGCCATCCCGTTAAGAGTTTCCTGTTCATTCCGAGTTTACTGTTTAATTATTAATTATAATAATTATTATAATTATTATTTCACTGTTTATGGAGAGTTTATACTGTTTCTTTTTTGTATCCTGATGAGATCTGTCAGTGCTTATTGTTTACTCTCTTTATGCCATCTTATTTGTCATGCTGCTGGAAATGTCATCCCAAAGGGATCAATAAAATCGAGATGATGTCTCCCACCTTGTATCTTTGGCACTTCTCCTCCGCCTGCTGCATGCTGACAGCCTTCGCTGTGGTGAACATGGTCATCTTGCTCTCTGCGTCGTTCATCTGTTCGATCAGCATCTCTTTCTCGTGCTGGAAGGAGCTCCACAGCGCGGCACATCTGCCAAACGCAACACAGGGAAGATTTACCGTGAAAAGAAGTTGTTCTAACGTGTAGCCGGGACCAGGTGTTGACACGTCCACACACCTGTGCAGCTCCTCTTTGTGAGCCTCCAGTTGCCGCCTGACTTCGGCGTTTTTTCGCCGCATGGCCTCGCTTCTTTCTCGAAGCGCAGTCATCGCTCCTGCTTCCACAAAATCCGCCAGCAGGGGATCTAAAGTCCCCAGATCCCGGAGACCAGCTGTGAAATTCTTCTCCTGGGCTGCGATCTCTTCCAGGTCCTGCTTGCAATCTGCCTGGTTGTCCAGGTCCACCCCAGCGCTGGCCCTCTGCAGCGCTGCGGCGGCGAAGTCCAGCCACGTCTGCATGGAGCGCAGAGATAAGTGGCGCCTCTGGAACAGCGAGAGAGCTTGATCCGCAGCCAGCTGGAGAACGCACAAGGTGATTTCATTAACTTCGGTCTTTGATTAGTTTTACATCGTTTTCACAACACAAATCGAGCTGGAAAACCAGCCAAAAGCATCAACATAGGCAACGCAAGCCGCATTTCCATCACCCCTGGAAATGTGCGAGATCTAAATACTGTGATAAAAAATTGGTAATGGAAAGATCCAAAAATCTCTCAAATTTTGTTTTAAGACTTTTGCACGTTTTGACATGTTCGGGTTAGGGTTGGGTTCTTTTGCATCTACACTGGACATGACATAGCGGGCCAAACGGGATGAGGCATTGTGGACAGTTTTTCTAAATCTAATTGCATAAATCCAATAAAATCATGAAAAAAAACATCCATCTCCCTCAAAGTGTGAGTGAGTGGGATTTTCAATGGCTCAAAACACCCTTCAATGGAAACACCTGCAAGTAGCAATAGTACTCTGTCGAAACTTTACAAACACTGTTTTGAACTGTCAGTCTTTGCCGGTGAAGGCTCTGCTGCTTCTCATTATCATCATTCGACGGAGGAGAATCATCTGGATGAGGTATTTAAACACAACGAATCCCCACAACAGATATCAATTAGTAAGGGGTACTTATTCAACATTCAAACTGTCTTTTTAATGTTTCAGCCTCCCTCGACCTATTAATATTGATAGTTGCGGGCCAACAGCAGGCTAATATTATTCAGTGGATTCGAGCCATGAATCATGGATCGGGGTGAACTGGGCTGAGACAGTGATTTTCATTCATTTCATTTTGATGGGACTGTAAGAAGAATTCATGGGGTGTGATGCGATTTCAATTTCTGGATAAGAGACACACAAACCTGCTTTTTACTGATTCCCCGTTGAGCTTCGGCTCCCAGCTTTGCCAGCTCCTGAAGTTTCTCCTCTATGTGGCCTGGAACTTCTTCTTTTCTACTATAATATCTCTGCTTTTCTCTGACACCTAAGGAGTCTACTATCCTCACTCTGCTTTTCACTTCCTCTTCCGCGATCTTCAGTTTGCGCACTTCCTCATATATTCTCTCATTTTTGACCTCTGAGAGGGTTAATGGCTTATCTAGGTTTTCCTTGATAGTCCTCAGCCATTCAGACATTTTCTCCGCCTCTTTTGAGAAATCCTCGCTCTCTCCGACCTTCGTTTCGCTTTCTTCCACGACACACTTCACTTCAAGCCGTAAAGACTGCAGTGATTCCAGCTGCAGCTCGGCCTCCTGGAAGGCCGCGGGGTCAAACTTCAGGCCCAGGCCTTTAGTCTGCTGGTTACATTCTTCTGCCTGGGCGCTCACGCAGTCCAGGCTTTCAAGCAGCGAATACAGACACGTGATTTTATCCATGGCGCCGGGCTCTGCGTCCGGCTTCAGTCTGCTCAGATTCTCCTTCGCGGACTTGAACTCCGAGTCCAACCTGCTGAAAACTCTGCTGCGCTCAGCTAGCGTTTTCAAGCAGCCGTCCAAGTGTTTCATCTTCTGGTCGTTCCCTCTTTTCAGGTTGTTGTGGAGACCCAGCAGCTGCTGCGTCTCTGCCGCTCTGTACTGCTGGCCCCGGCTGAGGAAGCCCTCCGTTTTACCGTGCAGTTCCCTCACAGCCGGACTTACATGGAATAAACTCTCATCAATACTCCTGTGTTCGTTTATCAGACGGACCAACTCCTCCTCTCTCACACTGATAGTCTGCTTCTCCAGATTGTCAAACTGCTCCTGAAGCTCCTCGAGTGCATTACGAGTAATATCAAAGAAAGTGCTGAACTCTTTGCGCTCCATGATTATTTGCTGGACTCTGTCTTTCTTCTCTTTGGCTAGAGCTAGGATGGCGTTGTACTGCTGAGGCAGGGCGTTGAGCCTCTCGTCTAGGTAGCAGTGATCGATCTCGTTCAGAGTGGGGAGGATCTCCTGGCCGATTCTTTGGACGATGAGAAGGAGGTTCTCGTACTCTGAGGCTTGCTCCAGGACGTCCTGGAAGTTGGACAGCTGCGTGTGCAACTCCGAGCTGTCGTCGATGTTGCTCAAATTGATTTCGGGGAAGGTGACGGCGTCCGCTCGTCTCAGCCACCGGCAGGTCTTGTCCAGGTCGACCTGGAAGTACTTCCTGGAGGTCAAGGCTTTCTCCAGGTCGGTGAGGCGCTGCGTCGTCCTCTGCAGCGCCGTTTCGAAAGCGGCTTGGAGCTTCTCGAGCTTGGCCAGCGTCTCTGCTCGCTCCTTGTCTGTGGCGTCTCGTTCCAGCTCCCGGCCCTGTACCCAGAGCGACGCCAGCTCCCTCTGGTAGGCGCGCAGGCCGCTGCGGACGCCACGGCAGCCGTCCACCTGCTTGGTCAGGTCCTCGGGGAGGAGCGCGATGTGGTCATCGATCAGAGCCTTCCTCTCCTGGTGGTGGACCCAGGACAGCGCTCGCCCCAGGCCCTGGAGGAACTGTGTCCTCTCTGTGAAGGCCTGGAGAAGAGGAGGAGAAGGATGGAAACTTTTTACATTTCAGAAAGACTGTAGAGTAGCTTTTTAAAAAATCTAATTATGGCTTACTGTTTTTCCCTTTTGCATTATATAATAAACTGAATCCAGATCCACTTTTGAGGTGGGTTTTATAGGAAGCCCATTTTCTATGATTTATTACTTACTGATTGCTGTCTACTGTAAGCTTGGTTGACCAATTTCTCTCTTACAGTGTCAAATTTAACTTAAACATGCACGTTTTTGGACATCATCTCATTTTATCAGTTTTGTCAGACAATGGCAGAAATACGAATATGACCCACATTCTGCTCTACATCTCCAGAAGGGTTGTTACACAGGTGATGCTCCCTCTTTCAGTCTTGGTCAGTAAATCTCTAAGGGCATGATTAAAATCTGACTTGCATCCGATCCGTAAATCCATCTGTTTACCTTGCTGAGGTACTTCCTCCTTTGGGCCACCCGAGCCCCCAGCGCCTCCACCTCGGTCTGCGCTTGTTCTACGAGCTCCTGCAGGCACCTCTTCTCGCTCAGACCCAGTCTGGAGGCCACGGCCTGCGCCTCGCTCACCGCCTGACCCAGCAGCTGCTGACGGGCCTCCAGCTCCACGCACACGCTCAGGTGGTCGAAGAGAAAGCTCTGGGCCAGATCGGGGGGTGGGCTGGTTTTCAGCGCTGAGGTGAGGGCGGGACGCTGCTCCTCCACCCACTCCCGGGCGTCCCTCAGCTGGCTCTCCACCCGGGCCAGATCGTCCAGGGTCTGGGCAGAGTCCTGGATCTTCTGTTGGATCAGGGTTTCAAGCTGAGCCCAACGCTGCTCCAGATGACCCACCTAGAAGGAAGCGGAACATTGTATGAAAGTGGATTTGCACTATAAAAAATTAATTTTCCAAAAAAGCTACAAAGTGTGAACTCCACCTGTTGCTTGACCAGCTCCTTGTCGAGCAGACTAAGTCGAGGCAGAATAGCTAGTTTCTGCTCTCTGAGGTCTTCTAGGGTTGCTTTCTGCTCCTCCAGGTCACTGGAGAGCTTCCTCAGAGCCTCTAGATGTTCACTCGTACTCTCTGTGTCAGCCCTACGTGAACACAAGAACAGGTTAGCACATCCGCTCTTTACGGTCGCTGAATATGACTGTGATCACAAGACAAACAAACAGGAGTAAACAGAGGAACCAACCTGGCGAGGTAGTCCCACTCTCTGGATACCTGGTGGAAGAGTTCCTCCACAGACACTACAATCTCCTGGTACTCTCCACTCCTCTGCATGTCCTCCCCACGCTGGGCCTCCAGTTCTTCAGCCTGCTGGCCCAGCTCCATCCAGCTCCTCCTCAGCCTCCTAATCTCCTCCAGAGCTGGAGAGACCTGTCCGTCTGTCAGCCGCCCAGTGGATTCATTCAGGTGAGTAACCTCTGACTGCCTTTCTCTAATCTGCTGAAGGAACTCCTGCAGGTCCGATAAGGAATTTTCAGTCACACAGAACTCCAGTCTGGGTTTACTGCCTCGACAACAACCTCTGAATATCAATTCAACACAGACCTGCGCCTTGTCCAGCTGGTTCTGTGCTATCTTGGGCTCCAGCTCGGCAGGTCTCCTGATGAGGTTCTGAAGATGCTGATCAGTCTCTCTCAGCTGGACCTCCAGATCCGCCTTCTGCTCTTCAATGTCCCGCCAGCTGTCAGCTACCTCCTCACAAAGCAGCATACGCTCCTCAATCTGGACGCAGGACCCACGAGAATCAAATAACCATTAAATGGTTAGGTCTAAGCAGTCATTTTTTTTCTGGAGCACACCTTTCATCTGCAGCTGCATACACCCACCTGCAGTTTGACCTGCTGGACAGCTGCTGCGGTCTCCCTGACCCTGGGCTCGGACAGGTCGCACGCTGAGCAGACGAGCTGCAGGTAGGTGCTGGCCTGCTCCTGGAGAGCCCGCTCCTGCTTCACCTGTCAGAAAAGCAGTTCATCCCGAGAACTCTCTCTGCATTTCTGTAGCTATTAAAAAACATGCACAAATCTATCATTTTGTTCAGGAGCAATCGGTGGTTTTCTGACCTGCTGTAGCGCCTCCTCCAGGCTGAGAGGAGGGTGTGCAGGAGGCTGTGGCTCCTCTGAGACAGAGGTTAACCAGGTCTGGCACTGTTGCAGTGTATCCTGGAGGCTGACGTGTCTTTGTAGCTCATGATCCATACTCTGATACACCTGGGAGAAACGGACAGGTACGCTATATATATAAGTCAACGCCAACGTCTTGTGAAATCTTAATAAAGTCAAACCAAAAATGATGCTTGGCAGATAAATGTGGTCCCAAAGCTCTTTCACTACAATTCAAAATTCAAAATGAGGGAGGAAAATCCTGTCATTTCATACGATGTCATACAACACACGGCTGGCCGAGCACAAAACCACATCAGATGATGAGGCCGAACCAGTGGGCAGTTACGGAGCAGTTTGCAGTGTTTGACAGGTGTTGAATGTGGAGGCGTCCGTGCCCTCCAGGGGAGTGGAACAGCGGAGCCTGATTGACAGTGTTAATATGAGAGCCCAAAAGCGGGAAGAAAAGCGGGGAGGGGAGGGGTGGCGACGTACTGGCAAACTGCCCGGCGAATTTGGCAAAGGCGGGAAGGTTGGCATGGTGGCAAATGGCAGGCAGGATATTAGAGCTGCGTTGTGCTGGGACACCGTTGGCAGCCTGCGCCACACTGGAGGCACTGTTGTAGAGACGCCAGCAGTGTAGTGGTAAAGTGTGTGGTTGGATCACACAATGCCAGATTGAGTGTGCGGGTGCCGGTGGAGGAGGTGGCGTCTTGGGAGGTGAGCTATGATGACAGAAGAGGAGTTGCCAAAATGACAGAGTGGGGCTGGATTAGAGGGCCCGCCAGATCTACTGAATAGTGGCGTGTGACCATTTTTGGCTCGTGCATGAAAAAGCGGAGTTGACAGGGGGATATGCGCAGATTAATATGGGGAGATTGAGTTAGTGATTTTGGCTGGCGGGGTCGGTCTGAGCACGGCTGCTGTTGAGCTCCACTTTGGCAGCCCTAATTGGTGGTGCCCCCTACACTGGCAGTGAAGGGCTGTCTTGAGAGGCGGGTTTAAGTGTCAGAATGGGTTAGGATTAAGTGGATGCCGAGGCTGCCTGAATATTAACAGCAGGGATGTGTGGAGCGGGTGCGTCTGGTCATACATGCACCGTACGGTTCAAATCCATGGATGCAAATGTGCACATGGCCAACGCGCAAATATTATTCTAAATATGTAGGAAGCATTGCATTTCTTTGAATATAGAAAACATGTCTGTCAGCTCACCCCTCCCTCCCTCCCTCTCTCTCCTCCCCCTCACTCACCCTCTGCGCCGTGCTACAGATGGCGGAGTAGCTGTCTCTGGTGCCTTGCTGGTGAGCCTGGACCTGCTGTCTGAGCCGGCTCTGCACGCGCTCACCGCAGCCCTGGACCAGGTGGGCTCCGCGCTCCTTCAGAGCTGCCAAGCGGTCCTCAAAGCCGGCGATCTCCTCCATGATGGCCTGCCGGGGACAGAGTAACAAGTAGGATCATGTTGTCGGGATGACACTGGAGGTCAGAGCAGGCGGCTGCCACATAGTGAGAGACAGGCCTGGCGGGGAGAGAATTAGTGGAGGACTAGTGATTCTCTCAATGAGGGTACACCTAAAATACAAAGTCTGCTATTAATTCGGAAAGACCTGACATTAGACGTGTTGTCTATCTCTGGAAATAAAATGAAGACAGGAAATATAAAGGTGCACACACAGTCTTAATGAATATGTGCGGCCCACTGGTGAATGCCACATCCAAACAAAGTCTTGGTTGTGATTACAACGATAGCGAGGTCTGCTGAGCGAAACAGCAGCGCATGCAGACGAAATGAGACAAACCAGTGAGCAGAAGCTCATCGCCTGCTGCGCTGTGAACACGGAGCACGGCAGCAGTAAACATCACCGGTGGTCACCTTGTGCCGGGCCAGCTGCTGCGTGGCCGCCTCCAGGCTGCCGCCCACCGCGGGCTCGGGGGTCACCATCCTGCTGGACATCTGCAGCAGCCAGCGCTCCACTTCCTGCAGCTCGTTGTGGTAAGCTTCCTGTTCCTTCACCTGGCCTTCCAGATTCTCCACGTGGGCCTGAAACAAGCCGTGATCAAGATGTGATCATGTCATCATGAATCGCCTACGCATAAGAAAATGCATTATCGTGAAGAATGTCACCTACGGCTCTTCCGCTCTATATATTATAATAATAGCCGCCAGTGCACTATTTCTCACCATGGCAGTGTTGCAGAGATCAGTGTAGTCCTTTTTCAGCCTGTTCATTTTGTCTCTGATGGATGGGTAGTGGACAGATGCCAGCAGAGCGTCCCCCTTCTCCACCACAGACCTGATGGAGCCATCATGGGACTGGACCATCTGCAGCAGGGCCTGAGGACAGAGGGCAGACCGTCTTTAGTATCTTGCCATGTAAAAATCAGGGACTGAGTAATCAGATTCACGTAGCTGATTTCTTGTTGCGTTGAATTACAACTCAACCAGTGGTTTTGCATTTTGCAATTATCGTTGATCAAGGATTTCCTGAAGCACACCACAGGCAGTTACGGATAAAAGCAATGGAAAAATGATCAGCCGTTATGTTAAATGTATTCAGTTTTTGAATGAATGGCCTGAGACATGCAAGGACATTCATCTGGTCCATTAAGATAATGCTATTCAGGGAGGTCTTGCTGCTATTTGCACCCAGCAAAATGCTAAATTATGGATTTTCATCATCGCAGGGGCGCGTTTTCAAATTAATTCAACACGCTCATGTAGAGCAGTCGTAGAAATATGAAAGGTTGCGTCCGCACCTTGTACTTAGCCAGCAGAGCTCTGCGTTGGTACAGCTCGGCCTTGGGTTCCACCGGGTTGCTGAGCAGAGCTCTGGTCTCCGCCAGCCACTGAGCCTGGGCCTTGTACCGGTCCTGGAACTCCTTAGCCAGCAGCAGCGCCCGCTGCAGAAAGCTGTGCTTCTGCCTCAGGGCGCCCGCCAGCTCCTCCAGCTGGGCCAGACGAGCCTCCACCTCCCCTCCCAGGCTCTCGGCCCCGGACTCGTTGAGGAAGCCCGCCGCCTGCTCGGCGCGCTCCCGCAGCGACTTCAGGAAGCTGTGGCCGTGCTGGAGCTCGCACTGGAGAGCCTGGGCGGAAGAGAGAGCACGGACGGATCAGCCGGGCTGCCACTGTTTCCCACTGAAGACTTTTCAACTGGTGTATTTTAGTCTGAGGAACAAGATAGACTGCTTCTTTGAACCGATAGACCAAAATTGAACCACTACAACTTGAACTACTCCAACTCAAAAAGAGTTTTGTTACCCAACGTCATGTATGTCTAAATCAAGAAATCTGAACAGATATCTGTATATATATATATATATATATGTATTCCTTCATTAATAATCTTATCCGCTATGTACCATAGCAGTGTTTTACAGGAATCTCCAATCGGCCCGTGGATTGTGGGAGGAAAGCCCATACAGAGTTGAACACGCTCACTCCAAATAGAAAGGTCCTGGCCCGACCACTCACACACCAAGTCACCATTAACAGACGTAAATGACTCACATTAACTGGAGAAATCAGGCTATGATTTAATGCCGTTTCAACACCATTTACATCCAATGTAACTGGACTGCAGGGGTGCCAGTTAGGCTACACACAATAGTAAATAAAAGTGTACGTGTGAAATGTTTTCATGTTGAGTAAAATTCATTCATTGCAAAGTAAAAGCATGAGTGATGCCAGGTCACGTAGGTGGCTCCACCAAACAGAATGAAACTGTGATGTTGGTTGCAGCTCGGGGTCCATTTTGCGACTGCCTGTTCGTTAACTCTCTGCCCCGGACATGCAGCGCGTCTGTGACTCCGAGGGTAACATTCAAACCGGCTCTCATTGATTCCTTTGTCCTTCAGCACGCAGACCGCCCCAGTCCTCCAGACCGGCCTGGCAGCGCGGCTGAAAGGCTTTGAACCCATCAGGTAGGCCGACACCTGCATAGCGAGACGTGGAGGAAGCTTGGAGGTCGTGGAGCGGGGAAACCACAGTGAATAATATGAAAGGAGGACCCAATTATAAGGGCCCTTAACTGGCAGCAGTAGCTGCAGGGGTTTCCAGGGCAACCGCAACACACACACACACACACACACACACACACACACACAGGCGTCCACTCAATGGGACGCTATCTCTCTTTCATCATCGCTCCATTATTGCTTGAGTAAAGAGTGGCTTCACATTGCAACCGCCCCGGACCTCCAGCTTGGGCTGTTGATAACATAATATAACGAGCGCTGTGTCTGTGTGCACACGTCCGTATTTACTCCGGGCATGTTCACCGTTCCTGTGACAATGGCAGGGAGCGCCTGGCTCACGACCCTAATGGGAGACACTCCATGTCGCCCGGGCCCATCCAATTCTGCGCAGTTAAGGAGAGCTAAAACAAGGACGTCAGGGGGTAATATTCGGCTCCACACGACTCATTATCACCACTTCATATCAAAGCGTCTGCTCTCATCTCGCAATACTGCTGGGGATTCACATCCTGAATTCCCAAGATTTTGGTGAAACTGGTCGTTGATCAAAAATATTGGTTTGTTTTGATGATGGTTAATTCTGTATTTAATTGTGTATCTGAAACTAGGGGGTCTGCTATTCTAGCATAATTGGGGTGAGGATAGAGAATAAACACTGGACAGGTTTCTCACAATAATAGCCAGTGTTACAGTATGCGGACAATCACAATCTGTTTTAGCCCTCAGCTCATTGTACCGCGTTAACTATACTATGGCACCGGAGCAGACAGTCTGGTGACGCTAAAGCGTGAAGAGCCGAACATTATGTGCCCTTTACGCTGCAGAACGCCTTGTTCCATGTCAGCTCCAATTATCCACATCAAATGTCTCGCATTCCCGTTGTTAAGCATGAAGACAAAAAAAAAGCTTCATATTCTGCGACAGTTCCCAGGTCCCATTATCTACAGTACATGCCCTGCGACAGCGCCTACCATGTGGCGGTTACTGTGCGTTATCTGCTACCAGGTCGGGATGTCACTCAGATAGATGTATGGGCTGTAGCAAAATCCAGAAGCATTGCATTGTTCACTGCGGAAGCAAAGAGCTTGTTAGCAGCAGTAAAGGAGACCTGGAACGAAAACCTTCATTCCTTTTACCTTCACTTTGTTCAATAACGGCAGCTTATTCCCGCCCAAGGATGAATGACCAAACAAGTTGTTACATCCTCACTCATGCATGTATTTTCTCGTTCTGCCTCAGTATCAGATACTGAGGCAGAACATACATAAAACTGGATCTGGATGCAACCTATAGCTGCATCGCTCCACTCGCCACCTAATTTGGGCGAAAGCTGTTAAGCTTTGCTGTTGAGCAAGGAACGAAAAGTTGACCATTCGTATGAGTGGCAGGCAAGACAGCCAGTCAGTGTAAATCCTACTCGTGGTTGCCAGATAAACATGAAACAGATCTGTGCAGAAACAGACCACAATATTCCTGCAACAATTTTTTTTAAAAAAGTAGGTATTTCGGATGAAACCGATGTTCCACAGCTTCTATGTTAACACAGGTGTTCAAGGGCATTCAACACATGACATTCAACCACTTTAGGTCTCCTTTGGAACATTTGAGCCGGACCTATAAAACACAACATTGACCTGGTAGCATAGCAAAATGCATTGTCCCTTATCCACCATCCTGCATGACGTATTTACAGTGAGAAAGCGCGGCGTCGTATTAAATGGAGTCTGAACGCAGCTAATGGGCCCTGACACAGCTATTGACGAGTGGACCGGCGTGTCGATGCGTAATGGCCGCGGCTCGCTGGCAAAGCCGCGTGGCCCCTCTCCGCAGGACGGCGGCTAAGCGGAGCTGGAGGGACACACGTGGCGACGGCGCCTCCTCGCTGCCCCCGCGCACAGACGCAGCCATGCACCCCAGCCAGGGATTACCGCAAAGCCCGCGCCAGATGATGCGCTGCGAACGTGCCTGTTTGTGGAGGCGCTCCGGCAGACAAAGAGGAGCGAGAATCTATCGATACATAAATAAAAGGGGGTGGGGTGGTAAGCATTGGTGGTTTTCGACGGCCTGCTGCAGCTTGTTAGTACTTTGGCCGGGCTTCCTGATATGCAGTGTGTGTGTGTGTGTGTGTGTGTGTGTGTGTGTGTGCGAGTGGGAGAGAGGAGAGGAGAGAGATGTGTGTGCGCGCGTGACGTGAAGCGGTGAGGGCGCCGCATCAATTACAGCGTCTGTGCCAGCGGGCGCCTGACACCGGCGCTTCTTCATCCTCTGCCTCACAGTGGGAGGTCCCTCCCCGCCACCGCGCTTCCTCTGGAGCGCCCGCCCGCTTTGTCTTCATAAAGAGCCGATCGATACGCACACACTGACCCAATCCTCCGCACACTCCATGTGAGCTACGCCGGGAGAGCAATAGATTTTCCCTGTTATTTCCTTTCTTTTTTTTTTTGTTCTTTCTTTTCCTTCAGAGCGGTCTGTGCATGTTTGAGAGAGAGAGAGAGAGAGAGAGAGAGAGAGAGAGAGAGAGAGAGAGAGAGAGAGAGAGGCAGCTTCCCCTCCAATGTCCGGAGAAATCCGTCCTCGCTGCTTGGCGTTCTTTTAACGCCGGAGCGTCATCCAAATATTAGAGGTAAACTGATTGCTTTGCAAAAGCTTTCGCAAGTGCTTCATGCATATTTTACCGGCCAGCCTTTATAGGGGCTGCCAAAGAAATCGGTACACTTGATGGTGCTAGCAGGTACCATATGTTGCTTGGCAAAAAAAATGAGATTGCCCGAGGACATTTTTTGCTGGCTTGGATATTGGACTCGTGCGAGTTTGAGCTGGAATCTCCGCCGCAAACCGGGGTCCTGCTAACTCATCAGATTGCCATGGTAATGCCCGGCGTCTGTGCTGATTTATTGCAACCTGTTCGGGGAGGCGTACCGACTGCCGCACTGCGGCCGAGGAACGGCGCCTCAGGACTGTGACTGAGGTTTGTCACCGTTTCACCTCACAAGCCGCACGTGGGGGGGGGGTGAATACCTCGAGCTTTTTCATCTTCCTCTCCATGGCGATCCGGTCCTGGGGTTCCGAGCTGTCCGTTAGGGCCGTGAAGCTCCGCTGGGTGGAGCTGAGCCAGTCGGTGAAAGACAGGCAGAGGTTGTCAGCCTCCTCGATGCTCCTCAGCTCCTCCTGCAGCTGCTTGATGGTGTCCTGGAAAGATGACGGGCGAGACGTGAAACGTTGGGATGATCCAGAGGCAAACAGTTTTATGCTTATGTGATCCAATGGTCATGATTATTGCTCTTGTCCAATGTTCCATGAAAACATCAAGGTAAAGGATTGTGTGTATTATTATACAGAGGAACCTCGAGATACGAAATGTTCTTTCCAGAGAGGTTTTCGTAAAATATGGAAAATTGTACCCCCCCCAAAAAAACATATCAAGTGTAAATGTACGACTGCTTTAATAAAATATCAAAATATACGACTGTTTTATAAGTGTAAAAAGGAACAGGAGGTCCACTGTAGGGCGGCACTTTCAATTTTGTTATCATATTTTGCATACTTTCATTTTTTTTTTGTTAAATGGGACAAAAATGTCTTCGAAGCCCAATTCGTATTCTGATTTTTTGGTGTAATACGGCGTTCGTGAGCCGAGGTTCCACTGTATGTACATGAGAAGCTGGATATTTAAGTGGGCCATAGCAATTACTTAGATAACGCGACCCGATAGCCTCACTTCAGTAACATCCACCTTTTAGTTTCAGGGGTGAAAGCTGTTGGTAAGACCTTGACTTTATCAGGTCAGGCGGAGAATTCAGCAAAGCGGATCCGTATCTCTTTCTTTCAAGATGCGAGCTGTGCCTCAGTAGTCTTACCGAGGTCACAGAGGACCGAGAGCTCTCTGATCAACCATCAAAACAGAAAATATCCATTTCCCTTCCCCTCGTTCACCTGCACTGTCAAAAGCTTCACAGGGTTGAAAGGGCTTCTGTGTTTTTGACGCATTATCCACTTGACTGAGGTTTTGAGTCGATAACACCACAACGATGGAGAGGCTTTCTTGCAGATTTGACACATTATTCCCTCAACTTGCAAATCCTGTGGTGAGAGGCTCCAATTAGCAGATAGTGCTGAGTGCACACCTTTCCTGACTAGACGGAGGTGGCGGCTTCCCACCTCATGCCCATATGGCCCCCACTCGCAGTGTGATTACGGCCGTCCGTGACGTGAGAGGGATGTTACGCGTCTGCATACATATGTATCGGCGCAACTCTGAGTATCCTCATGCTTGAGTCAATTCTGAGAGGGGAAGGAAGAGGTGTTGGTTCAGCAGAGACAAAGAAACACAGTGAGGGAGAGACACAGATGTGCGCATAAACTCCAATGTGTTACCCAAGGTGTAAAAATCAATGGAGTGCACGCAAAGCTTTTACACTACTGCTGTTGGGTGCGAGATTGCCTTCTATAGCGTTTAATTACAGCCTTAGCCCCAGACCGGAGGAGCCCCCATTGATTTTCCTTTAGCCCCCCACCCCCCCACCCCACCCCTGAGGAACATACAAATAGAGAGGCAGGAACAGAGTACACAGGCTCAACGGGCTCAGAGCAACTTCAGTGGGGCGCTACATAAACAGTCCAAACTCTCCATGCAGTCACCTCCATCATGAGATCAAGATTGTGTGGGCACACAGTGTCTTTATCCCTCACCAGGTGTGTTTCCATGACCCCCAGAAATGCACAAATCCTAAATATGGCAAAAAGAAAAATGCCAATATTTAAACCTTTAAAACCATTCAAATATCGCTAAAACCTGTTTAGACTTTTATGATGTGATTTTTCACATGTGCACAGTAGATATAGACGTGTATTGCGAAGGGAACTAGAAACGCTTGCTCCATATTTTCTGTACATGACATGACTCATTTAGATGAAATTGTGCAGCATGTGTGGACAGACTGAACTTAAGCTCAACATATTGAAATATCTAACAAAATGCATGCCATGCAATATGTCTGAACAGCCATGTAATTCAAAGTGGAGCTCGGCAGGAAGAGATTTTACAAGAGTAATTGTTCAGACAGCCTTCAGTGTAAACACCTGCGGGTAGCAATTGTTCTGCTGAAATAGTGTAATGGGAACACAACTACTGAGTCAGTATAACAACCTGCAGCCTGCTCAATCTGAGTTTATATTTAACTACTATGCTACTATGGTAGCATGAGGTGACAGGAAACTCATCTGGTGGAGAGGAAATAAAGTGCGGCACATTCCTGGTCTTCCTGACCACCAGAGGCATGATTTGACTCTAATGGGCGGACATAATAAAAATTGCTTTGCTCTGCGTAAATACAGCAAGGGTTAAGGACAACACCTGAGGGCGCATCACAGAGACTGTTACAACATGTCTCCCAGAAATGGAGTCCCACAGTACAACCATGTTTACGTTATTTATTCTCTGTAGCTTTAAATGAATTCAAGAGGCACTGAAGGAGAATGGATATATGCTTTGATATTTAAACTTCTAAATAAAGAGATTCACATGCTCACGGCTGAATAGTCAAAAAGATATCTGAAAACGCAACATCCGGTTCTGCTTTAGCGCATCAAGCGGCTCTAAATCTTTCATCTGATGTCTTCTTCTAAGAGGTGGAGGCACCTGCAAAGGTCAGTGAAGATATGATCCATTAATCTCTGTGTGTGCCAGGCGGTAACGAGTGCCCAACCTGTATGTTGAGCAGCAGGGAATGGTAGCGGGCCGTGAGCTGGGTGGCGGTAACGCTGACTCGACTACTGATGTAGGTTTCCTCCAGAACCTGCTGGGCCAGAGAGGAGAGGCCGTCCACTTCTCCCTGCCGCGCGAGCACCGCCTCCAGACACCCCTGTTAGGGAGGGGGGCGCAGAATAACACATAATTAGCGTCCTTCAGGTCAGACCCAGCCCAGACAAACAACTGTTAATCATGCTCTGCGTGAAATATCCAGCAAGGAAAGGGAAGAGGAGAAGAAGGAGTAACAGTCTACATCAGAAACAAGATGTGGGGCCTGCATCTATGTGTGTATATGTACGTGTGTGTGTATGTGTGTGTGTGTGTGTGTGTGTGTTTCCCGCTCCCTTTAAAGGCAGGGGAGGGAAATAGCGAGACAGTCTGACATCCTGACACTGGCAGGAAGCACGCTCCAAAAGGAGGAGACCCAGTAGGGAAATACTCTGTTCCCTGCTGTTTTCTTCCCAGTGCCTGGGGTGAGCGAGTGTGTGTGTATAAATAAGAAAGCTGGCATATTGTAGTACTGCACGGACCCCGGGATGCTTCATAACTTTCATTTTCAAATAATTCCTCATAATTGGCCTGGATATTGCCGGGGATGAGTTTTGAATGAGTAAATCCATGCCAATGCATTGAAAACTGAATGGAAACAAGCACTTCTGACAGGATTCATTCAATTCTCTTTCAAAGGATTAATTCTGTTAATCTCTTTTTAGGAGAGTTCACGGCTCATTATTCCTCTTGTCCAAAATACTAAGTTGAATTTTCATAGTTTGAGAATATTTCCAACTAATTAAAAAATGTCTCATCTTCTTTTTGAGTTTAAATGATAATATCAGTTATGCAAAGCAGCTAATCTTAAATGAAGGCTTTTCTGGTTGTTTCCTGACCTGGAGTTTCTTGAGCTGGGCCTCCTTGGTGGCCCGGTCTGACCTCCGGTGGCGTCTGATGTTTGCCACCTTCTCCATCTCCTCCAGCCACTGAGCCAGGCTCAGGAACCTCTGGCCCATCTGCTTCAGCCTGGTGAGGGTGGAGCTCAGCTGGGTCTGCGTCTCCTCCAGACGGCCCTGGTAGGCCCCCCACTCCCTCTGAGCCGTGTCCAGCGCTCGGTCCTCGATCTGGGGGACCCCCCAGGGGATCACTCTCTCTCTGCTGGTCAGCACGGAGGAGAGCAACGACTGGCCGTTGGAGCAGCGTTCCTGCAGCAGCTACCGGGGAAACACAAAGGAAGGCGTCAAGAAGGCATCAAAGTGGTTTACTTACCAGGGGAGATGGCCTTGTTGTAAAATGCTCTGTGATCTGGGAAGACTGCACTCTAGCAAGCTGACCAGCAGCACACTGTGGTATTACTGTAAACCGAATGGAAAGTATTTCATGTGTTTCTGAGAAATGTTTGTCTAGCTTGGCTTTCTTTTTCTTCCATTTAGAAGCTTTAAAGAATTAAAACTTCCCTCTGGGGATGAATAAAGTCAGTCTGACTCAGGTTAATACCTGCAGCTGCTGCAGTGTCTTCTCTAGTGTTTCCACATTTCCTTCTGGATGGGACAGTGAGGCCAGGGAGGCCTGTTCCTGCTCCAGCCAGTCCTCAAACACATGAAGGCCCCTTTGGTACTCCTGATGGACCAGCACCAGGCTCTTGGCTTTACTGACTGCATTCTGAAAAACAGCAAGTTGGCTGTTGACAATACTGGAAAGACAGGAGAGGTAAGATTCAATAACAACCATTTAGAGCAAGCTACAGCTACATGCCTGATCGCTGATTTGACGAACAACTGAAAATGTCCAAATTACACGTCAACATGATATGTGGGCGGAAAAATGTACGTAATGTGTCCTGCAGGTCTCTGTAATAACAGATCGATACACGACAAATCTATTATTGGAGAAGTTTCTAAAATGTTCAGCACAGAGGCCACGCTCTGCTAAAGTCTAATTACAATTTCCAAAAAGTCAACTTCAGTCAAGTATTTTCAAAACGGTCATTAATTATTCAAACGGCTCTAGGGGGGAGGGATTGGTGAAACTGCGTGTTGATTGCAGCGTAAGAACCTTGGCCTTTTCTTTGAGGGCGTTGTATCTACACTGCAGCTGCTGCACCTCCTGCTGGGTGGTGTAGTGCTCAGCCATATTGGACCCCTTTGTGGCGATGGTCTCCAGGGGGCTGCTGTGACTCAGTACTTCTTCATAGAGGAGCTGGAATCAAATAAAAACACGTGCAGACATCGGCTGTAGTAGCTTTCACATCCACTCGTACTGTACGCTCGGGGGAATAAGTTAGCGCAGCTGTGTGCATCTGATGTGGGGATTTTCCAAGAAACTGTAGCGTTTTCAATTTGGGCAGAGGAGTGAAAACGTTTTTATCTCGATGCCAAAACTAAGGTCGGATCGTGAGCCGTGTGCAGTGAGATGAGGCACCTTGGTCTTCCCCAGATTGGCCGTCTTGTCCCTCATCTCAGAGTACTGTCTGTCGGAGCAGCTGAGCGTCTCCTCCACGCGGTCCATCCACTGCATGAACTGACCCACGTCCTCCTGGTAGCTGGTCCACTGTGACAGGGCCCCCTCCAGCTGACTGTTAGACATCATCATAACAAGGTTAACGCACACGGAGCAGACATGGCATGAAAGTGCACACGCGCACACACACACACACACACACACTCATACACACTCATACACAGGCGGCACGCTCATGCATTTAAATCTAATTGCCCCTGTAACCTTTCAACCAGCACAAATCCATCATGCGAAACTAGACGGCTCCCAATTTGTAAGCGACTCGGCGGATTGATCGCTTCATGATCACAACCTTTTGCACTGAATGGAGGCGGACAGCAGGGAGTCCCAGGAGTCCTTGAGGTCCTGGATCTGCTTGCGGATCACCGGGACGCCCTCGGCTGAAGTGTTCCTCTGGACCGCCTCTCCCCGCGTCAGCAGCATCTTCAGCTGGATCTCCCTCTCCTGACGGGCAGCCAGTAAGGCCTGGGGACAGGGGAGGACCCGCAGATGTGAGAGATCATACCTTATACATATACATAGCTGTCCATCATCTGCTCAGCTGATCTAGTTACACACACATTACAAATGATCCCTTATGTACAACTACATTTGATCTGTTTTCAAGAATGTTGCATTTTTCTGTACCGGAGCATCTTGCTGCATTAATCTTTCATTAAATGGGACCTAGACTTTGACTTTGTGAAATAACTGCAGTATATTAAATAAATTCATTGTGACTGAAGTGTCCCCTTATTTGTGCCACAATAGGGAAATTCAGGAGCCTCTGTTGAAGAGACAGTTACAAAACTGTTTTAAAAACAACAATGTGGAGCCATCTGCCCCCCCAATGAGTTAAAGAGGGTACACAACTGTTGGTCAACTGTGAGTGTGCGTGCTCCTGGCTCTAACTCAATGTCTGTTTTTTTCTCAGTATCTGGGGGGTTATTTATTAAAGACATCCAACAATCGTTTCACTGTCCTTACTTCCAGCTGTAGCATCCGCTCCTCTAGCACGCCCTTGTCAGTTGTGGTGGAGATGCAGGTGCCGAGGACCCTCTGAGCTTCACACACCCAGTCCTGGAGCTCCTTCAGACCCTGAGAGAAGAGGCGGTGCTCCCCTACGATCCTTTCAATCCTGGAGGCCTTGTCCTTAAGGGATGAGAGCACAGCACTGTAAACACACTCTCCAGCGCTCCCGGTGCTTGTGAGAGATGGTGTTGATGGATTCTGCTCAACAACAGAAGTGTCTTCACATGTTTGTGTTTGCGTTTGAAATTACAGTCTTATTTTTCCACACATTGTTCTCCAGGGACTTTAGCACCCACGCGGTTCAGCACAAACGCAATATATTCCACAGTCCGTGCTCTGAGCAACCAGCGGAGTGCAGAGAGGCAGAGCTACAATAGCAATCTACAAGTGGCAGTTTTACATGATTTCATTGCTGTTTCCATGTCTGCCAGGGAAGAAGAACTAAAAATAGCGCTCCACTAACTAGCCAGCAAAGAAAATAAGTCTCATTCATCATCGTTTCGGGCACCCTCATTGTCCTGAGCGATGAGAGCAGTGCTTTACGGCCAGGGTGATGTTTTGTTCTAGGCCGTGTGAAATTATCATAAGGGTGTGACCAGTCTAATGAGAGCCTCAAAAAGGTCAGATTCTCAAACGCTGACACGTTCACAGCTCTGGCATTTTCATAGAGGATGAAAGGTGAGCACAACCGCTCTGGCCTTTCCACGCTGATGAGACGGCGGCCGCGGGGACCTTTGGATTTGTGAGATAAGTCATCGTGTTCAGGTAGATTACACGACACAGCGAGGTCGAGCCGATCATTGCAACCATGACACATGACACAGTACACGAGTCAACGGCACAGGTGAGACACGCAGCTCCACGGTTTTCAGTTCAAACAGGGAACGCGAACGAGGCGAGGTTCATGCTGCAGGCTTCTCACACAGTGAGGGGGGAGGTGTGGGGGTTAAACGCCGGGGAGCAGTGTTACCTTGGTTAGGTTGCTGAGGGCTAGGTACTGTGCTGAGAGCTGGGAGACGCGGTGGACGAAGCCCTTGCCGGCCGCTTGTCCCTCCCAGAGACGATGGGCTCGCTCCCTGAGCCCGGCCAGCTCGGCCTCCCGCCCGGCCATCTCCTCCAGCACACACTGGACCGGGCGCCAAGCAAGTGGTGGGGCAGACGGGGCAGCAAACGGTGTCGGGTTAGACGCGCGGTGCGGCACAGTCCGGCGGGTTAGTGACGGGAGAGACGGAGCACAGCGGAGAGGTGGTGTGTAAGCACCGTGAAATTTTGAGTTACGAGCAAAACAGGATGACAAATGGAGAGGGAGGCGGAGGGGGGGGAGGTGTGAGAGGCACAGGAGGAGAGTTACAAGGTTGGGTTCACAATATAAAGACAGGACGGGATGACATCGAAATACACGGATAAAGACGGGGGAAAGGACGTTGTCCCGAAAAAGAAAAAAAACAGCATCAGCAGTATTTCTCTTGATGTTCGTTTCTTACAAGTTATTCAGGGGGACACACCCACCGTACGGGCAGACCAGCCTGATAAAATACTGCCAAGGCAGGGGGTAAAAATGTGAAAAGGTAAAGAGGATTTTGCCCACATGTATTGTAGCGTAAGGGAGGTGCTGCAGCAGGAAATGTAATTGCTTGCAGGGCCAGACAAAAGGCAACGAGGAGAAGTGCTACAGTCGGCAACGGAGTAAATACAAAAATAGCAACAATGATAAGGGGCCGAGCTTTGAGATGGGTTTGATATGTTTTTCCTCTTTTGTCAGATTTATCTCTTTAACGCTCCGCGCCTCTCTTCCCCCTCTCTCTTTTTTGTCTCTGCCAGACGTGGCAGGGGCTGTTATCACATCCTGAAAAGGGCCTTTTAGCCACGCAGCGCTTCAGCTGTGACAGAGGGAGAATTAATTAGATTTCTGGACTTTTCCACTGACTATTGTGTCACAACGCCGCTCCATTTTGATCCGCCGGTGCTCGACAAATGTAATTAGGTTCTTCACTTTTCCCCCGCTGATTTGAGATTATACTTCAGGGATACGTATCTGATAGAGAGCTACAACTATGGCGCATTTTGGAAAATGTGCTTCATATTCAATTTGAGGTAGAATGACAGGGTTTATTCGAGAGAGGAGAAAAGCATCGAGAGGGCGTCAGAGAGAGGCGAACATTTTCTCAGTATAACATGATGCAATCGAGTAGAAAAGCCTTCAATATAGAGTGGAGTGCTGATGTTCTGCGACGTGTATTGATTACAAAGCAGCTATAAAACACTGTAAAGACAGGACAGACCCACGACAGCTTAAGGGAGCAGAGAGGAATCGGAAATCTGCTGGTTTAAAAGAAGAATAAACCTCAGACAGATTCAGGTGCGAGCGTGTCGAAGCCCAGGACCTTTGGAAGCAACGATACCTGCAGCTTGCTGAGCTCCTGCTTCTTGGCTGGGAGGTCGTGCAGCCGAGCGCTGCTCTCCTGAACTCTGACCTCTGTGCTGTTCAGCCAGTCCTGCAGGGGCTCCGCGCTGGCCTCAAACTCCGTCATCTGGGACTGTAGGCTCTGGAAACGTGCGACTTGTCAGATACGAGGCGAGGCAATTCTATAAACATCCAACTGCACAAGGCAGGGAATACAAATACACACACACACACACTAATAGGGCCATTGAGAGTCTCAACCTCAGTGGATTGACCTTAACACGCATGTTTTTGGACTGTGGGGGAAGCCAGAGGAAACCTGCATGAGCACATGCAAACTCAAATCAACTTTATCAGTCGCTATTGCCATAAAACGTCCGCAAAAACACACTTGCGTACACTTTCAGACTTCAAAACCACACAGTTTTATGTCCTGCCACTCAAGAGTTACCGTTTACTTCTTCGGGGGACACACGAAAACAAACATTAACCAACCTTGAGTGCATCCTCTCTGCTCTGAAGGTTATTCATCAGGCTCTTCCAGTCCTCTCTGGCGTTTGCCACCTTGGCCTTGATTCCCTCCACTCTGTCTTTGGACACAACGGCCATCAGCAGCTCCCCGCCAGCTCCCACTGTACTCAGCCTGGCCTGGCCATGCTCCCTGTCACTCAAAAACTCCTGCGGGGATACAAAGACAAAGGCACTGTGACTATTTAATACAAACACACACACACACATGCACAAAAGGGGTATGCAGGCTATGAAAACCAGAGTGGGAGAAAAGCTGAGAAATGGACTGAATCGCTTCTTTTTGTCCTCCACTGCTGGGGCGAAGGGTTATGGGTGACTGAAATCAACACGGCGAGACCACCCCCCCAACTCCCCACCCCCCCCCACCCCACACACACACACACACACACCCCCCCCCCCTTCCTCGCCCCCACCAGCATCCAGACTCTCACTTTACACCGTTAGAAAGCTGTAATTAGCCCGAGTCATTACTAATTCCATATGCGTGGGCAGAAGGAGGCGTCTGACCCGGGAAGACAATCACAGACAGGAGAAAGTCAGCGAGCCTGAAACGTGTTGGTTTTTACACAGCTCCTCGGTACCCACCCACACACACACACACACACACACACACACAGACATATACACACACACACAGACATATACACACACACACACACCCCTCCCTTAGAGCTGAGCCGGTGACAGTAGCGCAGCAGGGACCACTCCACCATCTGTGCAGTCAGCACATCACTTACACACACACACACACACACACACAGACTGCAGCTCCAGACTCAACTTACACACACACACACACATAATAAGAGTGTACAGTGCAGCCACAGTGTAGTCTCCCTATTCCCCGTGCGTGCCTCCTTATTGTCGGACTCTATTCTGTGGTCCATTCACTGTCTTTTTCACACTTTACTCCCATTCTCCCGTTGCCAGTGTAACCGTACACCGCCAATTAAGCGTGACACAATGGACGTCCCCGCCCCTCCCGCGCCGGCCCTCCTAGAGGTCAGCCATGTGGAAACATTGTTCCACATTCCTCACCGAGTCAATAATAAATAAAACATGGCCGCCTCTCCTTTCGCCGCCGCGTACTCTTATGACATTTCCTCTCAGACCTCTGGAAGTTTTTGAAGGAGCGCGCGGAGAAAACTCCTCCCTTCAGCAGCTTTTGAGAAGGAGGCTCTTCAAACACGCCGCCGCCCTTTGATATTCTCCTCTTTTAATGTGACTGTTGATTAAACAGCTCAGCGTCCATATGCGCTACCTGTGCTCAAGCGCTGGAATGAAATCAAGCTCTCCTCTTTGTTCTTGCAGAATCGCCGCCTCGCCGCGTAAAGCCCGGCTCAAAGCAAACACTGGAATTCCTCTCTGGTAAATGTAGTGGTGGGCATGGTCAGGTGTCTGAGAGGTAATTAACTGTCTGGTGCTGGGACGTGGACAGGTCCGCGCTAGCCGTCAAGGACCCAACACTTAGCCAGGGCCCCGGGGTGCTCTAAAGAGGCTGCCAGACTGCTACACCTGCCAGCTCCTCTGAGCGGGACGCACAGACACTTCTCAGAAAGAGAGACGCCGAAATGTTCTGAGGAGAGCGGCACAAAGACCCTGCCGAGGCGCTGTCTCTCATCTCTCTCGGCTCGGGGCCCACTTTTGGCTTATCGGAGCCAACAAGCAGAGGACGCTCAACAGTGGGCATGTCAATACAGACCCCCCCCCTCCCCCCCACAAAGCAATCGACCATTGAACGGGGATTGATTGTCTTTTTTTTCAGCTGTTACATCATTTCACTTTGAGTGCCTCGCTTTGTGGCCACAGGCTTTGCATGAAATCCATGTGAGGGAGGTAAAGAGGAGCACAGGTGCATTTCTGTGGAGGAACATTTACAAGAGCGTTGATTGAATTCCATCAATGGGCTGCATGACTCTGTTTTATGTAAGTGAACAAATTACACTCTCCTGCCTCCTCCTTATCAGCAGCTACTTACTCTGACATTATTACCTCTTCGCTGGAGCTAGTTAATAAATAGTGCGACAGTGTTTGGCTACTCGAGATGGCCGTCCACAAACATGAGAGTACGAGCACGCGAGTATTGCTGTTTATCCTGCAACCAAAGCCAGATATTAAAATTGTAGGTCTTTCACAAAAGGCAGGATTTAAGTAATATACTGTGACAGTGAAGTCAATATCACTTCATTTCTCTCCCGGAATAATATGACAAAATATAAATCAATCTGTGTATACGCTCAGAGTCTGAGTCTGTCCTGGGAAGGCTCTGCAGTGCAAAGCAGGTGATGACTTTGTATTTTTAGGTCCAATAAGCAGAATCAAAACTGGATTTCCAGGTGTTATTTGGCATCCAAACATCATAGCAAGCCTGCATGTGACTGAGGTATCTATTAATAATCAATTAGTTTTCCAACAATTTTAATTGAAAAGAGAACAGTTGATTTGAGCATTAACCATTCATATATTTTTAAGGAAAAAGTTGATATACAATCGAACATCCTGGAGGTATTGACAAAACAAGGAACATGGATCAAAATCCTTCGGCATTTATTCCACATTTCATAGACCAAATAAAGCAATAATATCGATATAGATTGTGCCCATCCTGCCCATGATCACAGTTGTGTGTGGTCAGTTTCTTTATGGATCTAGAAGGAATTCAGAGAAGTCGTCCCTTACTTGGATCCGCTGCAGAGCGGTGGACGCCTCGGCGACGCTCTGTGGCACATCAAAGCATTTGGCGGTGCTGATTTTGGCGTTGACCAACCATTGCTGGAAGTCTCTCAGGGCCGCGCGGAACCTCTGCTCCAACAGGCGCTCCTTGTTCTGACACTCCCTGGATGCGCGGAGGCTGAGGCTGGGAGCGGAGAGACGGACATAATGTTCACGGGATGAAAGAGAGCCGCAGAGACGAACAAAGAGGGAAGGATGGCAACGACGAGAGGACACGTCCGCTGTCTGCCGCCCATGTGCTCGTCAAAACAAAGACATGTGCTCAGATACTGTACGTACTGACCTCACTGTATGGAGGAGGAGGAGGAGGAGGAGCAGAGGCCTGGGAGAGGAGCGGCAGTGAGAAATGGGCAGGTGGAGATATGGCAAAGTGGGTGAAGTGGAAGGAATGAGCGTTGGGGCAAAAAGGGGGAGTGGGGGATGGTGTTTAGGGCTACTGCGTAGGAAGGGGGTTGAGAGGCAACATATGAGCGGGGCAAGAGTTCACAGGGGTGACAAGATGGAGGGAATAGGGGTTGACAGCTCCATGCAGAAAGAAAGAGGGTGAGATGTAAAGAATATGGCAGGGAGAATGTGTGTAGGAGTGAGGTTACACGGAGGAGTACTTTAGGACTACTCTCCGCTGCTTTTCCTTCAGAGCGCTTCAGAATTTACAGCGGACTAATAATTACAGATTAATGAAGCTGAGGGAGGTGTTTTCAAAAGTGGTCTGAGTGGTTTGCACAACTGGAATGGCATCACAAACATGCAATTTACCAGTCGCATAAAAGGAATCCAATACGCACGTCAAATTAACGAGAAAATGAAAATGTTGCAGGCAAGCCGCGAGTGCCAGGAGGAATGAATTAAGAGGGTGGGGAGCGCTGCAGATCACAATTACTCATCAATGATCAGACGCCTTGTCAGCACATGTTGGACTGCTGTGCCAAGCCCACTGTAATGGATAGCGTCATTAAGAAGGTCTCTGGTTCAGATCCCGGCCGGACCATGTTTTGTGCATGTAGGTTTTGATTTGTTTAGCTGCAGGTGAATGTGACAGTGAATGCTGTGTGTGTGTGTGTGTGTGTGTGTCCTGACCCGTCCAGGGTGTATTCCATGCCTTCGTTTGTTTGCATCCAATGCTAGGGTTAGTGCATGTCTAGAAATGCTCCTACAATATCTGCACGTGTAAATTACAATGTAGTTGTGAGTTGAGAGACAGACTGCGGTGATAGTGGCAAATATTAATACCCGTGTCTTGTATTGAAAAATCAATTAAATATTAATTATCGGGTACACTGTTCCCCACACTGCCATTTGCTGTAACAAATGGACACAATCTTTTTGAAGATTGCCCATGTGCAATTCATACATATTGGGCAGTGGGTGAAGGTTGGGTGTGCGGGGGGGTGGGGGGGGGGTGGATGGAGGCAGAGGCAGTGATGGGGAGGATGACAGCGAGGAAACAAGGTGAGAAGCTGTTTACACAGGAGCTCCAATCCAGCGGGAGGCACGGGGGCACAATGCGAAAATCACACACAACCTTCGGCTGATACGCGCAGACACCCTTGAGTTTTAATGATGCGATGAGGGGCATGAGAGGGTAACGCAGTGGGGATGGCGCGGGTGTGGAAGAAGCACTTTTTTCTGCTGTGACAGACAAATTCTGGCATGTGCTGCTGAAGAGGAAGGGGGGGGGCTTTTTTCCTCCTCTACCTCCTCTCCTCTGCAGGTTTTTCTTCTTCACGGCCCATCTCTCTCTCTCTCTCTCTCTCCCTCTCCCCTCGCTCGTCCTTCTGCAGAGCTTAATGCAGGACAGGTGCAAAGAGCACACAGGCCAAGTGTATCATGTGTATTATGGTCTGAGGAGCCAGGCGGATGGGGAAGGGCGCTGTTTTTGCCAATCTGCAGCCGAAGGCAATCGCCCGCCAATGCACCCCTAATAAGTTGACCTCACTCACGCTGTCTGCCAATGAATGTCACAGTGCCTTCATATTACCCGGCATTATTGCAAAAAATAACAGCTCACATTACAGTCATGCAAATGCAGTGATTCTGTCCGCGCCGCAGGAGTCCATTCACATGTTGAATGTGCGTGTGCACGGACGCCTTTTTGTTCCAGCGAATGTTGTTGCCTGCAAAACAAGCACTCGACGAGCCCATGGAAAAGAGGCAACCGGAGCTCGGCAAATAGAATCAGGTGTGCGACGTATCAACGTTGCAACAATGAAATCACACTCAGCCTGGCATAAAATTAAAGCCCAGAAGAAAGACACAAACCAAAACAAAGGCAGCGAATGGGCTGAGGTGAGGTGAAGGGAAGGCGGTTAAATGTCGCGTAGCAACTGGTGGCTCTAGTGCACTCTGTAATCCTTCACCTTCCACTGACTGGCACACACGTCAAGCCTCTGCGTGCTTGATGGACACTCGCACACACACCCACACACGCGCACAAACACACACACGATCCTCGAACACAAATAAGCTTGTAAAACTGAGCACCGGTCCTGCCCACTCAGAAATGTGAGGAGTGCTTTCGAGGGGAAAACGAAGCCGTTGCTCTGTTGTGGTTCTTGGATGGTTCCCTCTGTTATGGAATGAATGAAACTACGGCTTTGCGCGTTTCATGATCTTATTTTGAGCAGCAGATTTTGTCCAAAGGAACAAGACATACAGCTGAGCATCTTCAGCGCAAATTATTCATGATGTGTTCTGAATCAATTACTACAATACATCAAACACGTGTGACGCAAAACAGCTATATGGATGATACTGTTCTAATTATTTTGGTTTTTAATAGTATTGTGCTACTGTGAATTATTCAACTGAACCAAAATCTGCAGAACAAGAGCAAAATCTGAAAAATGAGTAAATCCTGAAGGTCTATAAAAACCAATATCTAGAGATAGTGACCACGTCTCGCTTTCACTTGTACTTTCATTTGGAATCGGGGAGATGAGACAAACACAGAGGTGTTTCCCAGCACACCTACAGTGTTAACTGAAGCAGAAAAGCTCCTCTCACCTGTTGTGCTGCTTGATGAGCGCGGTGACCCGGTCTGACTGTGAGCCCAGGTCTCTGGAGTATCGCACCAGGTCGTTCAGTTGGCCCTTCAACTTCTCAGCCATCGGCTCAGCGCTCTGCAAGCCCTCCAGTATATCCTAAACAACGCAAAACAGACACCAGCTGGCTCAGAGAGAGAGAGAGAGAGACAGAGCGAGAGAGTGTGTGCGTGTGCGTGTGCGTGCGTGTGTGCGTGTGTGTGTTGAGAAGGAAAGACAAGCACCCAATGGATCTGCATGACACCCTTCAATAAGTGTTCTCACATTCCTATTTACACCCTGGCTCGGTTCTTTTCACTCTTCTCACATTCATGCACGCATACAAACACACACAGACACACGAACACATGCACACACGCACGCACGCACACACACACACGCACACGCTCCAACACATACTCACAGTGCTGCCTGTACAATAGCATTTCTGTTCTTCGCAGAGTGTGTCAGGAAGGAGCTGTACCGTTCTCCCGCTCTGCTCTCCTCTGCTCTCCTCTCCTCAGCGCGCCTCACATTCTGGACTCACACAGTCATGAAATCCCGTCCCATGAAATATGTACATGCTCACTCTCTCTGACTCTCTGACTCTCAGCCGCCCGCTCTCTCCCTCTCTCTGACGTATGACCAACAAACAACCCTCCCTCCCTCCCTCCTTGTTCCTGTGGACCCGCTGCTCTCCCTCTTCCTCCTCCTTCCCTCCTCCTATGGTTCCACTACTTTCTCTTCCCTCCTCTCTCTCCCTCTCTCTCTCTCTCTCTCTCTCAGCTTCCCTCCTCCCACTCCCAGCACCCAGTCCCTCTCACACATTTTTTTCCCTCCCTCTCATTCTCTCACGCTCTCTCCCGGTGGAATTCAGCTGTCAGCCCTCACAGATGTAGGACCGGTTGAAACGCATAGAAACGACCGGCTAACGAAAACATGGCTAGATACAGGAAACAGGCTGGAGGAGGAGGAGGAGGAGGAGGAGGAGAGAGAGAAGCAGAGGGGGGAGACTCCTCCTCTGTTCTTTGACAGCCCCAAATTGAGGAAAACTGGAGAAAGGCATGGCCGGAGAAGCCGGGGGAGGAGTGTGGGTGTGCACTGGCATGTCTTTGACAATGCAGAGAAATTGTCACACTGTAAACATCCTGTGGAGGCTAGAGACAGAGCGGCAGGGGAGGTGAGGAGCAGGAGCCTCCGAGGCACAACCCCCGCGGTCGAGAGAGACATCACTGTGCACTTCAGTTCAAACAAGTCATAATACCGAGAGAGGGTGGACGTGTGGGAAGGAGAGATATGGGAAAATAATGGCAGAGAAAAAACAAAACAGAGAGGGGTAGAGGGGACCGAAGGGGAAGATAGAATGAGGAGAAAACAAGGAAAAACTGATGGGATTGTGGCTGTCACTCCTTGGGCAAAGCTGATTTACAAACTAATCTGTTTTTAGGATTTACAAATAGAATGGATAATTACAGAGAGAGAAAGCCGAGCTGAACACACGTCTGTGTGTGTGTGTGTGCATATGTGTGTGTGAGTGCTTTCTATTAAACAATGCTAATCACCTCTTCTAAAATTAACATGGTGCAGCAATGCACAGTCGCCCCTGTCACCCAATCACCATTTTCAGCCCAAATCCTCCCTGAATGGAGAAGTTTTCATAATTCAACATTTGTTTAAATAAACTATTGTTAGCAGATGAATAATTGACACGCTGTGCTGCCATTTAAGCACATCTATCTCATGCTACTCTACCTTAGCCAGCTGCCATCCCTCCACGGCCTCCTCTCCGTTGCTCCGCCCCTCGGCCTTGACCAGCTCCTGGCTCCACCCCCTCAGTCGCCCGTCCAGCTCTCGCAGCTCGTCCTCCAGCTGGGCGCTCAGACGCTCGTACTCCTCCTCGGCGGCGGCGGTGGCGGCCAGCGCCCCCTCCAGGCCGTCCCTGGCCCTCAGGGCCGCCCCCTCCCACTGCTCCAGGGCCTGGGACAGCGCCCCCAGCTGGCGGTCCATGGCCTCGCAGCCGCCCGCCGCCGTGTGCTCGGCCGTGGAGGCGGCGCTGCGGCGCACCCGGCTGAGGCGCTCCCGGCCCTCCAGCAGCCGGCACTCCACACGCTCCTGCGCGGGGAGAGAGCGTGGACAGGAGACAAAGTTGCTACGGAAACCGTGGTTACGGAAACCATGCAGTTACCCTGGGTGCTATTTAAAGCCACCGACATAGATTTTTATCTCTGGGCTCTGTGTCCATATGGCTCCTTCACTGCTCACCTGTCTCTGTTCCTCTCCTTTCTCTTGTCTTCAAACCCATCACCCAGAGCTCCTTTATATTTATGCTGTCTGAGTGTTTCCTCTTTATCACGAGAACATCCTCTCTATATCCATCTCTCATTCTTACACACACAGAAAGGTAGCTACTTGAAAGCCTGAGAGCGTGAAATGCAAACAGTAGTATAGTACGATGTGATAGCAGTGAGCTAATAGAGGGATTACAAAGAGGTGATTATTTAGAGTGTGTAGTGCAAGGATATGAACATTAACCTTGAGACTGAAGTGGTAAAGCACATTGTGCGACTAAGCTGAGTGCGGGATAAATCTGACTTCATCCTCTACTCAAACGCTTCACACGAGGCTCTCCCAACACGTATTTACAATGTGATAATTAGGACCCACGTGTAAAATCTAAATGCAAATCAATATTTCCTCACATATTTTCTCTCCTCTGTAATTGGTTAATTATTAAACATTGCAAAGGCTGGGTAGTAATTCCACTGCGGTGTCCTTTTAAATGTTCTTACCCAGTAATAGGCCAACTTAATGGCAATCAAATGCACCAGGAGAGATATTTGGCTGGGATGCCAGAACAAACTGAGAGGCAATTCCAATTCCCCCACTAGTTTGCTCTCTTTCATAGCAGGGGTCCATTAAGATTAGACAGGTTAAGATAATTCGGCAATCAGTTACCATAGCAACGGAGAATAAGGATTAAATATCATCCCCTGTCGACTGGGTGTGGTGAAACAGTCAACTCGTAGCGGGGAGGTCCCTGATTCAATCCCACTTTCCTCCCACAGTCCGAAAAGATGGATGTGTATTTCAGATGGAGACTCGAAAGCAGCGGCTCTCAAAGTGCAGCCCACAAGCCAATGGCGGCCCACAGAATGATCTCTGACGGCCCGCAATGAAATACAGCTGCTTCGAAAGGCTGACGGATGAAGTCTGACTGATCAGTTGAAATGTAAACTGTGTTTTCTTCGGCGGCCCTCAGTCCAATGTAGGATTTCTAAATTGGCCCTCAGGTACCAAAACTTTGTGTCATTAGGTGAGCGTGAGTGTTGTTTGTGTGTGTGAGAGCACTCTGTGATGGACTGGAGACCTGTCAATGTGCGCAGGCAATGACATTATTAAGGAGTATGGATGGATGGATGGATGGAATGAGTCTTGTTACATGCAATAGTGGACATTACTCTACTTTTTACAGCATGTTTAGGATCTTATGTAGGATATTATATCTTATGTCTTATGAATAAGGGCACACCTATGTCCAGTCTCCAGCACAATAGACTTGTCACCTGTCAGGCAAGGAACACTGCATCTGTCAATGTATGGATCCAAATCTGATCAGGATTTTTTTTTTTTTGTGGATATTGTTGAACTGTCAAATCTTGACAAAAGTGACAAAAGTCTTCACGAAGCGAACAAAAGAAGTGTCAGTTGCCATCAACGAGAGGGAATTTTTATTTTTTGGGGGGGGGGTGTTGACGCTGTCTTCCTTACCCGCACTTCTGACAGTTTCTTTTTGATGGAGGCAGAGTCTCCAGACGTGTCGGACCAGTGCTGCAGCTCCTCTCCGGCAGTCATCAGCCAATCGGTGAGCTCCCTCACAGCCTCCAGGTAGTCCTGGTGCTCCAGCACGACGGCCTGCGCCAGCCGCACTCGCTCCTGACAACACAGAGCCCTTATTCAGTAACTATCTGCTGAGTCCAGGAAGGTTTTTCTCTTTCTTTAACTGAATATATCTGCGCAGCACTCTACCTCCACCAAGGCCGTGAGGTCGTCGAACTGTGCCTGCAGCTGGGTGCGAGCGCCATGGTTGAAGCTGGCGTCGCCGGTCTTCTTAAACAGCTCTCTGGCTTTCTCCTCCAGGCTGGACAGAGCCACGTGGTGGTCTTCGAGGTCAGCCAGCAGCGCTCTGAGTCTCTCCAGCTGCGAGGCCTTCTCTCTGGGCCCCGGCTGCGGGGTGAGGGGCGCGCACACCTCCCTCTCCACGGCCTCCATCCAGCACCGCAGCTGGGACGCGCTCTCCAGGTACCCTCCCCACTGTGACACGGTCCACTCCAAACGACTGCGGGGGGAAGACAAAAGATCTGTGTGTCGCTGCGAAACAGGAACATGTGGGCATACCTGTGACACGGCCAAGAAATATAAGCTGTCTTTAACACTGGCTTGGTGCCTGCACGTCCTTTTATAGGGTGGCTAAAACACACACACACACCCACAATTTTCCTTGCCATCTGCTACCCCTGCATGTACAGTTCCAATATCCACACACACACACACACACACACACACACACACACCTCTATTTCACCTGCCACCACTCGCCTCCTGTTATCCCTTTCTCGTAAAAACCAAACACACCCCATGTGTGACCCACTGTTTGCCATCCACCATTTAGTCCCTAATGAGATCAACTTTTACTGGGAGGGGCCATAATTGCTCAATTAAACACGCACACGCACACACACACGCATGATGATCCACATGCGTGCTGCCGTGCGCGCCCGCACACATAACAGAGGCCGCTGAATCGGAGACATCAATCAGAGTTACAAAACGGGACAAATACTTCTCGTTATGTATTTAACCTAATGGTAATTAATGGCATTGAGACGTCAATTCATCATGGTGGAAACAACCTGGTCCCAGGAGATGGGATTTTTGGCACGTAGGCAAATGGCATCTAAAATGCCCGGAGGTGATGTTTTTCATTGTAACTCTGGAGCAACAAAAATGAAAAGGTGATATTTTGTTGTCCGGTCTCTGCGAGCGTAATGTCATAACGTAACGTCGACAGGGTCATTTAAAAATGCAGGAGCGTAGATTGCATCCTAGACGATGAAAGCAGCAGCGCGCGGTCTACCTGTGGCAGCTCATGGCAGTCACCAGCAGCGTGGCCCAGGCGTCCTCCACTTCTTGCAGCTGAGAGCGGACCACTTCCTGTCCGGTGGCTCCATAGCTGCGGAGGGCCAACTCACCCTTGCCCATCGCCATATTCAGCTTGACCTCTCCCTCTCCTTTCAAAAGCAGGATGTCCTGTGCAAACGGGGCAGGATCACAGCGGACTGGATTTAGACACCTGAATGCAGGATGTGTGCGCTTTATGCGACAAACAGCCCCCTCTGGTGTCCAAAAGAAGAACAGCGCAGCTCAATGAAGCTCAATGACAATTTTTTAGGAAGCCTCTTCGGTTCCAAAAAATCATATCATGCAAATTGAAGGTCTCTAGTGTCAAAACCGTCTCTCACCTGCACGGTCTCCAGCCTCTGCTCGAGCTGCTCTTTGGTCCCCATGGTGCTGTCTACGGTTCCCAGCCTCTCCTGGATCTCCTCCAGCCAGGCCCACACCCCTTGGAGGGTCTCACCAAAGGCCTGGCTCTCTTGGCAGCCTCGCAGCTTCTCCCTGGCCGCCTTCAGCAGAGCCTGATGCTCCATCTGGAGATGGCCTGTCACTCTGACCTCTCCCCCTGACCCCCGACCGTCTTCAGACAGGGACTGGGCCTCCTGGCAGAGATGCTCGATGGAGTCCCTTGTGAAAGACAACAGTGTTGCAATGAGTGTTTTAGAGTCTGGGATGGTATGGGAGTATGGGAACTTTAGAAAATAAACACAATAAGACACCCACACATACCTTCTCACGAGCAGTTGTTTATGAAGGTTTTCTATCTTCTCCAGCTCTTCTGCGGTGTCTGTGGCTCCTTGCTGGCTTTCTGCCCCCAGAACAGGCTCAGTCCTGAGGCTGAGATCCATCTGCTTCAGCCAATTTCTCATACTCTCCACACAGTCATTGAAACTAGGAAGGGGAAGAAATGAAGTTTTCTATAATTCGTAGTCAGACGTGAACACATGACGCAACAAGAGGGGAGACTTACCTTTTCAGGAGGTCGATGCTCTCTTCCAAGTCTCGTTGGCCCTGAGCGCAGGCCTCCATGTGACTCCTCCACTTCCTCTGACAGGAGGACAGATGCTCCTGGACCTGTGCTGCTCCAGCTTTAGGCAGGTGGAGCTGGAGTCTCTGAGCTTCCTCACAGATGCGAGAGAGACGCTCCTCACCCTCTGACGTCTGCTCGACGGAAGCCTACACATGCAGGATGAGGAGCCTCCCATGAATAGACTGCTACATGGAGACTTAAAGCTTTTTCTTTATTTTTCAACAATTATGCTGATGGTACAATATACTGTATTTTCAAAACATTAAATTAATCAATCATTTAAGCAACTAATACTTTTTAAATGTGCTAAATGAATTTAGTGAGTCATGGTCTGTATCAACAAGTAAAGTAAGCGCACATGATCTTAACTAAACATAGTTACATGTTTACAAGAATAGTTGCATACGAATGACATAAAAACATCACAAAAATCATACCTTGAGTCTTTGCAACTTGGTTCCAAGGGCAGCAACATCTCCTGATTGATTAGAGCATTCTTTTAGCTCCGCCTTCAAATCTGCTAGCCAGGAGTGGAAGTCTTGGACGAGCTCTGCTTCGAAACACAACGAGAGCGCGTGAAGGAGGAGACGACGGAGAAGAAAAGGAAAGACGTGGCGACGCGTGGTAAAATAAAAGCAAACAGGGATTTCAAGGAGTGAATGAACCACCGAAGGCGGGGAGCGAGGGGAGGCGATGTTTGGAGGCAGATGGGTGAGTGTGGGCGTGTCCGCCCTGTGCAACGCGGCGTTGCCTCGGCAACCGGTCCAAAATGGCTCCCCCGAGAGCAGATGTGACGGGAGCGGCATTACTCTCCGAGGCACAGGTGTGTGTCTGAGCTATGAGAGTGCACCGGTGTACCAGACAGTGTGTGTCAATGGAGTGTGTGCTGTCGTGGGCGGATTGAGTGCCCTCTGGGGAAAGATGCAGGATAATCAACACTAAATCTGTTGCACCGCTAACATGAACAAATGGCACTGCATCGTGTAGTTGTGCACTGCACCGGGCAGTTTCACTGGGTCATTATGAGGTTTTAAGTACTATTAAAATGTTGATTTTTCCTTGTGAGGGATGAGCACAGCGTCTCCCTGAGCTTTGTTATTGCTAAGTAAATAATTGATGTGCTCTGACAAACGTAGACTGTAAAGAGGAAATCACACACTGGGAAGCCGCGCATCCACATCTCTTACTGTTGAAGTGGAGCTGCAGTCCATCCTGCAGGCTGCCCTTGGCCTTGGCACAGCGCTGTGCGACCGCCTCTGTTCTCTTGGCGATGGAGGTGAGGTCGGAGGAGAGGCACGACAGCTCCTGCGAGGGGTGAGACCTGCACAGGGCGCTCAGGGCATCTCTCGCCATGTCCATGTCCGTCCTCTGTCGCTGCACAATGCCCTGCAGGTCCTGTGAACGAAGGGCAAGGAGAAACAAGAGGACAAAACTTCACGTGTGCGTCACTGTACCAACAGGGAGTTGGAACAGAGAGGAGGCTGTGTGCTGTGTTAGTCTTGCACATATATCCAGTGGCTCTAATTACTGTCAGCTCAGTAGATGCTTTTATGTGGCTGATACTAACCTCTGATCTAGTGTGACTCACCACATGGAGACTATAGGTGCGAGTTTATCATCGCCCACATGTTTCAGACAACCGATGGTAGCTCCTTCCCCTACAGAAATTATTACAACATCCTCCTAGCTGGCAAAAATAATCTAGCCCTAAGCTCTCCTCCCTTTAACCAGAAAAACAATGGCTACAGCCCAGACGTATGCTATTGATGGTTACCTGAGAATATTGACCCCCTGAAAAGATCTCCTTCAGGGATTGATGGGTATCACATTAACAGACTCTTACCATGATGCCTCACTGTCTGTCCCCAATGAAACCCAAGGTCAATGCTCAGAATTTGATTAGTGTGGGAAGTATTTGGAGTGGTGTTCTTTAACCAGAATCTATAGCTGTCGCCACAGCTCTCAAGCACCAGTATCCAGTCACTTTCCAGTGTGTTGATGAAGCTGATGCCTTCTCTGCGGCCATCTTACCTTTGTAATATTCTCTGAATTCTGTACCATCACATATATCCCTACAGATACATGTGGAGCTGTGGAGATGTACAGAGAGAGGACAGTGCCATACCTTGACTGTACCAATGTCTTCAGGGGAAGTGGCTTCAGTGAGGTCGGATAATGAACCCTCGACCGCCTTCAGCCGCTCCGCCATCTGGGACATGAGGTCCTCCAGCCGCTGTTTCTGGAAGCTGAAGTAGGTCAGGGTGTGTTTGGCCTGGTTGTACACCTCCTGCGCATGGGCTATTTTCTTCCTCAGGTCTGACTCCAAAACCTGGTTCAATAAAGACATTAAGGAAAGTTACAGTGTGCTTTGAAAAGTTCCCAATGAATCTCCCAAGGTTAAAAAAAAACCTTCTCAACCTGTGTCTCTATTTCATATATCACCTCAACAGCCTAATAATGTGCTACTTGGGTATATCATAGCAGATTATTATAATAAGATTACAAGATTAAGATTATTTCTAGCCTAAAGGACAGTTCAGAAAATATTGTTTTGGTTTGATAAAATCCTCCTATATTTCAACCTTAACCCGGCAAATTCACCTGCATTTGTAACGGGGTTTCCTGCAGCTTGGCTCGCTCCTTCAGCTCCACCACTCTCTCCTGCAAGGCATCCAGCCTCTGCTCCCTCTTCTCCACCTCCGCCTGTAGATCAAAGCGCAGGACGTCTCAATTAGATCACACCCACTGCGCGCTGAACGTTACACCATCACCACCACCATCATCATCATTCACTCCGCGACGCAGGCTGTGCTCTGACCTGAAAGGAAGCGAGATGGGCCTCCGTCCTCTCCTTATCGCTGAGATCAGTGACGCTGTCGGTGAGATCAGCGATGGAGCACGAGCTCCAGTCGCTAATGTCCTGCTCCATGGACCTGAGGTCGTCCCACAGGGCCACGCAGCAGCCCAGTCTCTCTGTGTTGGTCTGTATCCTCTCAGAGACCTGCGGGCAGGGAGAGAGGGCAGCGGTCTGCTTACGAGCTAAACAGAATACGTCTTCATCTACAGAACAGGTAGGATGTCTCCCTCTTTCTCTCCCTCTCTCTCCCTCTCTCTCTCTCTCTCTCTCTCTCTTTGTGCTTATTTTCTCTCTGCAACAAGGGACAGTATGCTTTACAGCGAGATGGAAAGAAAATGAGACATAATTGGTTCGACAGATGTGAGGATGAGAAGTGAGAGGGAGAGAGAGGCAGATAACATGTCTAGACTTGTTTATATTTCTGTCTCATCTGTGACAGCTGAACAGCCGAATAAATCCCACAAGAGGGGGAAAAAATGAAAAAAGGAAACAACAGACATACATAAATATCATTAAAAGGAGAGAGTGGTGCAGAGCTGTATTGTGGACATCACAATTGAATTGTGACAGTAAACAACACCGCAAAGCTCATCACTCTTACTTATTATCATATGTCTCAGCTCCAAGCTCAGACTAAATAACATGTTTGTGGAAAATCCATGGATAATCACATCACGAGGAGGACAGTCTCTACATTCCTCAAACTATGATTTAGCACTGGGGTGTGGAAGTGTTGGGGATTTGTTTTAAGAAGTGCAGGTGAGAAACTGAGGGCTCCTTCTTACAGAAACAGGTGCAAATCGAGCTCCAGTGTGGCGTGTATCATGAGGTGGCGCTTACCTCCAGCCACTGGTCCCTCAGCGTCTCCATGTCCCTCTGGATGGAGCTGGCGTCAGAGCTGGGAACCTTCAACAGCTCCCTCTGCAGGTCTTCGGCTGTGCTGATGAGCTGGTCCATGTCTTCCTGTCTGTCTCTCAGCTCCATCTGGACCGTCTCGTGCTGGGGAGACGCAGGCAGAGAGAGTGACAACTGGTCACCACTAGGGGGAGAGACTATGTGCAAACTGGAGGGGAAGAGGCTTTACTGTCTCCTAATGTATTTCTACTGTAGCTCGCTGACAGATACAGATGAACAAATGTCTAGGCAACCTGGCAGGTGAATAAAAGGTGGAAAGTATTGTTGTTTTGTGAAAACCTTGATTCCTTTGTTTGATCTAGACAGAAGATTTCTTAAACTAAATAAAATTGGCTTAAATCATAAGAAGAAAGCGCCATTAACTCCTCTACGTTTAATGGGCAAAACCAGAGATAACTCATTTTTGAGGTACTGACCCTCATGAAAGTCCTTTTGGCTTCCTGCGCATTATGGTTGTGGTCGGGCAGGTTGTGCGTCACGGCCTGAGCGTTTTCCACAACCGTGACGAGGACCAGCTTCAGGTGCTGGAACTGACGGAGAAGGTCTATCACGGCCCCACTTTGTTCCTGACTGCAGGAGGAGAGAGAGCATGCATCAATACAGCACAGGGAATTTCAGCGCAATGAAGACGTTGCCTTTACCCGTCGGTGATGAGAGTCCTGACGTCCTCCCAGGCGGCCTTCACCAGCGCCACCTCCCTCAGAGCCTCCCCGGCCAGCTCGCTGTCTCTCTGGGCCAGCTGGCTCCCCTTCTCGTCCAACCACTGCTGGGAATGCTGCAGGGACTGGAGCTCATCCTCCAGCTGGATGAAGAACCTCAGCCTGGCAAATGAAGAGCCAGGAAAAACAAAAACAAAAAAAAAGAGAAACAATGGGGATTATTAGCCTCATTCCAAACAGTAGTTTGGCGTTAGTCATGAAGTGTATAGCACCTTGAGTATTTAGATTTCCCTTTTCAGTGATACATTCTCAATCATTATATGTGTAACATTGAAGAAACAGCTGAACGGAGATAGAAGACTGAGGGATACGGAAACCACTGAGTGAAAACAGTGTTCCCTGACCGGGAATCGAACCCGGGCCGCGGCGGTGAGAGCGCCGAATCCTAACCACTAGACCACCAGGGACTGATAGTCCATATGCCTCTCAAAATGTATAATATATGTACCTTTATATATGTACTTCTTTGACATACAGTAATTCTACCTGTTTTGGAAGGCCTGAATAGAGCTCTCTCTTGCCGGCTCTTGCCTCACGTCTCCCTCCAGTTTTGTCAGATTCTTGGTCACTTCCTCCCTCCTCTCCCTGAAGGAGCTCCACAGCGCCCCCAGAGCATCTGCTTCACTCTGCCTCCAGCCCACACCCCTCTGCACTTCCTCCAGAGCCATGATGAGAGCCACTGTTTGCCCCCTGCAGGACGTCTTCCCCTGAGGGACGCTCTTGTCTCTGGAGCCTTTCCACTCGCCGCCGCACAGGTGAAGGTGCGCTTTGCTCAGCTGCCCGTCCAACCCGACCGCCTCCGCCTCCAGCCTGGCCACGTCTTTGGCCACTTCGCCGATCCCGCAGTGCAGCTCCTCGGCTTTGGAGCGGTCCCAGCTCCCCCTGCCTTCCACTGCCTCGTGGAGGCGGCGCACAGCCTCGGCTGCTGATCTATGCTTCTCCAGAAAAGTCCTGAGCTCGGCGAGACACTCCTCTCGGAGGCGCAGCAGGCGCTGGGATTCAGTGAGGGGCTGCAGGCAGTCCTCTCTCCAGCCCTGCAGCTGCTGCTGGGCCTCGGCAGTGGAGGAGGAGAGCAGGGAGGACTCTCTTTGCTGCAGAGTCTCTCTATGGGATGTGTGTGCCTGCAGCTGCTCCTCGTGCTCCTAGGAAAAGGCGGTTCGATTAGAAGAAATTTGTATAAGCACCAAGAAAAATCAATACAAACGAGCTTTCCTGTAATTGCAGTAATAAACAGAGCCTATAAAGGACATCATTGCTGACAGCACGTTATTGATTTCGCACCTTCAGTTTGGTAATTGCAGCCTCAAGTTCAGTAATATCAACTTGCGAAGAATTTCTCAAGCCAGACAGGAAGTTTTCACTCTTTTGTGTCAGAGTTAGCAGAGCTTGATCGAACTGCTCCAAATGCTCCAGATGAGGCGTCAGGAGCTCCAGTCTAAAAGAGGTGAAGCATGGATAGATGGAGAGCATGAAAAAGTCAATAAAAATGTCTGCATCCATTAATTCAGAGGCGAACAATTGATTCGGATCTGTATAATAATGCATGACAAGTCAATTGCCTGTGTGATATGCTGCTCTTCAAAGACGTGCATCTCCCCTGTGTTTGTGAAAGATCATCACGGAGCTCTCGGACTCGATCCTCAGGCGCTGTTGGGTACAGGCACACCCCTAGATTCACCAGACCCTGAAGGAGAACCTCGTGGGATGGAGTCTCCTTCTGCATGTCCTGTATAAAATATTCCAAAATATGGAGCAAAATTAGGAAAAAAAAACTAAATTCAACAATAAAAGGGCAGATGAACACCCTTGATGACACAATAACATATTTGTGCTTTACCTGCACATTTAGCAATTCATTCCTCAGCTTTACTTTGTCTACTGAGAGCAGATCAGTGTCTGGGCAGCACACAGACTCACACCTATCCAGCCAGCTTTTCACGGATGAGTTCTCCTTTTCAAATCTGTAAATGCACACACAACTGCATTAAGTGACCCATGGTTACAGAATACACACACACACACATCCGTGTTATTTTGAGCCTCAGTATCGGTGACAGGGTCATTTTGGGGCAAACATGTCTCAGCAGAGCACCCCACTGCTGCAGGTAATCCCTGACACGTCCACCTGCAGGGGAGGAGATGAGGCGGCGAACAGAGGAGCACAAAACCACACGGACTGACACAAACCAAGCTGAGGTTTAAGCAGCAGGGTGATGATGGGAGTTACTGGCTGGGTAAATGACGGAAAAATAAGGGAGAGGCCTCGGCACTGTGTCACTGGATTGTTATTATTTCCTGCTGAATAATACAAAGAATAAGAATGAATTGCTCCAGCGAAAGTCTATTGTGTGATCAGAGAAAAGTGATAATAAAAGGACGTTATTAGAATAGAGAGGCAATGGCTGAAAGGGAGGTAGAGGGGGGGGGCAGACAAAGACAAGATCTCGCTCCCCTACATCACATTGAGATGAGGGGATGGTTGAAATGAAGAGGAAATTGGCACAGAGCGGTGGATTCAGCAGAAAGAGCACAGGCACAATAAAAGGGGAAATGGCACTGTTTATACAGTCAGAGTGAGATATGTGCATGAGCCGGGGCCAGAGTTGACAGGACCTCCTCCGAAGACTAGAATCCTTCACTAGTTTGGGCTGAAAATCTTCTGTAGCCTCCATGTCTAGATTGACTGTCAACTAGTTTCTATTGCAGATGCAGAGACACAATACCGTTTCTATTACCTCTGCCAGAGGGCAAAAAGGCTCTCCAGCGTCGACTGCTTCTCGATGGCTTTTGCTACGAACTCTCCGTGCTGCTTCCTGAGGTTGGCCACCTCCTGCTCCAGCTGGCTGCCCTCACCCAGCCTCCTCACAGCCGATGACAGAGCCACCAGGCGGGAGCTGAGCTGCTCCACAGCCTGGCAGAGCTCCTGGAGGACACAGAAACGTTGAAACTTCGACTGACAAACACATCACAAGTGTCACGCTGGAGATCAAAGCTTAACGAGCCATAAAGGGTCATGTCTAAAAACGAAACATCCCTGAATTAGATATGTTGCAGCAAACCTGCAACATATCTAATTCAGGGATCGCATGTGTTCTTACCATGTGGTCTTGGAGGATTTTGTAGGTCTCATTTGATGATGTACAGCGTGCGACTGGACAGTCAAGCTTTTCTTTCAGCTCACACATTGTTTTTTTGACCTAATCATGACAAAAACATAACACTCGGCATCACAAAACGGCAAAATCTGCACTGAACTATTCCGCGATGCGTGTCTGAATACCTGTTCAAGGTTGTCGTTGTATCTCTGCCTGAACAGAGCACTCTGGTTGAGTTGCCCCCCCAGCTGCTCTACTCTCCCCTTCAGCTCCTCCCAGTAGCGTCTCATCTGTGTCAGCTGTGCCCGGATATGTCCGGCCTCTCCGGGGGTCACAAACCTTGACAGGGACTCGCAGTCGGCCTCCATGCAGGCCAGGACCTCCTTTCTCTCCTCCAAACCTTCTGCCACGGTCTGTGGGGATACGAGAGAAAGAGGTGATGCTGAGAGAAAACATAGTGGAGGAAGAACTGTCCCTAGCCTCTGAAATGGACTGAAACAGGTGTTTTTTTCCCCCTCCAGATCCCTGTCAGATTGACAAACCTGAGGTCTGACACACTGTGATTATATTTCCTTCAATAGGGCAATTTATTTTTGATGTCCTAGACTCCACTGCAGCTCTGACCCACTTTGCCCTTGGGGTTAGATTAAAATGTCATATCATTCAATCTCTGTCTTCACAGCCTTCGGGGCACACTGATATTGCCACTCAGAGGGTGCAGATGATGCTGATTTGTGAATATCGGCACATTTTGTGGCAGGCGTTGTGGAAAAAGTGTGATTCTATAGACACTGTTGCTTGTTGGCAGCTGCATTACATTCACATGCAATTCATAAGGGCTGAGAATGAAGTTAAATATCAGAAATATAAGACATATGACGCGCCTCCACTGTGCTGATGTGTTGGTCAAGAGGATCTGCAGAGGAGGTGCAGTTGACAGCCTCCAGCTCTCTCTCTTTCTCACTGATCCACAGAGAAAGGGCCTCGGATTCTCTGCTGAAGCGCTCCCACCACATACACATCATCTCCAGCTGGACAACGCTGGAAGACACAAGATCAAGATCAGCCTTGTAGGTAGATCCAGGTGATCCAGGCAGGAGGAGAAATGAGAGTGCAATTAAGCAGGAAAGTCAGGGTTGCAATTTTGCAAAAGAGGGTGAAAAGCCCTGGTTCATACTTCTTGTTGAGTGGGTCTTGAAGTTGCACGACCGCCTCTCTGGTGGACTCGGCCTGCTCCAAAAGAAGAGTCTGATTCTTCGGACCAAGCTGAATGTCGGCTGCCTTCTCCAGGAGGAGGTCCGCTCGCACTGAGTACTCCTCGATGTTTGTTAAGAGCTCCTACGGGTGAGACAGGAGCACAGAAAACATCAACCACTGTAGAGCAACAACTAATGAGCACACATGCACTAATCGTATGTGCATACCTTGGTATGCTCCAGCTCAGTCTTCAGGCTGCCCAGGCTGTTGAAAATAAGTTCTTTTTGCAGCTCGTGCCTGGTGTTGCTGATGAACCTCCATACTGCTTCTCGCTCTGCATCAAAATTCTGCCAGGAGCTCAGAGTCGCCTTAAAAAGATGAAGAAAAAGGAGAATTATGTCTCCGGGGAGAACTTTCACACTATTATAAGTGTCAAATGAAATTCTGTATGGGGCAGAAAAGCCTCAGGAAGCTGGAGCTAACAGAGAGAGAGTGAGCTCTGCATTTTGTCTCATCAATTGCTGCATTTATTTAATGCCTCAAATAAAGTGTGTTAAATGTTTCGCAGTATAAGGTCTTTTACGGCGACACTATCTTTGTTAATGAATTAGGGAAACTGACAAAACGCAGAATTACACGATCGATTCGAGGACAGTGACTGAACGGCAGAAACAAGTCCCAGGACGGACACAAACCAAATAACCGGCGCACGCGACAATCAATGTTCACTTAACGTTCAACATGAGCAGATCAATGGTCACTGTGTTCATCAGCGCCCTGACATGAGGGAGGGATCCCGGGCCTGCTCTACCTGCAGGCTGTGCTCCTTGGCCCCTGATTTACGGTCGACCTCTCTGAACGCTCCCTCCAGCTCCCGCAGAGAGTGACTGAGCCCCTCCCCTTTCTGGAGCTGGCGGCAGTGGGACACCAGGAGCTCCGCCTCCCGCCTGTTAGCCAGGTGGCGCTTCAGGTGTTGCTGCAACAAACGCAAACAGGAGAAAAACAACACGTCAGACCAAAGGAAGAGAAATTGCCTTTTGAGGCCTCGGGACAGGGGAGTAGATAACATTAATTACTTGAAAGGGATGCTGCAAATCGACATGATGAGGTTGGGGGGCTCAGCTAAACAAAGACTTTCAGGGCCTGCTGAGATTCTATTCAACGTGTTTGGTAAGAAGCATTTTTATTGTGTCTTTCTTTATACCTCTTTATATCTCATATGAATACAAAACAATTGAAGATGCAGAAAATTTGCTTAACTTGGAGAAAATTGCACAAATTAAGCTGTTTGTTGCCACCTCTTAGATAATAGGTAGCAGCTGATGAGTCAGTGAGTCAAATATCAGTGAAAAGATGTATTTCCACTTTTCTGCCTCTGCGCTGTGCAAACCTGGTGAATGAGGTAAAGGTGTTTGGCCTCCTCTATGCCCTCGGCATCCAGGATCCTATCAGTCTGCTCCTCCGCCTCCCTCCGTGCTCTCAGGACCTCCTCCAGTGCGCCACGCACCTCCTCCCCGAGCTCCTCGTACTGGAACATAGAGGAGCCCTCCTCACCCCACTGTGAAAGGAAGGGGTAAAGGTGCAGATTTTGTGTGAGAGAGAGAGATGGCGAGATGGATGTAACAGAGATGGATTTTCAGCATTCAGAAATATCTCAGAATACCTGACAGACTGAAGAAAAGAGAGACCGCAGGTCAGTGGACAGTTTGGCCAAGGCTGTTCTCTGTCTCTGGACCTCCAGGTCGGGGCTGACCTCAGACAACCCAGCGAGGCGGCTCTTGAGCCACAGCAGGCTCTCCTCTCTGGCATCTAGTGCTTCCTGAAGGGCCTGGAGATTGTGGAAGCATAGGAAATGGGATTAAAGGCTGCGCAATGTCAGAACCTCATTTGTAGGTCCACGGCAGCAAATACAATGTGCTGGCCCACCTGAACGGCAGCATCCACTTGCTCCTGGTGGCTGGTGTTTGTAGTTGTCTCTCTCAAAAGCCTCACCTGCCTCTTCTGAGACGAGAGCCAATCAGAAAGCTCACAGAACCTTAAAGAAAAACAAAAAAAATCCTTTGTGCTATCTTGAAGTCAGACGTGAAGAGTTTACAGATACCGTACGGTCTTTGTGCTGATTTCCACCTCTCATTCCACTCTTTCCACTTATCGGGGTGCTGTTCCAGCTTCAGGTGCGCGCCCTTGATTTGCTCTGTCACCTCTTCCACGAGTCTCCGGGTGAAGTCGAGCGTTCGATAAGCCGGGTCGTTGTCAGGCAACTTGTGACACAGATCCTCCATGTTCCTAATCTTCTTCTCGCACAGAGCCAGAGGTTTCCGTTCCCTGAAAAAAGTCTGGAGATAAAAGCGCAGGAAACGCTGAACGGGGAGCACGCTAAATGATTTTATCGGACTCTCAATCTCGCTCTCGCTTTAATCTGTTGAATTCCCACTAAATCCCGGGGCTCACTCTGTGCTCTTTGATCACGCGCTCACTCGTGCAGGTCCCAGACAGGCCGTGCATCTCTCTGTCCAACTCCGCTCTGCAGTCGTGCACGATCGCAGCCACTCGACTGCGCTCCACCTCCACCTTCAGACGGAGCAGGTGAGACGGCACCTCACCCTGGACATCCTGTGGAACAGACAGTAGAAAATAAGGGTAAAATATACGTGGACACGTGGCATATTGATGCATCCATGAAGTAGTCAGGGACATTATATCCTCCAAACAATCAACTTAAACTGAACAAGTGCAGGTTAATTAGGGAAAACCCCGGAGGGAATCCCATTGGAGCCAAAGGTCCTCTTTGGTTAGGTTAATGAAGTATCGGCAATGCGCCACCAGAGATGTACAGTAATTAGTGGGAGAGCTAAAGCATGTTGACCCCTAACCTTCCACTGTTTGTGCAGCCTGCGGACAGTTTCCTGCAGGCCCTGTTGCTCCTCCTGAGGGAGAATGTCAGTCAGTTCATCACACGCCTTCAAGAACACACTCAGCAACCGCTGGTCCAGCTGCCCAAGAAAGTCCTGCGAGGGAGCAAAAGATCGTTAAATTAATACGACTCTTATTTCTCCAGATAGGTGTCTGTGTACACTTTATACACCGGGCTCAAGAGGATGAACGCTTCTCCCTTGGCTGCATCGCTCTTATTTGATCTTACGCTGTGTTTCTTCAACAGCTCCTCAGCGTCTCCGCTCTCTCTCAGGCAGCCCTGAGCTTTCTTCAGCACTCTCTCAAGCTCTTGTCTGGATTCCTCGAACCTCCTCCTCAGGCAGTTGTTGGCCTCTTCCTGCCTCCTCCATTCCCCAACCTCCTTCAGCAAAGCCTGGGAGGACGGACAATAGGCAGCGGTGATTGTGATTAGTCTCCCTGGTAATATGATGTAATTACACTTATTTGCTTTACAACGAAGCAAATGAACAATGAGACACATGAGCACGTCTAATCTGCGCCGGTGCCTCCTGGGTGTTTTGATGCTCTTGTAATCTCATTAAAATAAGCAGCGCAGTGGGTAACGCAGGGAGCGCACATGCATGTCTGCGTCTGACACTCACCTGCGCCGAGCTCTGGATTTCTGCCACTCTCTTCTGCAGCAGGGACAGGTCAAGGTTTCGGAGCACCTTACTGGTGGAGAGCGCCCTCTGCAGGGTGTGGTGGTTCCTCTCGATCACAGACAGGCTGCGTTTACAGTTTTGTTGCTGGTTCAGCAGATCCTGAGAAAGCACATACAAAATGATGCGTTAGATGGACAAAGAAAGAGGTTGTAGCTCACCAAGTCCAGTGTCCAGTCACAGGACACGCACCATTCTTTCTCACACTCACACCTAGGAGCAACTTAGAGTCTCCAATCAACCTCAACATGCATGTTTTTAGACTGTGAGAGGAAACCAGAGGATTTGGAATAAACCCACACAGACACAGAGAGGACATGCAAACTCAGCCAAGGAGTCAAACCAAGGTCCTTTTAACTGTGAGGTGACCACCAGGTAACCTGCCGCCAAGCAGAAATGCATCCCAAGTGAAATCAAAGTATGTTGATAGCGACACATTTTACAAATGTGAAATATCACTGAACCATATGCCAATGACAGCATGTGCATAAAGAAGAATAATGAGTAAAACTACTACAAAAAGACACAAACACAGCCCAGTCTGGCTTGCTAGTTGGATGCTGTTTCAGCCGAGTCCATTCATCGTCAAATCTAACCTGCCACTTTTGTTTTTGCTGGCTCTGGGTCTGTGTCTCGGGGTCCCTGGCAGCAGAAGTGATGCGACTGGCTCTCTCCAGGGCTTGATAAAAAGCAGTGATGTGTTTCTCCATCTCCTCCAACAGTGGCAGAAGGGAATGACACTCCCTCACCAGGGACGGACACCGCTCTCTCACCTGGAGACACATCAGTGCAGACCATCAAAGACAGACCCTGCGAAATAATTCATGCTGCTCGTTAGGACCAGGATGTGAATGATAACTACCTTGCTCAGCTGACTTTTGGCGGTTGCCATAGTTGCCATGACCCTGGCAGCCTCGTCCTGCGGCACATCCTTGGCAAGGAGCTGAGCGCTGCGGGCGGCCAACTTGTATTGGGTTTCCATGGCAACAACCTTTTGCTTGGTATTCTGAGATGAGACGTAGGGGGCCAAAGGTCATCGCAGACGTTCTGGATGCACTTTCATCAAAACTGCTATCGGAATCATGAAAACTTCATGCAACGTGGCGGTAAGCAGCTGCGCCTTGGGGCCGAGCAGCAGACCCCTGTCTCTCACTACTTATTATCATGCAAATGAGTCCTAATCAGACAGTTAAACCCTCCTTGTGACTGACTACGTACTGATTTGAGACATATCCACAGTGCTGCTAATCAGGCAGCTTGTAATCTGGAGTTTTGCCTCACCTCCACATCCTGCAGGAACGTTCTCACGTTGAGGAACGACACCTGCACAGGAGCACTTAGCTTTGCCTCCGCCGTGTCCAGCAGCTCTTTGAGGGCTGAAATGGCCTTCAGATGGTCTTTTCTCCACTTCTCCAGCTCATCTGCACGAGCATACTGCAGCAAGGGAGAGAATATACAAGCTGTGAGATCCTCTTGATCCAATGGTGTCACATTAGAAACAGAAAGAAGACTTTCCTTAGATTCATTTCATCAGTGTTATCTTGCTGCTGACTTCACTTTTAATTACAGTTTGACCTATACTCGACCGGCACACAGAGCGGTTTCTGTTACTTGTTTGACTTTAAGGAAGAGGTCTCTCCATCGTCCGTTCAAAATGAGCAGCTGCTGCTTGAGGTCGAGTGACACGGCCTCGTCGCACGTCTCAATGAGAAAGTTCCCCGCATCGTTCATGGCCGCGTGTTGATCCATCCAGTGGCTGAGGCTCCGGAAAAACTCCTGCGAGGGAGCGAGACAGACTCATTGAACAGACAGACAGAAAACCAAGACACAAAGAAATTAAGAGAAACAAAGAAGAATACAAAGAACGGGTGGCAGGAAACAAAGGCAGCCACTCTAAAAAGAAACAAAGAAACGTATTCAGAGAAAGACACAAAGCGAGGACAATAAAAAAGTGGGGTAATTAGCTGTCTAATCCTTGGTGGGGATGTGAATCTGAGGTAACCATGGCAATGCGACAACTGGAGTATCCTTGGTGGCTTGTTGCGAGTCAAAGAGATCATTTGATACTTGAGTGGAGACTGCTAATAGGATTCCACTAAGAAGACAAAACGCTTGAAATTGGACTGAAGTTTATTTGATTTCCACTCGTCTCTGTCCATCAAAATAAAAACGGAGTTGCATCCTGAAGTACAAAGAGGAGCTCGTACCCGCTTCACGTTCTCTGGCTGGCCCAGGGCTTCCTCTGCGTCCTCCAGCCACACCTGCAGGGAGGTCACCGTGGAGCTGTACCTCTCCCAGTTGGACAGCACCTCCTCCAGCATGCTCCTCACACTGCGCACCTCCATGGACAGACTCCTCCACTGGGTCACCACCTCGCGCATGAACCTCCGCACCCCCGTCTCACCCTCGTCCACTGTCACACCATCGCAGCACAGAATAACACACGGCGTTAACAGGAGACGTCATAAAGAAACCTAAACGTGAATGTGAGCATAGTCCCAGCTTTATGTGACAAATGACTAGCGGTGGATATTAAATCACCATCTTTATTGAGCCGGTTTTATATTGGACGGACTCCAGTCGCGTCTCTACTGCGTATATTTAGAATTCTAACTCGGGGTTGCTGTTCAGGAAAACTTTCCAGGCAGAGCACATTCGGTGCCTGGATTCTTACATACACCAGGTCACGAGCGCACACGGGCTGATGGAGCAACACGCCACTGCAGACAAATCTCTGACCTCAAAAACTATCACTGCAGGGAGATGTAGTGTATCTGCTCGTGTGTTCTACTTCATTGGTAAATACAATCTGGTCACACGAGTCCTGTGCCACAAACTATTGTCTGCCACCGTGGGGCTGATAAACGACTCTCAGATGTCTCTCACACACACATTAATAGTGCTATCAATCGCCTTGTCGTCCCCCTCCTTACTCTGATTGCTGTAATCTGAAAGAGGGACTTTAAAGAGATCCAAATGATCTCTCATCCAGCCAATCAGACCTGAGGGTGCGCGGCTCACACTGGTGCAGCCGCTGCGGAGGAGAATTCATTTGTCGGCTCGGCCAATCAGGACTGGAATGTCCCGATTTCTCACCACACCTCGCCTCCCTGCTCTGCATATACCCTAAAGCAGCACAGCCCTGAAACTTAATGAAACCAACAAGCGAGCTGGGTTTGCGCCCAGAGACCCGCAGAAGTGGAGCAGCCCCGAACCAGCAAATGGGGTCGTATTCCCCACTGAGAGCTGGGAGTGGAGGAACCTCATTTAGCTGTAGCCTGCAGACTCCCCCCTTCTACCGCACCATAAAAAAAAAAAAAAAAAGCCAAACAGGGGCAGACAGAGCTGCGGCGGGGGAGCACCTGATTGGTTACTGAGTTGCTGACGGGAGACTTGAAATCAAGGGAGAAAAATAATGATACCACAGAAGCAGTGGTTTCACGGTGAGTTCTCACCTGAGCTGTCGGTGCTGACATAGGCCTCGGCAGACACTTTCAGGGACTGGAACAGCGCTTCGTAATTTTCAAAGAAGTGCTGCTTCTCCACAAATGACTGGGGTAGAGAGAATAAACGATTCCAAAATTGTAATGACCCGGAGACGACTTGAATTCGCAGACAATACAGTACATCAAAGGCATGCTTACGACATAGTTGTGGAGCATCAGTTCCACAGACTCTTGCCGGCTGTATTTTATGATCCAGGATTTGAGCTTGGACTCGGCGAGAGTGAGGAAGGCCTGCATGTGGTGTTTGTTCTCCAGGAACTCCATTCTGGCCAAGTGGACGCTGGAGGAGGTAGAGACGAAGTTCATCCTAACAAAGACAGGGTTGACGAAGGGATCAGACACTGCAGCTCCTCTTCTTAAAAGGCAAACATGAAACATGATTCAGAGAGTGGCACCGACAGACACTGCTTGATGTCGGCCTGTATGTGCCTGTTTGTTTTTCCCCTGCGCCTGCAGGCCCCTCTCACCTCTCAGCCATGTCTTGCAGCTGGTCTGGGGGAACAGGGACTCCATCCACACTTCTGTCTTTATGGATCCTCAGGAAGATCTGCTGGTGACTTTCCAGGCTCTTCAACACATCCTGCGCAGTGCAAATACATATGGCACACTAAGACCACTCTGAAGCCGGATTAAATGGCGTCTGGTGAAAACAAATCTGCACAGATTTCTTTGGATGTGGATCTGAAATGTGTCCTCCCTTGGCCTAGTTTGCTCCCTATCTATCTAACTTATCTATCTTACAAATGTGTTGTTTTCTTTTTTCTGCGCTTCGTGACGTCTTCTGCTGACCTTGTGCTGCTCCAGAGCTCTGTGGACGGTGTTGGCTGTCACGTCATGTGACTGCTGGACGACGATCTCCTGTCTCAGGGCTCCCTCGGCCTCGTGCAGCCACACTCCCACCATGTCCAGAGGGGCTGGCAGACACCTGTCCAGCTGCAGGTGCCAGTCCAAGAGCTGGAGGAAGATAACGGGGTAACCAAAGCAAACTGTTGATGAGCAGGGAGTGAATGAGCATCGAGTTATTAATGGCTTTTGAGAGAGTGATTATACCCTGTTAGAGACTCTCTCCCAGGCCTGTTTGACCAGAGCCTGATCCACCGTCAGTATCCCGTCCTTCTGAGTGGACTGCAACGCTCCCTCCACCTGCTTCCTCCGCATCTCCAGCTGCACACGCACACTCTTGAACAACTGCAAAACGATGAAACCCCATTAGCTCTGACAGCACTCCAAAAGAATATTCAAGCCACAAAACGAAGGCATCAGACCATGCACTCTCTGGTTTTACACCTTTTTGATTTTAATCAGACAATGATAAAAGATCTGTGGCTAATTGTCTGTGAATGTCTCTCTCTTTGTCCCAGGTTCTAATTCTGTCGTGAATAACATGCAGAAAAAAGGGGATATCCCACACACTGCTGAATATGAAAAGTGTCCCGAGGCTTGGCGGAATAAGCCAGATTGACTGGAAATATGACGGCTGCTGCCTGATCCCCACAGTCTAATGCCACTGATTAAGTTAATAATGGGAGCGTCTGTGCCCAGAGTGCCCAGTTTAAACCACACACACACACACACACACACACACACACACACACACACACACACACACACACACACACACACACACACACACACACACACACACAGACAGATTTCCACACAGACACACACTAACCTGGTACTGCTGAGTGAGATTGCCCTCGGTCTCCTGGGCCTGCACTGCGTCTCTCTCCAGCTGGTCGAGCCACATTTTGAGCTCCCTCAGGCTCTTTCGCTGCTCTCTCTAGGAGGTCGGGATGGCGGCGGGGTGAATGACGGGGTGCAAAAGATGGACGGGGAAACAGGGAAGTCCAAGAGGGGAAATTAACAAGAGGATGAAAAGAGTGCGAAGAAAAAGCAGAGGGGGGGGGGGGTGAAAAAAAAGGGAGCGAAAACAATGAAGCGCGGAGATGTTTGAGGGATTGATGAAAGGGTGGAGGGAGGAAGAGGGTGAAAGAGAGGGGATGTACTGTGAAACATGTGTTCTCCTAATCCTCTGTGTCTCCCTGTAGGAGAAACGTCAAAAACTCACAGCTGCCAAAAACACTCAGCTTAAACAGGGTATTTTGTCTGAGACCCCCTACGAACACTTCATTGGATTTTAAGTAACCATGACGACAACACTATGGTGCTAAAAAGCCTGCGAGATGGTCTTTTCAGTTTGAGAGCCGTCCGCTCTCACTCTACTCGGTATTATCGCGTCACAGGCACTCCTGTAGGGATATTAAACTTTATTACTAACGACGGCCTGAGGCTTCAAAATAGATAAAACTAAATTTGAGGGAAAGCAGGGTTTTATCGACTGAAATGTTCTCACCGCCAGTTTTGCAAATTATTTCAAAATCAGAATTACAGCTGCGCTCCGCTTGTTTTTGCGCGAGAACACAATTGCCAATTGACCTTCTTTTCAAAGACAAACTATGCTGTATTTGCAAGAACAAAGCAGGTGTGAACATCATCAACAGTCTAATCAGGATTTAAAAAAAACAGAAAAGAAAGAGACACGCCTCGACACAGAAAACAAGCAGTTAGTGGAGCTTTAGGGCGCATCGGAGCCCCTGACACTGTTAACCTTAAAAACAGAAATTCGCCAGCTTTCCATCAAATACGCTGTATCAGTGCGCACTGTCAATGCCAGGGGCTTTCATTGTCATGCTAATGGAACCAGGAGCCATAGCACTAGGTGGGAACGTTAATAAATGGTAATATCACGTCTTATTATACCGGACTTCCTTTTGTTATCATGGCGCTGAGAGCCCGCGGCAGGAATATGACATCAGGTAAGATAAAGAGCCGGCATTAGCATATGGGCTCTATTTTGACACAGGAAAACAGTGTTTAATCTCACCCATGCGCTGTACAGTGGGCAGTGATACTGTAATCCAATAGAAGAGCCCGAAAAAATTAGCGTTAATCACATTTGTATGGAAACTGTGATTGTGCATGGGTGCTAATTCCATTGAGATGAGGAAGAGTGATGGGAAACCTGCCCCTGGGACCTTTACGGCACTACATAACCTACCTCCAACATTTCTTCTATATCGCGAGGAGCAAGGCCATGCTGTGGGACAGAGGCCAGCACAACAACCATAGGAAAGCAGTCACCACACAAAAACACCACAGAGAGAAAGACAAAGAGAGAGATGTGCAACAAGAGAAGACACAAAACAGGCACAATCACATGACCAAAGAGACGCGTTTGCTTTAACCTACTCTGGGTAGCAGACGGGTAGAGGCCGATGAATCAGAACATTTAAAAACACACTGGTACGTTTGGAAATAATTGCTCTGACTTTTACTTTTACTGAGGTGCGCCTCACCCATGTCACACTTCCTTCTTCAGAGAGCTCCTGCTGAGCTCACCTCAACTCACCACTGATTAAACAGAGGATAAAATGCCATCTATATGAGACGCTAACTTTTGACATTTGAAGAGGGAACCAGACAGAGACAAATGAATGAATATCCAGACTGGGGGTGGTGGGGGGGGGGGATCTGACAGCTGGTTACCTCTTCTTCTTGCTGTCCGTCCGAGTCGCTCTGCTTTCGATCAGGATGATGCTTCAGGAACTGGGCCACGTATGTCATGATGGATTTCTCATCTGGCTTGTCGACATCGACGTCTGAGGATGGCAGCAAACGCGTGTAATCAGGAATCATATCAAGACTGGGGGTGCGGGGGGCTGGCCACTGACGTTTTCACAGTCCACACTGTTGTCGATTCAAAAACTGACACCTTGAATGGAGACAACGTTCAGCGCCTCAAATCAGAGTCCAAGTTTTGTTTGGGTTTTCCACCGTGCTGAATCTCACGGCCTGTTGGGCATTAATCACACCGACGTCAGGCTTGATTTGACTGGGTTCATTGTGAGGGGCAGGCGTGAAGGGGCACAGATGGTGCTTGTTGACACTGAGGTGCACATCTGATGCTATGATAACTCCACATCAGCCGTTCAAGTAGACCAGCAATAAAAGCTACTCAGGCAAATTAGTTCACCGAGTGGCACAGAGGTCGTGTTGTTTTTCAAATGGCAGTGCAGTTAATTTCACCCCCCTGGTGGTTTGGATATGTCGTTATCTCAGCCAAGACCTGCTCAGTGCAGCTTTCCTCAGACTGAACAGGAGGAAAGAAAGGAGAAAGAAAAAGATCATTTACCCTCTGGGTCGAGCAGCTGTGGGATGCCCAGCTCTGTCTCGGCCAATGAGAAGGCTTCCTGCAGGTTTTCCCTGTTGGGTCTCCTCCACACACGCTCCATGTCCACCAGCTTGGGCCTCACGGCGTAGATGACTGCGAAGAAGGCTAACCCTGTGCGCCAACTTGGACCAAAGTCTTTCACCTCAATACCCAGACGTCTGGAAGGGATGCAACACAACAACATCAAAGAGCAAAGAACGTTGTTTTGGGGATTTCAAGTCCGGTGCATTTTCCATATTTTTTGAATGAAGGACTACGCACTTTGTGGCTGTCTGCTGGACCCATCTTAGCAGAGCTTTCCTGGCTCCGCCCTGCAGAGGTGGGAGCGGTTTCCTTTTGACCGGCGGGCTGGTGGTCTCTGTGCTGCTGGTGGAGCTGTCCAGTGAAGAATTGCTGCTGGACAAGGCCTGAAGTGCTGGTATGCTACTGGTCAGCTCCTCAATCTGAGGAGAACAGAAAATCAAGAAAAAAACACACACAAAAAAAACGAAATGAATAAAAGGATAGGACGCGTTTGCTGAGGGAAGATTGAGCTTTGCTGATTATTGTCAGTGACTGCCACAGGAGCAATAAGCTTAATAACTGCATAGTGAGTGACCAGGGAGCCCCTAAATGGAGTATCTTTAATTTAGTCAGTAGGTTCAGCACTTACTGATGTAGGTCCATAAAATATTGGGCAATCGTATTACACATCGTCAAGAAGCGCTGAATTCGTGTTAGACTTGTGATGTGGAGATCGCTATCGCTAAACGTAATATTAGACTCCTGCTCCGCCCGCTTGTCAGTTTGCTCTGCCTCCTGTCCCCCCCCCACCCCCCGTTTGCTGTCTGCCAGTTGCAACTCAGAAAATCAATAAAGCTCACTGTGAAATCAAATAAATCAACATGTCAGTAAGTAAATAAAGACATTTTCCTCCATTTTGCATTTCATTTATCCAGCAGCATTACGCTCTTTGGGGTGGTAGGCATCTGCGTGTGCTGCGGCATTGTGATTAAGTCCTGGCTGTTCTGTGCATGTCTGCACCGCCTCGGGTAGCAAATACTTGTTTCCAGCATGGAAGATTGATTTTCTCATCTTAAATTTCTCTATCATTCAAATTACTTAGCTTTTTGCATGTAAGAAAAGAAAAAAAAATCAAGCAGCTTGGTAACGCTACACTGCTTTAGGCTTTTGCGTGTACTGTATGACATCTGTGTTTTTCCTCTTTTGTTTTCATCTTTTAAAAATCTGTAATTACGTCTGTCGCAGTCTGATTACAGCCTTTGTGTAAGTGGAGGAAATGAAGCGTCACCTGGAAATAGAGGATGATGGTCCACATCAACCCCAGAACAATTGACGGCCGTCCATCCACAATGTCTGTTGAGTTGATGTTCACGAGTTTGATCTGTGTCAAAACATGATATGAAACGTTTCATTATCTCACGACAGTACGTCAGAATTAAACATTGTAAAGAATCCTAGTTTATCGATGAAGGTAAACCTGAGCACAATCCTCAAGATTTACAATAATCCACCCCAGACTACATCTATTCCATGTCCTGTACATGCAAGTACTGAGACATTATGAATACTAACCGGAGATCCTCTGTAGGCAGACTGGATGGAGAATAAAAAAAAACAGAAAAAAAGAGACAGAGAGACAGAGAGAGAGCATTTAGAGGTATACGAGATGTATTTGATTGAAGTGGGCGCCTCATTGACTGTGAGATAGCAGATACTGTATCATCTCTGAGGTGAGATAGCTTGAGTGGACGGCTGAGGGGAGAGATCTATCACCAGTACACAGGCAACATGGATTATATCCAGCAGAGATGGACAGACGGGGAGTGATACGGGGGGTGGGAGAGAGCAAGGCGGGGAGAGGAGCAAGAAAGGAGAGGCCTGTACATACTGATATGATGGAGTATTCTATATTATCACACGTGGGGTTTTATTACTGAGGCGCCGCAGCACAACAGGTCATCACATGGTAATACAAGGCACTCAACGTAGTTGAAAAAGCATGGAAGGAGGGGAGATTGGGGTCTGTCGGGGTAGAGTGGGATAGCGGCTGATAAGAATGCATGCGGTACGCAGTTTCATATTAGAAAACACAGCGGGTTATCCCAGCAACTCATCGCAGCATCGAAGCTGGGATGGTTAATGGAAGCGATGTGTGTTATGACAACACACACTAACAAAGGGAACACAGCTGATGTGAGGTAGTAGTAGGACTCGGTCTGGGAGAGTGTTGTCCAGTTGTTTAGTAATTCATTAATGACCTTGATAATTATTAACATTAGCATGTTTTGGACTGTGTGAGGAAACCAGAGTACCCGAACAAAACCCACCCAAGCAGAAGGGGAACATGCAAACTCCAAACAGAAAAGCCTCTGAATGGGATTGACCGTGCCACTGTATCGTCCTAGTTGGGAACATTTTATTACCAATTCATGCAGATTAGGCAGTAATTACAGTGAAGAGTCAGGAATTACGTGAAGAAAATAAGTTGAGCAGACCTCTTTGAGATGAAACTGTAGTTACTGGTGTGAAACTCGAGGTTAACCACACATATTAACAGAGGTTTATAGATACAAATGATGTCATGTCAAACCTCGAAATTACATTTTCTGTAATATAGACATGAGAGAGGCGTATTGGACATAAAGTGATTGCACCGCTAATGTAAATATGGTCTAGACATTCATCGGGTTTACGCACAGAGCGTATTTACATTTAATTTTCGACATACACAGATTTATGCAGTCAGACACACACATACAAGAGAGAGCCCACTGACATGCCGTCTCCAGACTGCAGATTACGGGCGCAGGATTTACGGTTTTAACCCTGTCACACTTGAGGAAGACAAATCAATGTCCCCACAGACACCCGCGTATACTTATGGCTGTATTTATGTATATCCAAGGACGAGATGAGTGGAGCTTTGGGAATCTGTTACTAATCTCACGGAGGGGCGGCTGATGCAGTTATCTGATTACAACAACCAAATCAAGCGTCATTGGATGCAATTCTGTCAATGAAGCAGGGGAAATTACTTGTAACCATGTTGTTTTGATGAAATAAAGAGAAGGAAAAGCAACAGCCATGGACTTTGTTAAGTAATTATCCAATTCCAAAACATTTCCACTGCGTTTCCATCACTTATAGGAATACAAATGAATAGGGATCGGTGCTAGGACAAAACTAAAGCCATGCAAGCATGTGTTTGAAATCCAGATATCTATTTCTCCACCTTTGTAGGGATATGAAATATTGGTTTTAAGATAAAAGTGGGCAGGGATGTAGGGGGGGTGGAGTGAGTGAGAGGCGGGGACGAGGGGGGAACGGGTCACACAAGGTCAGCGTTCAATGTTTGTAGCCACGGGGCAGCAGCTGAGCAGGGAGCACAGCAAGGAGTGGGGGGAGAAACAGAGAAGGGGAGGGAAACATTAAAAGAAGACGCTGAACTCTCACCTTCCTACCCTCGAGGAAGTTGAGAGCCGTGCCGATGTTGGCGACCCAGTGGATCCTCTTTAGCTTCTTGCCCCGCTCACAGGGCTGCGAGCAATAAGGTAAACAATGGAGGGGAAAGTAATGAGAGAAACAGCGTGGACACAGTCATACGAGACAATAGAAAAGCTGCGAGGATGAGTGGGCACCGTGCTGCATTGTAATAGCGCTGACACTATCACGGAGCACGGTCATTATTTAGGAGAATAAATGAGAAAACCTGGAACAAGGTGAGAAAGGCTGCAATGTCCAATCAGAGCTGTGTTCGCCTATAAACACCTGGATCAATAGGACATAGACGGCTTAGACCTGAGGCAATATTGGCTGAGTAAAATCCTCCAGATGACTGTCTTTGTCTGTGTGAGCGGTTGAGAACTATGATCTGTCCTTGTTAATCTTAGCTTTTCTATTCCATTCAAACATCCTAATAAAAGCCGATCGATGGGCATGTCTGTGGAATTGTGTCTTGTTTCCCATGCGCCAATTTGAAGTCTTTTGAAAACGAGTCAGAAAACAATTTGTTACAGTTCAACAGTTTCACCGTTACATAAGCATCTGATTATAAATGACTGATTCCCTTTTTTTCTATTTCCTCGGTATGACCCTCGTTATATCTGCTCAAATTAAACTTTAATCCCTTAGGATCACAGGTGTTTGAAGTCTGTGGCCAAATCACATGCTGCACCACTGACCATGAGACTCACCAGTTTTTGCCCAGATAGGACTTCCAGCAGGGCCAGCAGCTTTACCCCATCCTTAATGTCCTCAAACAGGTCCGTCACCACCATGGGCGGGACATACTGTGTGAGAAAGCAGGCGCATTAGTGAGCCTTTACTGTAAAAACACTGTTTTCTTCAGCTAGACATCATATTCAAACCAGAACACACAGGCACGATGCAGCGCAGGAGAGGAACGACAAACAACCTTCAAAACCCAGTTTTTCAGGGAACAATTGGAACAATATGGGAGAGATGTTTCTAGACCAGAACCATGGTGCCTGGGGACAAGTTACATTAAGTCACTGAGTATATTAACGCCGCATGCCGTAAACTTACACAAAGCTTCCTCAGTTTTCCTGGAATGCAAAAACCTGGGATTTAAGCATTAAGCCTCAGCGTTCGCAATGTACACGAAACTATGAGGCAAGAAGTGTTTTTCCTTTTTTTCTTCTTCTCCTTCTGAACATGTAGCCGTCTCTGAGTGGCTCGGCGCATAAATAAACCACAGCACAATGAATATATTTCACTCTGAGACATTCATTTCAACTTGTGAAACACGGATAAAAGGGAACTCGTCGCCAAAAACGCTCTTGAAGCCCCCCGAAAGACTTCGGCCGTTTCGAGCATTACTGACAGGCGGAGTCGGCCGTAAGCGGAGGCTCAGCAGGTTCTTGAATGGGCTCTTCAAATCCTAAAATATGCTGATGATTTCAAACTGTATCCCCGCTCATTGACTGCCTCCCTGACCTGACACAGACTTGTAGACTCAGGGAAATCCACATATCTCTGTTCCTTCGCCGGCGCCACATCAAGGATTTCTCTTAAAGCACAGTCACATGCTGGGGCTGAGGAGAGGTTTAGGAGGGGGGCGAGCGTTCAGACGAGGGAGCCATTCACAGGGAGATTAGCGGCAGAGAGAGCGAGGAGAGGCCGACGCGGAGATGTGTGCGCGGGTGTGTACGTCTGAGCACGAGTGTGTGTGTGTGTGTGTGTGTGTGTGTGTGTGTGTGTGTGTGTGGTGGGAGCGGAAAAACATACGACGACGTGGAGGGGATAATTGAGTAGAGAGAGTGGCAGTGAGGAAAATGATAGAAGGCAAAGAGAGAAGGGACGCTAACCTCGCCTCTTTCAAAATTAATTACCAAATACAGTAGCGCTTCCCGCTAATTCCTCGTCTAATGTCATTTCATGGCTTGGATATTAGAATATACAGACAGCACTTGTGCCCCTATCAGAAACCGTCAGAGGAAACACTTACAAAGAGCCCTTCGAATGCATAAATTATACGATGAGCTAATTGAAGTTAAATTTACCTATTTGTTCATTATAATCCTAAAGCTAATGAGGAAATTTTCTGACTAATTACGAAATAAGAAAGTCATATCCATTTCCTCGGCTCAGCCACATGGGCTCCAAAAAAATAAATCAAGGGCTTAATGAGCTAATTACATATGAGTGTCTGGGCCGTAATTGATTGTGAGCAGAGGAGTTTGAGGATGTGCGTCTGTCGGCGCTCTCATGTTATTCCCCCGGTACGCCCGCCTCGGTGGATTCCAAAAGATCAACAGCATGGAAGACAGCGGGAGGGGCCGAAACAAAGGGGACGCTGAGGGGTCTCATTTGGAATCGCAACACACTGGGTTTGAAGGAACGGGTGACACCAGATGCTTATTACCCAACTCTTTAGGTAAGGGAAAGTTTTCAGCAAATCTACAAAAGGGGATAATTGGTGAAAGGCAACAATGTGAATTACTTGGAATCACATTGTTGCATTATGTGCAGTCTGTGAGGCATACATCTGTCAGTTTGCGCTGCCATTCTAGTATCTCTGTAAAGTTGTTGAGTCTATGGTGACAATAAACAGTCCTGCGTAATTTTAAAAAAGTGTAATTTAGGGCACGTGAATTCAGCTGCATTTAGAATCTGTTACACTTTGAGCTTTCTGTGCCAAAATGGAGCTGAGACTGATGGACATGTCCTTAATTTTGGGAGCAGTTCCTCAAAAAGTATTCGACGAATGAGAGATTTAGTCAAGATGGTGCGAGCAGATTTCGATGATTTCGATGAGCAGTCAGGAAATCGACAGAGTTGTGGTGATGAGATGCCAGAAGATTTTGTGCCAGTCCCTGTGGTGGATGTGCTGTGGAGTGACGGGGGTGGGTGGGTGGGGAGCTGCGAGGCTTCACCACACTGCTGCTGTAATCTCTAAGAACACTTGGTTCACTGATTACTGTAGCAAAGCTGTTTGCGAGGGGAAAAAAAAAACGCCTGAGCGGCGATGAGACCTCTGCTACTCACACTGGCCACCTCGTAATTAAGCTTTAACCCTCTCAGAGAGGATTTGTCAAAATGGAAACTTGGGGCCCGCTCACTGATTTCTCCCCCTCTCGTCACTCTGTTGGAGCGCGGGGGACAACTCCAAACCCTAATTCTTAACTGAGAGCCAAAATGATACAGCTTGAGCGAAACCAACTAATATATAGATCGTATACTGTAACTCTGAACACGATCATCCTCGATTTAATTCACAGGAATGACCTGCAAAAACCTGCTCCTCCCTTTCAGTTTAGGTTATAACTAGTGACTTAATCTGGTGAACTAATGGGAGTCATTAATCTTCTGTATAAATTACCGGCTCCAATACATCCTCTCATATAAACTCTTTGTCAGAGCTCATAAGGCTTCTTTTGTTGTACCTGTGGAGTGGAAAAGTAAGGGGGAGGGCGAGCACCAGCGAGAGGAAGCCCTCGCGCCACGTCTCAACTCACCTAACGATTAATCACACACCTTTAGGCACTGAATTAAAGACCTGCGATAGCTGGAGTGGCCTAATCATCCGCATAGCCAAGGGCGTGATCTATCCTTCTGAGGGAGAAGCTAAACCAACTGTTAAAGCTTCTTTGCTGGTGCGATCCCCCCGTCTGTCTCCCTCACTCTTTTTCTCTCTTTAAATGCTCCTTTGTAGAGTATTTATAGATATGAGACAGTCTCTTAAGATGCGGCTCGATTACTTCTGGTCCGCAGGACGGCATATTCACCGAGTGCATCTCCTTACTGCGGCAGGTTGACTTTTAACCCTTACTCATCACAACGCTCTCCGAACATCTGCGGGCTGCCATGACGACCGAGTGCATATTCCTGAAGACAAATATGGGCCAATCAGAATCACTATGGCAACGTCAGGCATCAGGTGAAAGGGTAAGCAGTTTCGTGATGAGCGAGGGGAGAGAGCAACTAATTTGATCAACTACAGTAGGTGGAGGGAGGCTTCAAACGCCAAAGGAGCTGTGATACCATCAGCAATCCACTGATTAGCTCAGTCAGTTCTTTCAAGTCAATATTAATGTGATTTAAATGACACTAAATGAAATTTCCAGGATTTTTGTCCGGCTGGATAATTTATTTCAATATTTAGGTTTTCAGTTTCGGGAATATGGATCCACCTGACATGAGGGTTTAGCACCTCAAATGAGTGCTGCACAGGCTGATTTGACTTGTGCGGTGACAAAGACACTTGGTCATAGAGTCTGCATGTTCAGACACAGAATGAGATTTAATGCCAGGTAGTAACCCTACCCTAACCTCAACCCGAGTGACCCAGCCCTGACATAGAAAGGGTCCAACTAACGCGGGTGCCATAAAGAAAGCTGCACAAATCCATCCAGAAATGTGGACATTCTGCTAAAGAGCCGCCCCTTTTTGGCTGGATCCTTTCCCACAATACAGGCTCTCTCTACTCTACACTATTGGGTGGAAATTACCTGATAAATAAACTATGTGCTTACTTTTGGCGTTATCAAAAATTCAAGGCGTTTAACTTCCGGGCTGTGTGTAATTTTCTGCTGGCACGGTCCTGAGACATGACATTAAATATTACGTCAAGGTTTATTCCCACCAGAGCTCTTTTCAAATGAATTTTCTGCTCCACGTCACAGCGGTTCAAGGCCTCCACAGCTGTCCTAATCAAATAGGAATCGTGGAGAGGAGCGTCACAGATTGTAATAGCACTTAATTGTGTTGCAATGGGCCATATTTGCCCTAACCCTGACACAGTGCTCGAGCAGTAATGGGTTAAATTGAGGAGCCTAATGCAGTATAATGCAATAATTACACGCGTACGATGTCCCCCACAGCATGCAGCTGCATCAAGCGAAATGTTTTTAGTCTGAGTTACAGATATAATGGTGTTTCAGGAGACAAATGAAGGGCAGTGTTTGAATAAAAGCCTGTATCCAGGACAATCTAAATTGCTCCATGCTGAGATAAGAGAGCTTACGGGTTACTAAAACCTAAATGACTGACAATAGCTCGCAGGAGGAAAGATATACCGTGTATTAAATGCTGCAGTGTGATATAGATAATTAGAGTGAGTAAATCCTTGCTACAAGCTACACAGGACGGTGAGGGGGGGGGGGGGGTTGAAAAGAATTATGAAAGGCATGCGAGCAAGAATGTCTGTGTGTGTGGCCCTCGCCATCCCGTGACCAGATCCAGCGTGCGTTTTGGAAATGTCACAGAAAGCACAGAGGATGGAGCATGGAAAAGCCGTGCTGGTGGACGAGAGGGAGTGGAGAGTGGGAAAACAATGAAATGGGAAGTTTGCAATCCCCAAACACCAGCGCCGGTGTTTGTGCAAAGCGACAACACAATGCTGGCAGTAATAACGCGACTCAACCAGACTCTCTTACCTTTGCCAAGTGGGAATTGATCCATTTTGTGAATGTCCTTTTCTGCACCGCCTCCTGCTCATCTGTAAATCAGAGCCCAGAGCGTCACTATCAGTCACACGCAATAATAAACAAAGCGGGGATTAAACACAATATTCTCATTGTCTATTGTTTTGAGACTCGGTGGGGCCTGTGGAGCCGGATGCCTGGTGAAATTAACTTTGATGGTATTACTTTCAGGCTAATGTGTCTGAGCACGGTCGCTCCGGAGCATACCTTACAGTGATGTAAGAGGGGAGAAGTCATTTGACATTTAACGATGACATTTTCACAAGCTGGACTCCTCGTGATGTGGACAGAAAATCCTGCTCTCAGAGATGCCCTTTGGATGACGAGAGCACGGATTCTTCTCAGTTCGTGACATGGCGTCTCCACCGTGACATCTAAGAGGCGTTCGTTCCTTTCTGACCATAGGTTTAATATGCCTCCATACAGTCCAATGCAGCAATAACCCAGCCATATATGGAAGCACATTGTTTGTAGTGCCCGAAGCGATAAAGCCCATTTAGCAAAGGAACAATCAATAGCATAGATGTCTGCTGACGATGTCCCCTAAAAAGCCACTTAACTTAAATGAGGACGAGACATTAATCAAGCCTTTCTCTCCACATGAACAAACATGCAGTACATATATGCTCTTGCATACACTGAGGACCAAAGTATAATCTACATTTTTGGATTCTACACCAGGCGTTCTCCGCACCAATCATTGCATTCGCACTGTGATTTGTATCGTGGCAGCAGAATCCATTGTCGATCCGCGCCTGTGACATCTCCGATCGGCAAATTCATGGACTGGGCGTCACATACGTCCTACTACAATGTAGGCAAAATCAATCCAGGCTCTGTGGATGCAGATTGGCACATGTGACGCTGCTATACTTTCCATCCCGTCTGCGCCGCACAGAGACGTCTCTGAGATAAGCCCGTTATCAGCGGGAGAGGACGCCTGACACAGTGCCTTCCTCCACCTTAATGAAATATGCTGACGGTTTGATTACACTCAAGTTGGTTAGTGTGTCACTAGGTGCTGTGGGCAGATGCGGACAGTGAGGGGTGTGTGTGTGTGTGTGTGCTCACCACAGAGGTGTTGGGAGGGAGGGCTCCGTTCATACATAATGCAGATACGTTCACGCATAGTCATACGTGCCAGTGAGCAGGTCCCTGTTCTACGAATTAATCTTATGATTGGGTCCGGGCGTAATCAAATATTGATGGGGGGTAATATTGGATGAGAATGAGAAAGATTTGGCCTCCTGCATGCTGGAGCAAGACCACGCATGACAGAGAACATGTCTGCACGAGTGTGCTGGTGCCAGCCTCCCAGTCTCAGGGACGAGGTGACTTTGAACTACACGCACACACCGTCGCACTTAAGCACACACACACACACACACTGAGACACACACACACAGACACACACAGTCACGTTCTTTCAATATCACAAAGGGAAACAGACGTCCTCCGCAACCAAGCCTCGCAGCAGCATTTTAACACACTTGATTACCTTCTCGGCTAGTGTTGGCCTGTATCATCATTAGTCTCATCTGCAGCCCCTGAGTAACCACTTTGACCCCCCGCAGTGAGGATGACCTCCGTGAAATATCATTAAATTCTATTTTGGCTGATGGCCCGTGATAAGAATGGATCACAAACAAGCAAGAAGGCACCGAAATAAACACACCAACTCACAGCAAACAAGCTGTGAGGATTTTGTGATGACTGACTCTCTGTTTTGCTTGTTCGGAGGCAGGATAATAAGACAAATCCAAAGAGACACTACAGCCATAACGGTCTCTTCCAAGCCGATCTTATCTGCCAGACAGCGAGACAGTCAGACAGAACGTCTGACATCCAAATACAGGAGGAGCAGACAGGCGGACCGCCACAGGGTCACACAGAGAGAGATAAGAAATCAAACACTTTGACAGTCTGCCGCTGTGCTGTGACACATGCAGTGAGCGGGTACTTGTCTGCTGTGTATGCTTGCTTCACCTGCTGTAGCCTCAGAGTACACACACACACACACACACACACATCCAGACAGACACACACACAGTCTGCCTAGGCGGAAACACCCCCTTTAAGCGCATTTCGTATGACACACACCACACCAGAGCCCTAAAACAATCGTCCCCCTACAGGAATTGCACTGCAAAAGGCTCACACACAGTACATAGCCTCATACAGCCCATTACTGCAGTGCCATGCGACGCACACACTGTACTCCACACAGTGCACACTCCACACAACTCGGGCAAACACACACACACACGCCGCGTACTTGCCTCCTTTTCTCACGCTATCCATCTGCTACGGGGACACACGTCCGTGCACACACTGTCCCACTTACCGCGGAGGTAGTGGAAGAAGCCCGTCACCAGGTTGAGGGATGTGTTCTTTTTCGGGGAGCCTTCGCCCCCTGCTCGTCGCGCCATGCCGTGTCCAGGAAAACGCCTCGATTCCTGCCTGCGTTCATGGGGACGTTGGGAGGACATCCACGGCTACCTCCGGGAGAGAGGCTACACTTGCCCTTGCTTCTGCCCTTGCTTCCTCCTCCTTTTTTTCTTTTTTTTTTTTCTTTTTTTTTGGGGAGGTGTCTTGAAAGAGCTCCCCGGAGCGCTGGACCTCTCGAGATGACAGCGGTGAAACTGTTGCTCTGAGGCGGCGCAGGGCGAGGAAGGTTTCGCCCTCCTCTTCTCCTCTCTCGTCTCGCGCGCCTCCGCTGTCCTGCGTCCTGTCCTGCAGCACCGGGCTGCAGACTCAGTCAGACTCTGTGTTTTTCCTGCCTGTTAAGCAGCTTGGGAGTGATGTGTGTGTGTGTGTGTGTGTGTGTGTGTAAACGTGTGATGCAAAGACTGCGCGTGTGCGTGTGTGTGTGTGAGAACAGCGCAGTGCCGGCTGCCTCAGCATCAATCTGTCTTGTTTAGTCCCTCTCCCTCCCTCTCTCTCTCTCTCTCTCTCCAACACTCACTATCACAGTCTTTCCCTCCCACGTTCTCTCCCTCTCCCTGTCCCTCTCCCTCCCTCTCTCTTAATTTCTCACCGTAGGCTTCAGGAACGATCCACTTCCCTCCACTGGCGGGCCAATCGGAGTGCGTGGGAATGAGTGATGTCACAGCAGCCCCGTCCTGATGTGCAGAGGGAGATGCGACCGGTGAGGAGGGTGGTGAATGGGTTGAAGGGGGACCATTTAGCAGGTTAGGAGGGGAGCGACACACACATACACACACAAACAGATGCAGTAACACAGGACCAGAACAGACGTGCAGGAATTCCCTACATGCTGCTGGCACTCTCATACCCCTCCTCTCTCCCTCTCTCTCACTCTCTCTCTCTCTCTCTCTCTCTCTCTCTCTCTCTCATCCACACAGACTCCGTGCAGTGCTCTGAGGGATGCAGCTTTCTACTCTATAGAGCCTGCAGGGGAGCAGACGATCACTGGCAGTGGTCCTGTCTGATCTGCTCCTGTATGCTCTTCAAAAAGGGATCCGCTTTCATCTCAACCACAGTCGCACACAGTACATTTCTCTGTTTGTTTTCTCCGGGGGGAGAAAGCACTGAATAGGCGAGAATACAATGGAGGCAAATACAATGTCTGAGCAGCAAGACTTTTAAGTGTCTGTAGACACTACGGGCGAGTCCAGAACAAAGGAGGCAGTGTTAAGTGTGTCTTAACCTTCATTTGCTCTGGCTGTGTGATCTGCATCGCAGCGGGAAATTGCGCGAACTGCATGTAAAATAAACACTGCAGACGCTGGTGCTACTGTTCATCCACATACTGTGAATTCAGCATCTTCAGACAGGCACCTCACCTGCAAGGGCTACTCCAGCTGGATCAGGAACAACTCCGCAACTGCGCTATGGAGACAAAATTACCCCCAACCCCCTTCAATACTGCAGCACAGTCACAGCAGAAACTACCAATGTTGCAGTGCATTGGCCCTCTTCTCTTTCTCCCTTACCTGATTTGTATCTCTCTCTCAGTCTGACCTCTGCTCTCTCTTATTCAGACTGTCGATTTTGCTCATATTTAGAGGACACACACACTCTAACCAACACACACACACACACACACACACACACACACATACACACTCTGGCAATATTAAAAGGACCGGGCTTCCGTCTTTGAAACCGTATTCAGAGAGTTTCCAGGAAAGCAATATTCATGCAGAATAGCCTGGTAGGGTCTTATATCAGCCTTAAAGATGAAAGGACCATTCATCATTTGCGTGATTTTCCCCTTTTGTTCTTTGGGTCCCCCCCATAAGGGATTTTAATTATGAAAGTCATCAATAACCAATGGCAGCTGTCATCCGCTATCTGTCTGCTGATAATCACGCTGCTGACACTCGTGCCTTTAACAGCCCAGAGACTGGCCGTCACAGTGCAACCCATGGAGCACATCCATGAAATGAGTCTCCTTCACACATTTCTGTGCAGCAGACAGTTTGGTTTCGCGCGCACGCTCAAGTGTATGGGCGCCGGCATTGTAGTCAAATCCACAGCGAGCGTTCAAAGAGATTCATTCTGTCCTGTTTTCCACATTTACATATACGCCGCCGTTACTTGCTCAGTCTGGACTGCATCATTTTTGCGCCAGTGGAAAACAGAATCCAGTGGGACGTCCACACTGCACACACCCACAATCCATGTTCAATAGCATTAGAGCTAGAAAAATCCTCTGGCCCTTCACTACAGTGCAAAAAAATCCATTGTTCCTTACGCATTAATGTTTGTGCAGCCCACACAATATCGGCGGAGTACTGTAAATAATGGAATAGAGTGTATTGACAGAGAGCAATTTGTTTCTATTCATATCAGACAGTCTACCAAGTTAAAGGTGTTGTCTGATAAATTATTCCTGGAGATCAACGCTTCAATTCCAGGAGTGCGAACTACCCGGGGTGCTAAGCCTGTCGATGATGGATTCTTATATTTGCAAAGAAGCCATGCTGGAAATAGTCTGCGAGAGCAACAACATGCACTGTTTTTAGTCAGTGTGTTTTAGAAAATTCTTCCAGTTGGCAGCTGCGTTGCCAAAGTGTGAAAGCCGAAATTCCCCGGAGATCTCAACTGTTTAGAAAAACAACCTCAGGACAAACTCGAAACAAGATGTTGAGGATTCATGGGACTTATTAGACTTCACCACGGGAGATGGAAGAAGCGATCAGGTGCAAGCATGTTCGCACACACGCACACACGCACACACGCACACGCACACAACCGCAGACACACACACACACACACACACAGACGCTGAACAGAGACAGAATCATTTTCATGTCTACTGTATGTGCGAGAATAAACCCACAGACTCCTTTAGGCTGCAGATCTCAGGAGTCTTCTTTCTGAGAGGGAAACGGGGGAGGGAGGAGGTGGAGGAGGAGGAGGGGGGGCGTGGGGGGGGGTTAAAACAGACTGAACCTCAGCTGGTCTGGATTCCTAATGGCGCCCCTGGCAGCCCTACAAAAGCACCAGATCCTTCAGCGAGGTTGTGGAGATTGGACGTGGGTCAGCGCCCGGCGCTCACACAGGTATGTCTGCGGGGTGCGAGGCTTCCCGAGGAGAGGAGGAACAGCCTCTTTTCAACCGTTAAAGGAAAAACAAACGCCCTCCTAGCGGGCGGAATAATCTTGCTGCTCCTTGTATTATAATCTATTTGGCCTAAGGATATTTGGGTTTGCTTTCTGAGCAGCCGAGGCTTCTTGTTTGGCCTTGTGAGGAGCGCACAGAGGCATAGCGCCACCTAGTGGATGGCCGAAGCTCTGTATGCTAAAAAATAAATAAATAAATCATCTGAGACGCAAAACAGGAAGATGTCAGGAGGAGAAAAATGAACACGCTCAGCAGTAGCTCAGCTTCTTAATTGCAGCCGCGCAGATGACCCTGCCTGGCACTTCTGCATCTCTGATCTTCCTTAATCTATTAATGACTCCACAACTCACTGCCCGCGATTACGGTGGGAGTAATATGGACAGACACTGCACGCTCACGGCGCAAGGTTACCCACTGCTGAAAAGCATTAATTTAGTAATGCATTCATTCAATTATACCATCTTAATATTCATCCTTCCATCCATCACCTTACCCGCTTCGTACCTTGACAGTTACGCAGGGGTCTGCTGGAGCACGTCTCCAGCACATGGAGGCAGGGAACACATCCTGGACAGGTCACCAGCCCATCGCAGGACACACACACCTTCAGCTCTCACACACATATAGGGACAATTCAGCCTCTAATCGACCTTAATGCGGCTTTTTGGACTATGGGAGGAAACCATCATTCTTGGTAATGGAAATTCACGTTCACAAGAACAGCGGGGTATTATTGAGGTACGCGAGTCACACAGCCGGTGTTGCTGTTGTACGGGAGCCTTTTATGATTTCTCCGGCGTTAAGAGATCTTCTTCTGCACGCCACCATTAACAGAACACGCCCGTTGGAGCTATCATACACTTACTGCGTGGCTCTGCTGCGTCCCGGAGAGGCGCCTGGTAATTTCTCCACACAGCACGCACTCAAACACATTCGCAAGGGCGCCGTCAGCACGCGACGCGCACACACACACGTCCACCACACCGACACACAAAATGATTTAACAGGTTTTGGTGGCTTTTCTGCCCCGCTACCCCTCCCCGACAGCGTCTTTATCCACTTCCCGGCTGCGGCTCTTCCCTTTCACCCCAACAATTCCTAATTTAAAAAAACCCTCCTCTGCACTTCCGCCGGGGCACTTTAGCTCCTAACACTCAATAACACCCTCTATCACACCCCTCAGCACCTCCACTCAACCCTCGCACGCCCATTTAGACGCTCCATCCGCCATCCCACTCCATTTACAGCACATTCGTACCAGTCCCAACATGAGTGCCTCGACGGAAGTCCAAATGCCAGCCCATTAGCATAGCTAATTGCATTTCAGTAATAATGACACCACATTAAAGAGAGTAAGAAGGGGGGAACAAGTCAAAGTGATTATCAAAACAACCCCTTTTCCTCTTTCAAGCACCATCAGTGCCTTTTTAGCACCAGATGTGCAGGGGAGGCACTCTGTCGCTAACAAAAATGTCCAAATATCACAGTGTTCATTAAAGCCGTGCCACTGATCCAGTAATTTCGGCAATTCCAGCACCTGCGGGACTGACACTGACAAGCTCACACACAGAAACAAAAGCAGTGAGAGGATGAGAGAGAATTTAGGTAAAAGCCATGAGAACTGCAAAATCTAGTGAAAACGACATAAAACCACGTGAATCTGACAAAATCAGGTTAAAATAGGGTTGTAATTCCCCCCCCCAGAAGGAGGAGTTTGGTTCATTTTCCCATTAAGAAATTACAGTCATGAATCGGATTTCTACTGTATCTAAAAAGCAAACACTATGACAAAAACACTGCTCCATTCAGACGGTGGCTCACAACGGATGCTAGCTACTGTACGAGCATCTTTCTGCATTTTCAGGTCTCTTTTTGTCAGGGGCACATTCAGGTGAACAAAACACTGTTTTAACAGCGCACACAACCGGCACGAGCAACACAAAGCATCCATCCCGCCGGAGGCACCAGGGGTCGTATCGGTGGCACTAAGAGCATTAGAAAGACTCAATTTGGCTTTGAAAAAAAAAAACGTTCTCAGCTCGATGTTCCTCCGCCGCCCTCTCTATGAATGCGCCGGCGATGATTTGATGTGTGCGCTGCGTATGCGTGCGCGTGTGTGTGTGTGTGTGTGGGAGTGCAGGAGTGGGTCAGACAGTCTAAGCTCTTTATCCAGGTTCAGTGGCTCGCCACACATTACAGGGACGGGCAAAGTGAATGGACTGGCGTCAGCACACTAAATAAATCACCGCGGCTCCGAGCGGCAAAACTCTGCTATAAGTCTTGTCTCCGCTGTGGAGTAAAAACATCCACTGGACAAGGGCCAGAGCCGTCCACCAGATCCTGCCACGCGGACCACTTGACTGCATTCATGCGTTTTCCTGATTTATGGATCTAAGCTGAATTCCTTTCGCAGCCGGCAGATGCGCGCTGCTCGCTCCTCGCTGAACACAACCACCTGTCTCCTCGGTCGTGCCACTCTCTCGGGGCCACTGTTCATTTCCTTCAAATTTCCTAAACATCACCTGAATGCTCCACTTTGTCAGGGAGCACTGAATTATTAAAAGCAGCGAAAAAAAATGAAAATAAACGGGGTATGTTATGTGGGTTGGGAAGGTTGTGTTTGTGTCTGGAGCAGGAAGCCTCAGAGTGAGAGAGGGCCCAGGGGGGGACAGATGTCAGCTTGCAACACAACAGGAAATAACATTTCATAGATACAGCCATCCATTGCTTTGTTTTCCACTGAGCGTAAATTAAAAGGGATGATGGACTCTGTGCCCTCCAGGAACACGGGGACGTGGTAATTGAATCCGGGAGTGCTGAACGATGACACGATTTAAGTAAACAGTGGGGAAAGTGCACAGTTTTGCGTAAATATGTGCAAAAATGTGTTTCATACCTGCTCACTTTGACTGTCGATGCTTTTTTTTGAGAGATCGAGATAATTCGGAAGTGAATGGCGCCATGATTAACCCATCAGGTGCTTCAATATTGAAAGAAAAAGTAGGAATTTCTTATTTCATTTCTTACCCAGATCTGCTTAAATCGTCACATTATCTGGCCAGTTGACCTCTTGGAGGTCAGGGGCGTCGCTATCTGACCTCTATTTAAAAACCGCAAGGCACTAAATGGACCGCCTGAGGCAGAGTTTTGCACCATCCAATCACTTTGTGACAGGTGGAAAAAAGGGCGACAGGGACATCTGTGGGTGAGAGATAAGAGCATGCATGAGTCTCAAAGTATTTCAGACAGAAGCCGAATGTGTCTATGGGTAACAAGCGCACGTGCCAGGATTTGTATCTGAGGGACATTGTTCTCTACGTCCATCAAAACTATCTGATGCCTCAATCTGACAGGGAGAATCAGAGATGTTATAGAAACACTGAGGGGACCGTATCATGGAATCAGCGTGACAAAAAGATGAATCTTTTCCAAACGTAACTCCCCATAATGGGTCAACAGCACCCTGTGTTGCATCCGTCCATCCATCATCCATACGGCTTTGGATCAGTGCACAAAGGGCAAAGGCAGGGAACACACCGCCATTCACTCTCACACCAGAGTACAATTCAGATTCTCCAATCAACCTAAGCCTGCATGTTTGTGAACTGTGGGAGGGAAAACCAGAGACATGCAGACACAGAGATCATCCAGATTTCACGCAGGAGCATGCGTGTTCTGACCTGGAGTCATACCCTGAGCTTTTTTGATATGAAGCAACAGTGCAAACCATTCATCCACTCAACACCGGATTGCAGGATCTTGTCAACACTCCTTTCATTACATCTGTGAGGAGTCTTTGTCCCGTCGGTTTTACTGATCGTTGCATGGGCTGCATAACATTTGAGACAAAATCAGCCAAATCAGCAAAGATTCAACTTGGCAGAATGAGTCGATTCTTTATCAGGAACTTACAGAGCTGCTCTCATAGAGTCTCCTGGATTGAAGTAGTAGTAAAAAGGATGAACGGCTGAATTCAGTCTGACCTTCATCAAGGTGTGGTTTTTGAAGGAGGCTTTAGAGTGGATTGAGACTGTCACCTTCTTTATTGTATGGGTGGGACCTGGAGTGACCCAATTCTACAATATGTCACTCAAGCCCTCACTGAGTGTCAGGTTAAAGGAGATAATAATCAGATTTGCAATAGAAGCTGTCACTGAGAGAAACTAGCCGGGCCTAAATACAAATACCACATCACACACACACACACGCACACACACACACACACACACACACATAATTTTATCAAACATAATGTTCTGTTACAGAGGCAGAAGCTGAACCAGACATGGCCAATAAGCCCAAGGGGCGAAAAAAGCCTGTGCTGGCTGTCATGCGACCGCCGCTATGGCAACGAGTCATACACACAATCTGGAAAGATGCGGGGAAGAGACAGCAGAATAAATATCTGCTCCTGCTGCTGCTCCATCCCACTCTGGCCCTGCAACAAGAAGTTATGGCTCCATGTTAATGCTCTCTGGCGGCCCTGGAGACTTGTTCTCAACTAAACTGCTGACTCCCTGGGGTACGGCGGGTTCTGGGGGTGGGGGTGGTGATGGTGGTGGTGGTGATGGGGGGTTACATCCCAGCTATTTTTAACACTGAGGGTTTATTTTCAAGCAAGAATATGGGCACACGTGTGTGTGTGTGTGTGTGTGTGTGCATGCGAAGCTGTGGTATCCAGAGTCGCGGACGATAAATGGCAGTGTCAGAACTAAACAGGAGGCTGGCATGGCTCAAGGTGACCGTCTGCTTGGGCCTTCCTTGGCTGCGGCCAAACCATAATGTTGCCCCTGGCAACAGGATGTCACCCTGGCCCCGTGCCAGCCCGAGGATCTGTGCCAGACCCAGTAGCAATCGGGAGCTTAAAAACCGGTGTGTGGGCTCTGGCTCCCCTCCCCTCCCTGCTCGCCCTGTCTCATTTTCTTGCCTTTTTTCCTCAGCCTCTCTCATCCCTATCTCATCCAGCTAATACTCTCAGCCGGGGCATCCCTCAAGCCTTCCAGATGTGCTGACCCCTTGTGCCCTTAACCCTTATTCACCTCTTTCTAATATATATTCTTTAAGAAGAGCAAAAAAAAAAAAATCGGCTTATCCTACAGAATTTCCTTTATTTCTTTTGCTCTGCTTCACAGAACCAGCGAAGCCTGCAAATTGGCAAGACAGGATTATATGCAGCATACGCGCAGAAAACTCAAGCAGGTGTTTCCTACTCAATGAAACTTAGGGAACTTCTCCTCCAGCAGACGGTAAAACCCAGAGGTGTGGGCGAAGATGAACGCCTCCGCCGCCCACCACGGAGGAACCAGGTGAGGAACGGAAACGGGGAAAGCGGCGCATCGCTTTTCTCATTAACGAGAGACAACAAACGGGCAAATTCCGCAGCATATGGAGGAGTTCAGGCTGGGAGGTGTTCAAAGCGGCCTTGCCGTTCTCTGCCATATGGTGTCACTAATTGCTGTTTTTTCACTGCAACAGAGAGGTACACCAAAAGAGGCGGTTGAAAGGAGAAAAACACAAGATGCGGAACTGGGGCAAAAGTTTTGATTGTTTCTATGTCGCACTGAGTGGTGACTAACCGCTTCCAAATTGAGCCTGAAGGGAATATAGCTCATTTCATGGTATCTGGTGATGTGTGGAATGACTCTAATTTAGGAACGCTGTCCTCTCTTAAGAGATAGAGTGGAATATGTTAACCAAATCAGGCCTTAGAAGGCATAGAAATAGTACCACGTTACTTGTTTTAAATCAGGGAGCTGAGAGATTCTGATCAGGTTTCCTAAATATATCAAGATCTATTTGTCTTGCCTCTGAACAAAGGCGACTTCATTACAGATCAAGCTTGCGACTGCACGACACCAAAGGCCAGAAACATATGCTTTTGCTATTTTCTCACATATGCCACGAGCCACTTTACGTCCAGACTAATGAAAACACAAGTGTTCATCTTTGATTCTTGCAGAACATCTTGATGGTATCATCACAGGTCCAGCTCTCATCTCCCAGGAGACGCATGGCAGCCGGAGCACATCAAATAATATGTCATGTCAAATTAGATTGTGGGTCCCCCCTGTTAAAAAGCTGATGTGATCTTGTACTCAGAGCACATCCATCATCTTCCAGCTTCGTACCCAATGGTGTGGCAGGGATTTTCTATTTCCCGTGCACATAGGGCGAAGGCAGGGAACACACACTATTAACTCCCACTCCAGCCTAAACATGAATGATTTTGGATTATGGGAACAAGGATAAATCTCACATACATGAATTTTGCATAGTAAGGACCAGATCAGGGTTCAGACCAACAACCTTCTTGCTGTGAGCCAGCAGCACTATTCACGGAGCATGTATGGCATAAATAGTGACTGCTACACAGTCTAAGTAAAACCATTCCTGTGCAGAGTTCCTCTGCTCCGGGCTACAGGCACAAGACTTCAAATGTGATTCGGTAGGCTTTGCTGAGAAGATGTGGCTCTGTTAAGGCAGTATTGTTCCCACAGACCATGGGTGAGGATAACCACAGTTCCAGACCCTGTCCTCTATGAAGTGCTTACATGCCACAAGACATCCACAAGAGAACAACTGTTGGTAAAGGCACAGTTTGGACTAATTAGATAAAGGCTTTGTCTGGCCAGAGTAGACACACCCCAAACCACAGGACTAACTCTGAAGAGTATTTAAGGAAGAAACCACATCTGGGACAAAAGTGGATTATTTACAGCTCATGCCATTTTCTACCTCACTGTGTTAAATGACACTGAATGTACCTACAAGCTGCGGACCTTATTATTGTACCTCAGTATTTTTAGCATGCGTAATTATGCAGCTTCCCAAAATTAGGCTGCCTCCTCATGGTGGTGTCTTTTGGCCCTCCTGTATTAATAATGTGATCATTTTTTACCCGATGCAATGTGATATATAGTGCAACTCCCCCCCAAAATGTGTTAACACATTAATCTGCCCTTGCAGCGCCGGAGAGACAGCTCGAGGCGACGCTTCTAAATTTAGATCAATCGGGATTCAAAGTGTGCACCCACACCTGCAGACAGTGATGCAGAGGAGCCACGTGGCTGGTGATGCTGCTCTCCGCTTTCACAGAAACTGCCACCTCAGAAGCCACACAGGGAGCTGCCATATTGGATCTCGGCTCCGGTGTCACCTGACTTCCCTGCCACTTTGCGAGAGTCATCAATCTGATCCTGACCACTGAGGGGTGATTTTGCCACACAGGGAGGTGGAGGCTTGTGAGAAAGCTGCAGCACGCATGCAATAACACCCGCACTGTTTACGGAATGCAGGCTTAATAAATAACAATCTCTGGGACAAGTATGACATAGAAATGAAATAAATCCGGCAGCGTGCGTTTTAAACGAGCCAAAGGTTAAATAAATAATTAAAAGGCTGTGATTCATTGCAGTGTAATGTTATAGCTACAGTAATCTGAGAATATGACCGACCACAACAAGCACTGCCACCGCAGCAGGGTTAAGAACAAGGAGTAGACTTCATCATGTCAGCTTCTCTGGGGATTAGGTTTGCTATTGTCTGCCTGCTGTCTGTCCAGACACACTATGTACAGATTCAAATATGGACACACTGTACAAACAATATGTGCACACAAAAAGTAAGGCATAGTAAGAATAATTCACACACTCGCTCGCACACCAGCGCATGGAATCTCATTTACTGTTTCCTCATAAAAAAAAAAAAAGAAGCCGACACTTTTATGGAATTAAAACTGTCATACTGCAATCCGGGAAGCAGCCCTTGTCAAACATGAGGAGAGAACTGCACAGAAAGTAAATGAAACTAAAGCCTTGAGAGCAACTGTATGGTAGACAAAACACGGCTGATTGGAGCCAAAAACATCCCCACGTATTTGATTGCTGCAGACTGTGACATTGCATATCCAAGCACCCCGAGTTATGTCCTTCTCCATTCCGCACATTTATCCATCCATATGCACTGGAATCACGATGCACCATCGATAAGGCTTGCAAGGCTGTCAGCAGGAAAGATAAGGTGCACGCGCACGACATTTGTGGCTCAGGCTGTTCTGCTGTGTCATGCCGAGCACTGGGTCACCTCTAAAAATGCTGCAAAACCGAGGTGGAGCGGTGTGAGTGAGTAAGCACTTCCAAGGCTTACCTTGCAGCTTCTGCATCACGTTGGTTATGTCCCGAGAAGAGTGTCCATAGTGTCGGGGTGATGCCATGCTGCTGTCCTGAGGTCACCAGAGTCGCGTCCCGACACTTGTGCGTCACCCTGGCAGAGCTCTCACGCCGTGGTCATCGGCACTCTGCAGCAGTTTAGTGTTTCCACGCAGACGGCAGGCTACAGGAGCCAAAGCGTGTCCGTGTCGCTGGGTCTCTCTTACCAAGTCATCCCTGTTGCGGTAGCAGCCTGCGATCCTCACACTCCGTGAAGCTCCTCCCCTGATGATGATGATGATGTAAGTGCACACTGTATGTGTACAGCGTATGTGCATGCTCGCCTTGCCTGGGTCTTTCGCTTCTGCAGACTGGAGCGCTTCTACATCTGCGTGCACTGCCACCTGCTGTCCGATCAAAGGGAAAAGCTCTTGCCTCATGTCGAGAAATCAGGACCAACAGCTTGATGGGTTATCTTATTATCACTGACAGCTTCCTCACGTGTGGGATCTGGTGGGCTCCGTCTGTTTCTTTAGGCTTAACACAAGTTTTTCTGCAGACTTGCTCTAATGCGAAGCATCTTGAGAGGACACTGTTGTGAACTGGCTGGATTGAAATGAACTGACCTTGCTTCTACTGCCTCTTTTGTGAGGCATGTGTTGGGGTTAGCTGCAGCAAAACACCTGTTAAAACAACGACATCAACTGTCAGAAACGACAACTCCATCATAATTGTCACAAAAAGTTCCATTGCTTCTACATCAAAAGTAAAAATACCTGAAAACATCATTGAATTTGTCAGGGTCAGATATGTTGAAGGATGATGGCACTGCGCTTTTTCTCCATACTCTCAATCCAAATAGTGATCCTTAACAGCATTTAATTATTATGGATAATGTATGACTGTGCTGATGGACTTGAAAATGTTTATGGAGCTTCTTGTCTCACTTTTCTCTCCCTTGTCTATTCCATCTTATTGCAGTTATTTTTGTTACTTGAAAGTAGTGAAAAGTAAAAAAGATAGAAGTCATTAGGTGTCTAATGACAATGCAGCCTAAGGTACTGAACTCATTTTAGAATAAAGAATTAAATTATCAAAATGCTAATTTTAACAAGTGATAGAGGTACACAATCCCCACCAATAAAAACACCTTCCCAAACCTCTATGTCCACAGAACGCTGCTGCACAGCGGATCAATGGCACTCTCTGAAACGCAGGAGGGAGGTGTGATGAACCACTAGGCCCTGAGCACTTATCGCGATGTGTAATCCCATTAGACAAGTCCTTTCATCATCATCTCAGGAGAGCTCTTAGAGGAGCTGAGAGAGGAGCTACACTGCTTTGGCCGAAGCCTCATCCAATAAAGTGAGCAGCGGCAGAGAGGGGACAAAAAGAAAAAAAAGAAAAGCTGACAAACGATGAATTGATTTCAGATCCTCTGCACAGTTTTGGTATCAGAATCAGGCGAAATAAATGCACACACAGACGCATACAGCAAAGTGAATTCGAACAGATGTGATGACCATGTTTAATCTGCTTCCAAGATTAATTTATGGGAGGGTTTTATGTTAATAGGCTAGTGGCATTAGCAGAACCTAAATGAGAATAATTTCATGGGTGTGAATCTGCAGGACAACAGAACAGCCATCCCAAGTCCAGATTTCGACATCTCTCCGTTTAGAGGCTCCCGTTTGAAGCTCTGCATTGTATCATTTGTCTACAGAGAATACATGATATTTATTGGGATGAAAAACACTCTTGATAAAAGTGATTTGGGTGAAGGGGTGATTATTTTGATTTAGGGATCGTTGAAAGTGGGAAAACTGTTCGTTCTGAAAAGGGGCGAACCATGTTTTTAGGCTTAAGTTCAGGCCCAAAATGAATTCTATTCCAAAGATTTTCCAGGTGGTCAATCAGAATGACAAAAATGTGCTGCATGAAGACCAAAAATAAACATAATCCATCCAGATTTCATGCCTACCGTGTTAGCAAATCCATTACCTCCAGAGTTTAACCTCAACCCACACAGTAACAACCAAGTCAGCACTTCAGCCTCATAAACATTTGAATCAGAGCAGATTGCAGTCACGTCATCAGAGGCCTGGGTCTGACTTGCCAGTGTGCTACGGCGAAGGATTTAGTTGGATGGGCCGGCTCCTCTGCGGCAGGAGCGGACTGCTGATTCCTCCATTTTTACGCAGCTTGGGTGGGGGTGACCTCTACCGTCCAGAGCCCCTCAGGACCAAACGGATTCAGCATGAGGGAGCACAGACACTGCAGCAGCAGAGAGGGGCAGAGAGCAGAGACAAAGCACAGGGGTCAATAGGAAATCTTGCTATTGTAGCCCAGCCCTTCACCGTTTAGATCCATTTTCTTATCTAATCATTGCACAGGCAGAGAGCTGGGGCCGGGACCGCCAGGGTGGTAATCTCCTCCGTGCAGAGTCAGCTCTTTTCTAAAATCTCATTAGAAAGTTCATTGTCCACCTACGTGTCAAAATCAACACAATGCCACAGAGACAAATGTTGTTCCACAACCAGTTTTGCCGCACTAACTCAATTCTTTATACTTATAAATGCTGTTGGGTAAATTGTAATGATGTTTGTAAGCCCCCCGTGCACCACAGTTAAAGAAAACTGTCTTAAACTGCAACAACTTCCAACAAATTTCTAGCACACTAAAAGAACTGGCATACCAAAAGACCATTCAAAGGAAGATACACTGTACGGGACACGTTGAGTTTGCATGTTCTTCCTGTGTATGTGTGGGTTTTGTCTGGGTACTTGCAATTTCCTCTCACAATACAAAAACATGCATGTTTAGGTCCACTAGACACTCCAAATTTCCCCTAGGTGTGAGTGTGTATTTGATTGTGTATGTGTGCTCTTCTGTCAGCACACATACACACTCAATTGAGGGGGTGTATTCCCTGCCTTTGACCCATGTGTGCTGGAGATAGGCAGACCCCAGAGACTCCTCCGGGCACAAAGTGAGGTGAGATGATGGATGATTGGACCAACATAGTGTTTACTATATGTACAACCCAGAAAACCCAGTGTACACTGTACACAGGAACAGTTTTTCGGTTATATATGAGCTGTTATTTCAGGCTTACCAAGTTGGGATTTTTTTTATTTGAACTCCTTTAACCTGGCTCGTCTAAATGATTAATGCACAGGTTGGGCCGGGAACTGCTGTCTGAGGTTTGAGGCAATGAGCTATAAAGTTATCCTAGAGTATCACCCCATCTACTGGTCAAAAAACAGAGGTTCTCAACACTGATTTATTTTTCACCTCAGAGCTATTTCTGTCTATGTAGACAAATATAAAATGTTGTCATGTCGCCCTTTTCCCCATACTATACAGTGCAGCTTCAGAAGATGGATTCATCAGGTCCACAGATTTACAAACTCATAGTGCTATAAGATTCCTTAAACAGAGCAGTAACTCCTTTCAGACAACTCCTTCATTTTGAAGATACCAGGTTGTTATTTCCCACTGCTTTGCTTAGTGACATTTTAACAAAGCCGTGAACTTCAGCTCTGAAGCTGAAGGAATGTCTCCTCCGCCTGTGAGCAGAATGGCCTATTACACACCAGTTACTCCGTAGCAGAACACAATGGTCATACACCCTATTTCACAGAGTATTATGGGTGTTTGTTGGTTATTTTGGACAGGTTTATGGAGTAGCCAACAATTACAGGAAGCTTGGGCTTTGGTTGGACTATTCCCTCTTTCTCCTTGCCAGAGAAAGGCCTCGAGGTTGTCAGTTTCTTAGAATATCACACTCAGAGTTGTCTGACAACCACGTCTTCGTCTTCCTCCACAGAAATAACAGAAATAATAACACATCTAAAGATGGATTTGATTCAATCTAATGCATTTCATTTCAGACGACACAGTGAAAAATATGCAATAGGATAACCTGTTCAACTCAGATCAGCTGCTTTTCTGTGTGGAGTTTGCATGTTCTCCAACTGTCTGTGTGGGCTTTCTCCTCCCCCAGTCCATAAACATGCGTGTTTAGGTTAAAAGTAGACTGTAAACTGCTCCTAGTTGTAAATGTGACAGTAAATGGTTTGGTGTGTGTGACACATCCAGGGCATATTCCCTGCCTTCACACTATGTGTGTAGGCTAGGCAAACCACTGTGACACCACTGAGGTACAGAGCAGGTAACATAATGGAGAGATGGATGGTTTTCATTTGAAGAACAGTTTATGATCAACTTAACTCAGCAAAGTAAAATCCAAACCCGATGGCACAAAAAGCTGGTGGACATACCAATACAACTACTCGCATCCTTCCTTCTGCCTGCATTGATGATCTTGTAGATTTGGAGGATTGAAACAATGAAGAGCTGTAATCTATTCAGTACATCCTGATTTGTCAAAAGAAGATAAAACCCTAAAAAAGATTTGTTTTTTTAAATGTTGAAAAAGATGCTCTAGTGCTTATCAAACTTTTTGACAACACGCCTTACACCCCTGTTTTTATTGGATTCCTCCGAGCGAGAAAGGACCAGACGTCCACTGCTGACCTGGCAGGCAGTGTGGAAAGACTGAGCTTACTAACAAAGATGCTGGAAATCAGAGCAGATCCACATGTTCGTAGCCCATTTAAAAATACTGCGATTTTTTTTCTTGCATCTTTACAACCAAGTATACCAAAGAACTGCTGAGGTCTTGCCTTCGACACACGTGTCAGACCCAGGGCTGGAACTGCTGGTGCAGCTCATGGCAACCCTGTCGCCTGTGGTCTTTGTGGTGAAAAGGGAAAATTATAAGACAGATCATAATATTTATCATTTCTGAAAGGAATGAAAATATCGGTGAGTGTGGTGGAGTTTCCTATGGTAAAAGCAGAAGCACTGGCGTTTTGTGATGCTTCGGTGACACTGTTTTTCATTAATCAAACTGAAGGAAATGATGGAGGAGGAAGTGATTACAGCAACACCCCGTCTCCCCACTGCCAGGATCTCTGTCCTGGATAGATAAGCCACTCCTGTTGCTAATTTAAAGCAGAAAAGCAGGAAATGTGACAGTGTAGTTTTCCGCTTCCATAAACAAGACGACTGCCAGAGTTAGCCACCAGTCAGTCCTGTGCGCCTCCGGGCTGAGTCTCCCTGCGAGGGAGACAGACGCACTGACAGAGAAAGTGAGCGAGGGACGAGAGAGGGAGAAAGTGAGAGCACAGGAAAGAAGGGAAGGAGAAAGGCAGGAAAAGCCATCAGAAGGAGAGAGATTCGGGCAAAGAATTGACAGAAGAAGAGGAGAAGGGGGAAGGGGGGACAGTAAAAGACTGATTTGAGTCAGTCTTTGTCTCCTTCTCTAACAGAAGAAAATCATGGCTGAGAACAACACAAATCTCTTTGCGGAAATACTTCAATCTTTTGATGCCGGTGAGTTCTCTCTCTTTTTACCGGGCTTTTTCATGTGGTCTCTGTGATTGGCACAACTCCCTCAGGAATTCAGGCTTTAATCTCCTCTGGAATAGATGCAATATGTGTTCCTGGCTGCTTTTGAAGATAGCTTTACCCAACAAATGCTATACGTCAATGAGCCTTTTTTTTGCAACTTTTACAAAAACACACTTAAAGTCTACAGATGTTTTTTTTGGTGTGTTTTTCCTCAGTTTTCCCAAATGTCATTTCCAGATGACTTTTGACCAGTGTCTCGTTTCCGTTTGCACAAAGTTGAAGGAAAGAAAACTGCTGTGGAAATATGGGCTGGTAGCAAGAGCACGCTCAGTCTTTTTTAACGCTTAACTGTATTGAAGGGAAATTGATTTGTTTTCCCTGGCAGGCGTCCAAAGGGATTTGTCTTAGCCACTGCATTCCCTCCTTTCTAAAGCAGGCTTGTGTTGGCAAAAGTGTTCCTAAGTCAGAGAAGCAGAGAGCAAAAAGTCAGTGCTTCTGTGGGGAAATGAAATGCATTCAGTTTGATGTCACCAAGAAAAAAAAACTGTTCTGGTAAACATGAAAGAGGAAGGCCTATGATTATTTTGTCATGGGGCACCATCTTGAAAAACAGTGTTGGCGTGCCTCCATTTGTTACAGGCAGTTAGTTTAGTCGTGTTTGTAAAGGAATAGATCGTAATTAAGATTCCTTCCATTCCCATCAGATGACTTAAAAATAGACATTAATACAGGAAGTTACCAGTAACAGAGAGCACATTTGTACGTATTGTAAGTATACATGTACTGTATGAGTACATGTATAGTTAAAAAAGACATGTAGAAATAGACAGATAGACAGATTTGAAAATAGATATGTGGATATTTTCCTATGAACTTTTATCCATCCCAGCAAACCTGAAGAGTAAACACTTTAATGGGATGAAAGCAATAAAAAAAGGTCACATTCAGAGCAGGGGCCACACAATGAATAACTGCTCAGCACTGGAGCCACAAGAGAACAAGGTCCACCTCTGAGGAACCAAAGGCCTTTCTGTGTGGCATTTATATGTTCTCACCATGTCTGTGGGTTTTCTCCAGGTACTTCTGCTCCTCCAGGTATTCCTTTCTTCCACTGTTTCTTCCCTCCCTCAGGCCAAAAGCACATATTAAGGTTTTGCAGACTCTAAGTTGCCCCTGGGTGTGAGTGTGAAAGTGAATGGTCTGTGCGTGTGGCCAGTGATGGTCCACAGTATATTCCCTGGAGTTGTTTTGAGGGACTAGTTCACATCTAATATTGGGACACCATTGGTAGAATATCTTTTTTGATATGTATTTCTCTTCACAGTCCCTCTGATCATAGCTTTCTGCGTGTCCATGGCCGTGGGCCTGGTGTTGGGGGCCCTGGTTTATGTGATCTTGACCTGGATGTCCCGCCGCAGAGCAGGCTCTGCCAGCATCACCCGCCGCCCTCCTCGCCAGTCACGCACGTCCTCCCGCAACCGCCCGGGCTTCAACCGCAACAGCAGCTACGACCGGCGCAGCAACAACAGTTTGGTCAGTGCGGCATTCAGCTTTCACCGACAGACGTCCTCCCCGGATCACCTCGACCCCATGGGGCATAAATCCAGCTTCAGGGCCTCCACCTTCCACCCACTCCTCCAGTGCAGCCAGATCGCGAGAGAGGCCGAGGAGGGGAGTCAGACCACCCTACCACGCACACCAACTCTATCCACATCAACTGGATCGGCACACATGGCAGCCCAGTCTGCTGCCCCCCCATCCAGACCTGAGTCATTTTGGGGAAACAATGGCGTGAGGGGTTTCCATGCCACGCAGACCCCACCTCCAGCTTATGAGAGTATCATCAGAGCTTACCAGGAGACGTGCACTTGAGGAGTGAGACACCAAACTGATATTAACTAAATGAGCCTACAGAGGTGAATGGATTTACAAATGGACCGAACTTAACCTGTAATGATTTATGAAACGAGTGGTTCTAAAAAACAAAGTCTACAAGGTCAATTGTGCATCCTGCTTGATATTATGATACTTTGAAACAATGTTTCCTGTGTCTATTCATATATATCTGGTGCTGACATAAGCATACACTCCTCTCATCATTTGATATGGATGTGAAATATTTAAAGAGTGAGAATTGATGCTTACAATTTAAGTTCCTTCTCTTGAATATTAGCAATCTGTATTTAATGGCGTCAAACATATGTTTGCACATCAATCTTTGGTAACATAAGACAAGGCAAATCCCTATGAATGGTGAAAAGGTAATTATGCTGCAATCTAAAATGCTTCCTTTGTCCCTGCTGAACATCTGAGAATTATAAAAAGGAGTGATTGTGTGTTTCCCAAAATGAAAATGAATGTTTGCGTGACTAAGTATAGATGTGCGATTGACACTGATGCGAAGCCAGGGTGGCAACAACATTAGTCTCATCTGATGTTGTAATTGTTGCTTCACATGTTTTACAAACTTGTGGTATGGCTGATTCAGTATAATTAGGTGTGTGTCTGTGAGTCTGTATGCTCGGTATGAAAGAGAACAAGAGAGGGAGACACAAAACAGTGGGCATTTTTTGATTTTTTGTTTAATATTTGTATGTAATTTACTTAATTTTGCTAGTAAATTAATGTATTAAACTTGAGAATCAAGTGCATTAAAACTGAGATTTGCATACAAAGCTAATGGAATGTGAGGTGTTTGCAAACATAACTCTTACCCTTTTCTCACATAAGGGAACAGAAGATAGAGATACAATAACAAGAGCACCTGCCGCATATTGCAACCCAATGCAGCAATGTCACACTACCACTACTATAGTGAAGTTCCCATCTTTCATCTTTTGTTGACTGTATTGAACAACTTTGTAATCACCATAGGGATCTACCAGGCAGAGAAGCCAGGGAATACACCTTTGACAGGTCACCAGTCCATCACTAGGCACTCACACACAATCCATTCACTCTCACATTATGAGTCAATTACAGGTAGGTCTCCAGTCAGTCTGCTCTTAAGTATTGACATATTGACATTTCCTCTTTTGCTGGCAGGATATAGCAACCTGCAGACCCTTGTAATACAAGTGTGTATAAATAATGTAAGGAAACGTATGGGTAGAATTCAGCACCACGAACCTTTTAAGGTTACTTTTAGATGGTTAATATAAAAAAAAACAGCATAGAGAAAGAAAAGTGAATGACATAAATTAATATTGAAACAAATAACAAGGCAAATAAGCAAATTAATTAAATTGAAATTATGGACAGAGGTACGAGAAACAGAGGATAATCTGACAAAAAAAAGTTTAATCTTTTCACAAATGTTTTGTTTCTGTAAAGAGAGAGCCAGGCCCCTTCCCTGATTTTGCTCAGATGTTTGCAATATTTGACCTAAAAACCTTTCCTCGGGGTTGAGATTTGTGTGCATTTCAAACATTTGAAGCCAAATTGACCGACGTGCTAAACGTGTGCCTGCATGTTTTTCCATCGCGTGAGAGAGGTCTCAGGTGACGTAGCACTGGGCGACGATGACGTAGCAGGTTCAGCCCGGAGAGCACGGAGAGCACCGGGCGCAGCTGTCGGTACCGCGAATGCTCCCACAGCCGGCAAACAAGGTAATGACAGGCTCGGACAGTGACAGCCAACCCTCCCCGGAGGCTCCGGCTAAACAACCAGCTGCGTGTGCTCTCCCCTGGCGCTGGCTCATTAGCATGTCGCTAAGTGTTCCAACAAGTTAGTTTGGGCTTACGGCTCGCTTAGCTGTTTGCGCTAACGTTAGCGCTTTGACGGCCACGGCTTTCACGCTAACGTGCGCGAGCCGGCCGGTCGAACGGGTTGTCAGTGGTAACGGCAGGCACTCACACAGGCACAGGACCGACTTAGTTCACCGCGGCTAAGGCTGCTAACGCTAGCGCCCGCCCTGGTGCATTTGACGCCTCGCGTCAGCTCGGCGTAGCGCTTAATGACTGTCACAGGTTCGGCTAACACCTGTGGAGCTGCTTGTGCGAGGAAAACCCTTTCCGTACGAGCTTCCTTTACGTGGGTTCAGTGTGAACACCGCGAGTCGCGTGCGTGTGTGATTCACGGGTGTCCTGGTTACACGGGGGGCTTGTTTTGGTTCTGCAGGCGGAGGATGTCTGCTGCAGCCCTGCGCCTCATCCGCTGTCGCAGGCTGAGTACAGCCGGGCCGCCCGGGGTGAAGAAGGTCCTCCAGTGGAAGAACATCAGTGAGTTACCGCATGTAGTCAGAGTACATGAGTTCAGATGCTTTCATTTTCCATAGGGAACCTCCCAAAAAAGGGATCAGTAAAGTTTCTATCTATCTAAATGCGTTGATCCTTTTTGTAGAGGAACTTTAAACCAACAGATTGTTTTCTCACACTCAGGGAGGTTTGCTAAAGTGACCGGTGCTGTTGTCTTGGGGTAAGTTGCAGTTGTAGTTCTAGTATCTTACCTGCTTTGTACCCAATGGTGGCTTGCTGGTGCTCTAGCACACAAACCATTCACTGCTCACACATAGGGGCCGTTTAAGAATCTCAAACCGACCTAAACTTGCACGAGTGGAAGTGGAAGATCGTAAAATACCCATGACTTTGTCCCCAGGGGCTGTCTTTTCATCACTTATGAGGTCGAGGCCTTGGATAAGGCCGTGACCATTGACACTCGGGCGATTCTAAAGGAGAAGTACAAGTCTTACATCTATCTGAGATCCACGCCGTCAGATGAAAAGGAGAATCTAACTGCAGGTACTGAACCCTAACCCTCCACCCAGGCCCGAGAAGGACCTTAGCACATCCCTGACAGTTGAAAAGTATATGGCCATTTTGATATTTCCTCCTCGCCGGGATTGTTCTTGGCTATTGTCCTACTTCCCCGGACCAGCTGAGTGATATCAGGAAAGCGTGCTGCGTGGCTTAGGTTCAGGCTTTTATGAGTCCTCCTGAGTTTGCCATCTCCAGGTGTCCAGTGACATCTGATTTTAGGCCTTTGTGACATTCCCTTCTCCTTCCTCACCGTCACTACTATCTTTCCTGCCTGCATATCCGAGTCAGTCTGTTGACTGATCTCACTTCCACTGGTCAAGGCCCACTCATTCAGTGGAAAAGCTTACCCCCCAACCTATCCACTTTTTTCCCTGCATAGTAACTGTGTGTTTTAACACTTTTTTTTCTCCTCGAGGGCTCACACACAAAGCAAGGAGGGAGCTTCATAAGGCAGCAAGGCGCTTTCTGGAGGTTTCGTCCAGGGTTTTACTGCAATCACTTGATGGTAAGAGACGACACGAGGAAATCAAAGTGCAAAGTATGAAGTCGGGTTATTTTTAAACTAAATGCCACAAACCGTTCCAATCGGAGGGCACAAATATTTATTCTCAGAAAACTACAGCTGTGTACTTATTTACAGGCAACAGGAAGCACCTGCCACGTTCATGCATATCCTGTTTTTTGACAGCCACATAGTTGGAGCATTAATGTGTACGTTACACAGAACACTCATTGTTCGGTATGAATCACTCATGACTGATTTTATGCGTTTTCGGGGAATCGCGTCTCGGGAAGATATCTAATAAACTCATCTCTGACCTCAAAAATGAAAAGCTGCCACGCTGATGACCCAGGGTTTGAAGCCAGAAGGTTTGTGACCTCCCAGCTGTTGTCATAGTCAGACTCCTAGAGTAGATTCAGGTAGCGCGTCATCGTAGATGCAGGCTGGATCACGTGGTGTACTCGTAGCGACCCCTCTTCCCCTCTCCACTCTGTGTGGTGAATGTTCAGCCGCTGACTCGTTCTGTACTTGTTTGTCTCAGAGCACTTTAGCCACGTGGATGCAGATCCACATGAGGTGGCGTTGTGGGTCTTACTGAAGAGGACACAGTCGGCCAACAGATCTGTCAGGCTACAGGCCGTACAGGAGCTTGCTGAAAATCACCACTGGCATGGTAAAAATGTACACGGTGTCACTGTTTCATACCCTGTAACACGCGTATGAAACAGTGGGGTGGGACTAATTCACACCTTTTGACTTTTAACACAGACTATCAGTACCAGACAGCGGCCCAGGCTGTAGACCAGCAGACCGCTGTAGGTCTCGCCCGGACCCCACAAGTAGACCTCCGATTCTTCCTGCGCATACCTGCACTGCCCAACCTGGATGATGTGCGTGTCTGTGACAATAGTAGAATACTCTACCTCTGTTTCTGATTGTTGTCTGAGCCAACGGGGTAGATGGAACAGCCACATTAGATTTCTCTAACACCTGGTTCCTCTTCTCCACAGGGTTTATCACTGGAGGATGGACTGAGGCAGCTGCTGGGCTCTCTCCCCCAGTCGGAGGTGGACAAGTGTGTCCAGTACTTCACCTCTCTGGCCCTGAGAGAGAGCACCCAGTCCTTGGCAGCCCAAAGGGTAACGCACATCTAACTTTACTGGTCGACCACATGAGCAGCAACCCGCACCAAGAACCTCCGTAACATGCATCGTACAGTGCCTACTTATGCTTTACAATCTTTTGTGTTGCAGGGTGGTCTGTGGTGTTTTGGAGGTGACGGGCTGCCCTACGCCCAGAGTCTCACCTCTGTTCCTTCCGAGAAGGTGGAGTCCTTCTGCCTACAGGCACTGGTGCAGCACTCAAAGGTGCTCAGGCTCATTATGCTACAATACAAAACTACAGCACAATAAGATGGATGTGTTCTCAACAGCTGTATGGCCTCAGTCACGACTCAGGCATGAAGTGTCTGCAAAGTGCAGCGACTAGATATTCTGAACTTACATCTTGTCTGAAGGTCCCGAGCCACTGTGACCACATCGTTGCCAACGGGGGGCTGCAGCTACTCCAGAGGGTTTACCAGCTCCGCAGAGACTCCCTGAAGATTCAGAGGAACATTGTTCGCATCATAGGAAACCTAGCGCTCAATGAGAGTATTCATCAGGCCATAGCTCAGTCTGGCAAGTCATCTCTTCTTATGTAAAAACAGCATGAGGCAGCGTACTAGTCCTGCTTTGCAGCAGAACAGGAATCATGCCTTGTTTTCCTCTCTTCTGCACCTGTGGATCCCCTGCAGGCTGGGTGTCTGTCCTGGCCGAGATGATGCAGTCTCCTCACGTCATGCAGGCGTCTCACGCCGCTCGTGCTCTGGCCAACCTGGACAGGGAGGCGGTGAGGGAGAAGTATCAGGACGGCGTCTATATCCTCCACCCACAAACACGTGGCAAGTAGGAAAGCGCTCGCTTCTATTGTCATTTTCATTCACAGGTAACTTTATTATATATGTAAACCAATACAACGTACACGTTTCCAGCCAGCCGGTCAACGCTGACGTGCTCTTTATCCATGGGATTCTGGGAGCGGCTTTTAAGACCTGGAGGCAGAAGGACCGCGTCATGTTAGAGGAAGAGAAGGAGGCGGAAAACCCTGAGGACTACACAGAGTGTTGGCCAAAGGTGAACCACTGCCTTATTTCTCCTTTAATGACTGTGCGGTATGATAGATCAGATCAGGACAGGACGGACTAGGAACTATGAACCAATCATCTCTCACTGTTTTTTGTTTATGTGTCCTTCTTTTGATCAACAGTCCTGGTTGGCGGCTGACTGTCCAAACCTCAGAGTCCTGTCAGTGGAGTATGACAGTCACCTCAGTGACTGGATGGCCAAGTGTCCAGCTGAAAATCAGAGGTGAGGAGTCCCAATATTTTGTTGTGTAGCATATTTGATGTGTTTGATACTTGATTCAGAGCAGCAAGTATGCATATACATGTATGAAATGTACTGTATACAACAGGTTTTTTAGGAGGTTATTGAACTGATGCAACAGGTCTGAAAAATGGTGATATGTGGATAATATCCAGTATCGGTTACTTTTTTGTGATATTTGGGAAAACAATTCTGGTCATTGTCATTTCTGACTAATAGTTTACGTCATGATGTATTATAAAATGTAATCTCAAATGTTCCAGGGACTGCCTCTCAGTGAATCTCCTGGTGAACTGCTTTTTGGCTTGTGTCTCCAGGAAATCTTTAGCCTACAGGAGTCAAGAGCTGCTAAAGAAATTGAAGCAGGCAGGAGTTGGCGAGAGGCCTGTGGTGTGGGTAGCCCACAGCATGGGAGGTATTCTCTATGAATTTTCCTCCCACAAGCCCATTACAGTTTTACTTAAATCCCTTGAATGCAGCATGAAAAACAAATGGAAATTCTTTTATCCAACCGTTTTTGTTCATGTTTTTGCCTGTATCCTCTTGTGTTTTGATATTTGTGATAGGACTGCTGGTTAAGAAAATGCTACTGGATGCCGCAGAGGACCCAGATATGCAAGACCTGCTGAAGAACACCAAGGGCATCATGTTCTACAGTGTTCCTCACCACGGCACATTCATGGCAGAGTACTCCGTCAGTGTCAGATACCTCCTCTTTCCCTCAATAGAGGTGCGAGAACTTTGTAAAGGTACATGATCTTCATTCAACCTGAGGCACACGACTGTCACATGGAAGTTCTTCCAACTTCTACAGCTCTGTCTTGTGTTTTCAGACTCGCCAGCGCTGCGCAACCTCAATGAGAACTTCCTGAACATGGCCAAAGAAAAGGAATTCAAAGTGCTGAGCTTTGCAGAGACTCTGCCGACCAACATCGGCCCCATGATCAAGATACTAGTGGTACCAACTCAGTCTGCAAGTATGTCAAACTCATGGACGCCTCCCTGTGCCTTTGATATGAATTCATGAGCCAAACAAGTCTTGAAAGATGTGTATAATCTCTTTACCTTTCCCTGGTTTTAGACCTCGGCATCGGGGAGTTGATCCAGGTGGATGTAGATCATCTGAACATCTGCAAGCCGGAGAAGAAGGACTCGTTCCTGTACAAGCGCAGCCTCCAGTTCATCCAAGAAGCACTGCAGAGCTACATCAGCCACTGACTTAACTATGTCCACACAAAGAACATGGATACAAATTACTTTTTACTTGAAGCGGTGGGAGAAACATAGTCACCCACCTTAAAACCAAATGGAAACACAACTGCCTCTCCCGATCCTTGCATAAACATCCACTAATGTGATCATAGCATAAGTAAGGAAATAACATTTGTTTACACATTTTTTGACTTCTAAGAAACCTGTGTTGGTATCCCCTCCATCATTGTCCTCATTCAGATATCCTAAACCAGTAAGAATTTCTAAGATCATTTTTTTGTTTTCCTAGAACCTAACATAACATTTCAGACCTAATATTCCATTTAATCTTGGACTCACAAGCTTAGAATTATCATATGGTTCATATATTTCCCTGAAGATGCAATGGCGTAATTAGCACCTGTGCACCCTGGTATTTTTGACCAGATTGATTTATTCATTTAATTTTTATATTTATGTTTTATTCTAAATACAATATGAGCCATACTTTGCCAACACGGTTTCCTACCTGAACCTTACCTCAAATGGACCTATGAACATGTGTTCATGTTACTTTAGTATTTTTTTTGGTTGGGACTAATCAAGTATAGTTTTTTGAAGTCCCAAAAGCCACTTGACAATGCTGACAGTGAATAAATATATAAAGTTTGAGCTTCATAAGACTTGCCAATGCACTCCATTTTCATTTCAAACATACACTGCAATAAATATCTTGTTGGAAGTTTTTGTTTTTGCTTTTTTTTTTTGTTGGTGTGACAATTTAAAATGTAGCAAACTCCTTTTGAGGGTAATAAATTACTACTACTTCTAAATGTACTTCTATTATCAACTATATCAAGTATTTGAAAAGTTCACAAAACACACTAGGAGTGTAAAGACAACAAAAACACCTCTGAAGGTTGTTTTTTTTTCTTTGCCCAAAGGGGAATCAAGGAAAAAATGTGAATTTATCAGGTCCTTCCTCTTTATGTCTATATCTGACTCAAACTCTCACACCAAGTTTGCTAGATAAACCTCATACCAATGAGGTGAAAATGATAAATCCAAATACACTGCTACACTGGTGAAAATGAATCAAGTAATCCACATTTTCTAGACATCGGTGTCACGGAATGCAGTGGTGCTGTAATAGAGAATGAAAAGTGGGCATCTTGAACTATCTGTTATTAAACCCGTTAATATATTGGAGCATTTTAACATATTTTTTTATCGATTTCCGAACACGCACGCGCCAGTGTCAACTTTCCCCATCGCGTTTTCTGCCGATGAGGTTTGTCCCTCGATGCGCGCCGTACGCCGTCTGTGGCTGGAGCTCCGTGCTAAAGGAGTTAGCGAAGGAAACAAACGCATCGATCAGGTTAATACAATACTCCCGCACGCTATTCAAGACCGACAAATGTTTCAACGCCTCTTGGAAGCTACCCATAGTAACCGGCACAATATCACTGGTGGTGCCACCAGCTCCGCAGCTCTTTGGACGCTAAATTGAGCGCTAACAAGCCGACCGGATTCCTAGCGATGAGCTAGAATTGTGTTCTCACTTCTCGCTTTAACAGCTTTCCTCCGCGTTTAGAGCAGTGTTGCCGATTGCTGTGCTAACCATGCTGTAGTCCAGCAAAATGAGCCTTCGTTTTTTTTTTTGTCATGCTGCAGGTTTTGAGTTCTCTCTGCGCCTGACACTATGGTCAACGTACACAAAGGAGTTCTCATTGAATGGTGAGCAAAACACTGAAAACTGCTCGAACATCCTTCGTTTGGAGAGCTAGGGTGTCAAACTCATCAGCATTATGGTTGACCTAACACTGTGTTGCAGGGGTGTAACTGCTTAAACGGTTGTTTCTGCTTTGAAGTGTCATACATTGTCACACAAAAACTGCATTATTGCACTCTGTAAGGCTGCACAGACTTTTATCTCAACACGATAACAAGCTCTTAAGTTTGACATGAACCGTCCGGCACATTTTTTTTAATGATAAGCAGCTGTGCACACATTATTCCTCGTGTTGGTGCAGAATTTTAATGATTTCTAAATCTGTTTCTCACTCTCTGTCATCTGCACCGTTCACTGGACCAGTGACCCTGCCATGAAGCAATTCCTCCTCTACCTGGATGAAAAGATGGCCCTGGGGAAGAGATTCATCTTGAAGGACCTTGACGACACACACCTCTTCATCATAGCAGAGGTGGTTCACACCCTGCAGGAGAGAGTCGGCGAGTTGATGGACCAGAATTCATTCCCCATAACCCAGAAATAATTCAGCAGACCGTTTAGAAATGGGTTGTCATGAAATGGACATGGCTTGCAATGTTTTAACTGCAGACTGCACAAGTTGAATTGTGCTTATTGTTATTGTGATGACTTTCAGCAAAAAAAATACTTAAAACTTGTCTATTTGTGTTTATTATAAAACTTGCTGAATTGAATGCAATCAGATCTTTCCACTACTTTCAAACCGTTTCTTTATGCAAAGAAAAAGTTGAGAGAAGGTGCAGCCTTGTCAGAGAAATAGGAAGCACAATCTGACTTTTTCAGTCTCAGCACCAATACCATAGCTTTGTGTATCAGGCGATTTGACTTTGCCATATGGAAAAGACTGACTTGATTGATTAAAACATTGCTTTCCTAACTTTGTAAAACACAGTGTAACAAATGAATACACAAAATAAGTAAGTGTGCCAAATTGGTATTTATTAAAACAATTATATACCAGTATACCAATATATACCAATTATATACCAATTATATACCAGTAATTCAATCAAATTTTGCCATAGTTCAGCAGCTGAAACAGATTGAACATGTTTGTTGACCTCCTTGGTCATACAAAATACAATGGTCATACAACACAAACTTAACAGTAATCACATTTTATTCAACATTTCCATAAATATGGAGCTCCAGGTGAAGGTTATTGTAACAACATCTTTTATATTGTTTTGCTGCATTTTCTTCTTCTTTCAGGGAGCTCTTCTCGTGTGTAAAATATTGCCATATTTTGCACAAAGGTCAAGTCCCATGCCAGATAGCTTCAGCTGCAAAAACAGGTCCATAGTCCTGATGGGCAGGGCACAGCAAGCCTTTAAAGTTCAGAGTGTTGGAAATTCACAACAAATCAACCACATGCTAACAGATATGCATCTTTCATCAAAAGGTAGCTCAAACATTGAAGAAACCTATTGCAAATTATGAAGTCCATCACTGTTTCAAAAACCGTACAACTTGTTAGGCCTATCTCCTCCCACAATTTTTGCTCAATTGACCCCAAACTGTTTGACTTTTCATTTTACACATACACTAGCAAATTTTTTGCTAGATACATTTTCAATGTTCATTAAAAAATGGCAAAATTTTGGAGCCCTGGTAGATGTTTCGAAAATCTAATAGTTTTATCTAAAAAACTGAATCTTTCAGAGCATTTTGAATTTCGCTCTCATGCACAAAAAAAAAAAAGATTGAGCCAATAAATCAAATAACCAACAGCTCCATGCTGCCTAGATGCAAACTGTGCATTTTCAGAATTTGGTCTTTACTGAATTTTTGACAGCTGTTTGAAATCTGCCTTTACATGCTAAGAGCTGCTGTCTGTCAGGTAAAATGAAAGTGAATAGAGCTGTCTCTGGATCAGCCCCGTAATCCCATATCAAATATAGCTATTACAGTCTATATTGGTTGAGCGCAGCCCATACTCAATATGAGGATGAGATCAGTGCATCTCGACTGACTCGACTGAGATTCCAAAAACATGATTACAGCCAGAGGTGGAGCATTGAACATAGAACCTGTAATGATGCAGGGGGAACTGTAGCTCAGGAGGGGTGTGTCATATGGCCCAGAGGTCAGCACACTGCAGTCTACATGTCAAAGTACCATGGACAAGATACATAACCTCAAAATTGTGTGAAAGGTTCAAAGCTACTGGTGAGAACAGACAGACCATGCAGGATAACCACCGGTGTGGCAGAGGCCCATGGGGGTGAATATGACATGGGGGTCTGTAAAGCACTTTGAGTAGTCATGAAGACTAGTAATATAACTAGTACTATATAAGTAATGTTTCTTGCACAGATAAGTTTCTGATTTTATTTTACTTGTAGAAAAAACGTGATTTCTGAAGCTGATTTCATCATGTATGGAATTCTTTCAGCAGGTAGTCATTGTTCACTTTAAATAGCCTCCTATTCTGTTAGTTAACCATCTGAATGAATCTTCTCTGTGGACTTTAAGATTCTTCATTATAGTAACCTAAAGTAATGAACTTTACTTCTATTTCATATTGGGAGCTACTACACCTATATATACCATAAAGCTACACCTCTGGCTAATCCCAATGCTTCCTGCTTCCATGAGAGAGAAAAACATTGAAGGAAAAGCTGAGATAGCAAACCGTTTCCTCCTTTTAAATGTCTGCTTGCTGTGTCTACAGGTGTCAGAACAGGTGTTCTACCGGCAGAGTAAAGTTTTGTTGGATTCTTAGAGGATCACGGCCATTCCGGTCTGTTCCGGCCATTCCGGGGTCTGTTGCTTCAGGCGATTAAATGTGCTGCCTGGAATCAGGACGTAATCAGCAATGCTTGCGTCTGTAGCACCCACTTTCGTTAAGGTAATTTCTTGTTGTGTGCCGCGGTCACGGTGCATGGTCCAGAGTCTCCCTGCGTCCCCGGGTCCGAGTCTCTGCTCCCCGCAGCAGCTGCAGCCTCCGACTGTCTAACAGGCTCGTAACTTTCGGTTTCTGAATTCTGAATGAGTATAAATATCAGGCAATTGTATATTCAGCCACACGCCAAGATCAGAGATTCACATTTTTGACCATTAGACCTGGTCTCAGGAACAGAGATAACCCACAAGCATCACAGCACGTCTCCATGTACACACACACAGCTGCTGTCGGACGCTCTGAAACGGTCGCGATCCTCTCTGAATCCTGTAAAACTTTACTCTGCCGGTAGAATATCGATTCCGACGACCGTAAAATCGAAAGACATTTCGATGCTCGAAACGTTCGGCTAGCTCATCTTCTCTCCTACTTTCCTGTCCATCTCATTCAGAATGAATGGGGAACAACGCCACATCAATTGCCATAAGGCCAGTGCATACATCATTGTATACACACAAATTAAGTAAGAGTTCATATAACTTATTTTTCACACATTTGTCAGGGGAGAGCGCGGACGCAGTCCCCCACTACCAGAAATTATGCAGTTGAGATTCCCACATTTGGGGAATTCACAGAGGTCAACCTAGCCGGAGTGCAATGGCCAAGCCTCGCCCTGGGTGAACCACCTTCTTGATCATGGTGTCTCCCCTGCCAGGTAAGTATGAGTTGCACAGCTCACAGGCAGGGAGCTCAATCTCAGTCACGCCAGGCTGGCACATGGTGCTCACGTATCTTAAACTTAAATTCTGAAATATTTGTACACTCAGACACCCTTATTTACATTCACACCTGTTAAACACACCACTAATGTCTCTATAGTTATTCTGACTAAGTTTTAATCTTTTAATTGATACCACTGGATATTGTTTTTCCCATCATGCAATTGCTGCATTTCCCTGTCACAGAACTAAACTAAACTAAGCCCCCCCCAAGCTGCCTCTATTCTACCTCCACCTACAAAAATTGGCACTGAGCCAAGAAAGCCTGTAAGTTGAAGTAAGACTGTGTTGGTCAAACAGCAGAAAAAAAAGGCATTAAAACACAGAACAGTGGGAGAAAAAACTATAGAACATTGCAACCCCTCTAGGCGGGAAGACCCCTCCCGCTCCCGATCCCGATCCCGCTCCCGCTCTCCCTCTGGATACACACCCAACGTCCCGTCTGGTTTCACCACGTGCTGCTGCTGAGCAACGGGCGCTTTGACTGCCACCTAGTGGTGTAAACGGTGAACTGCACCAGTTCTGCACACACTCTGAAAAACACTATCAAACCCAACTGAAAACTACGCGATTGAGGTCCAAGTAGTAGGTCAACAATAGGCCCCATGGTTGCAGAATTCATGTTCTATGGATTATTTTAATGGTAAATATGCAGGGTTTGTACTCTCAACCTCTGGAATATTAGAGAGGAGCCAATGATCTATACATGTTTGATTCAAGAGAGTTCATTATTATTTGCTTTATCACCAAATCTGATAAGGCAAAGTAAAGGGGCCAAGTGCACTTCCTGTCCGAGCCACTGCTCTCTTCCCCCTTTGGTAAAATATCTATCTGCATTTCTCCTTTTACTTACAGCTTGTTTCACGTAATGTGTTTGTAAATACATACTTTAAAAAATTATATCAACATGTTGATTTTGTGTTATACTCGGCACAAAATAATGAAATATCATACACACACACATAATTTATTGACAAAATCATAACTAATCAGTGGTCTTCGGTTCTTTTAACCTTATAAATATGAATCATATCATATCATCATCATATCATTACATCAAACTCCTGAACTTTAATAGCTACTGTACTTCTTCTTCCATTCTGCTTTTTTGCATTAGGTGCTACACTGAGCAGTTCAGAAGAATGAGTGGAAGGAGAGGAGTGATGTTTGGAACCACTTTAGTGAAGTTTCGGCCCCTAAAGCAAAATGCAGTTTTTGATAAAGAGTTTTATCAAGCCATGGAGGAAGCACTTCAAATGTGAGAAGACACCTTAAAACAGGACACCCAGGACACCCAACTGCACAGTGAGCACAAGCGAGGGTGGAGAGTGCAGCACTGGCTGGCTGCTGGCTCCACCAGCAGCACTTCATCTGGACCTCAAATCACTGCAGCTGCAACACTGGCTACAGCTTCTGCAACAACCAACACCCACCACCACCACTCAAGCAGCAGTTTGGCCACTGAGGCCACAACAAACACTGATGGGCACTTCTGTTACAAGGGCAATAGATCCGCTCAGGCAGAGCAAACTGGATGAAGCACTGCTAAGAACGATTGCTTCAGACTATCAGCCATTCTCCATCGCCGAGGACAAAGGCTTCAAAGAATTTTCAAACACCCTGGACCCTTCATACACTCTGTCTAGCAGGAAAACATTATGTCAAGTTCTACCGCCTCAGATGTATCGAAAGCTGAGAGAAAAACTCAAGAGTGCTCCTGCTGTATGCCTCACAACAGTCTGCTGGACATCTGTAAGGACCACAGGCTACATGTCTCTGACCTGCCACTATGTACAGGATTTTGTGATGACCTCCCATCTCCTGGACTCTTTTGTCATGAAAGATAAACGCACTTCCGCACACCTGGCCAATGAGCTGCAGAGTTGCAAATGAATGGGGTGTTGGTGACAAAGCTGTAGCTTGTGTCACAGACAATGCCAGCAACAGTGTGGCAGCCCTGAGAGACATCCTGCACTGGGACCACATACCATGCTTTGCTCATGTTTTAAACCTAGAGTGTTTAGAGCTGCAGAAGCACAGTCGCTTCAGACAAACTGAAGGCCACACAGCAACAGACAGGCCAGGAGCAACTGCGTTTGAAGCAGGATGTGGCTACAAGTTGAAAAGGTTCACTGAGGTCAAGGATCCAGTCATCTCCACCCTGGCACTTCAATCAATGCACCGCTATCCACACTGTCCACAGATTATTGGGAAATTGTCCAAGAAACAGTGGACATTATCAACCTTTTGAGGAGGTCACCATTGAAGTGAGCGCTGTGAGGTATGTAGATTAAGTGATTTAAGTTTATATGAAATCTGAATCACTTTGGACAAATTAGTGTACACAGAATTAGTTTGACTCCCATCTAACTCTGCTCTAAATGTACAGCCACATAATAAGCACAAACTTCATATTTTGAACAAAAATTCTAGTGAGTGGTGGATTTTTAACTCTATCCTTACTGTTAACAAAGAAGCATGATATTGATGTGTAATAGTACACTGTTTTAACTGCTTCTGAGAACATTTGAACAATTTAACTCTGTACGTAGGTTTGTGACTGCCTCCAAAGTGATCCTGATGGCAAGGGGTCTTCAGAGGATTGTTGTCTGCCTTCAAAGAAACCTGTAAGTCCATGAACCTGTTCAACAACTGGTGGACAGCCTGAAGCCTGACATGCTGAAGAGGCTCAGCAAGGTGGTGCACATTGAGAAGCTTGCTGATGCTACTTGTTTGGATCCAAGATTTAAAAAGAAAGCCTTCATGAACACCAAGGAAGCAGATGATGGTGTCAAGAGGATTACAGCTGCTGCAGGAGGAGGGTCAAGATCCCGCTGCAGCTGCCAGCAGAGGCCATGTTGTGGGAAGACTTTGATGAGAAGGTAGCAAACACCAGGGCTTCTACTTCACCAGCTTCTGCCACATTAAGCACCTCAACTGCTGCCATGACGGAGATGAGGGCCTGCCTGGCAGAGCCAATCCTATCCCGCACATCAGATCCTCCTTCTCCAGAGAATCTTCTCAAAGACTGGACACATCATTACAGATGGAGAGAACAGGCTCAGCTCCTCCAAGGTCTGCGAGCTTGTCTTTGAGTAGGCCCTTAATATACTTGTATTGTTTTTAACTATGCAATATTGTTGTTGGTTTGATTTGGTTGTATTTAACTTTATTTAAATTTTGCCATTTCACTTTATGTCTCTGACGTGAATGGTGGTGTGTATATAATGTGAAGTGTTTATACTTTTGAAAACATGTTGCGTTATACTAGAATGAAACATAATTGAAGCAGGATGCTCCAAACTGAATGGACTACAAAATATCTAATGTGTGAATAACCAATAAACACTTTAAATGTATAAGCTAAATCTAAAAGCCGCCATCACCAGGCAGCCCTGCTATGGCTTTAACAATTAAGAGTGGACAACAGACTATCTGTGCAGTCAACAGTAACCACAGTTTTATTATATTCAACAACAACGATGATACTGCAAATATTTCCTCACAAATAAGAGTCACAAAGGAACCGGTCTATTAAATCCCAAATAAATCCCTCTCTACTGGTACCAGTAATAAATGTTGGCGCTCATAAGACGTAGGGAGCGCCGGCTGGGAGGAGAGGAGGTGGAGCAGCAGGGGCGGAGCAACACGCGTGTGACGATGACCATCGGTTCACGAAGCCACTCTTCTCCCTCAGTATGGCGAGCTGCCGAGCTCACACAGCTGGAGGTCTCTCTGAAAGTCCTGTGTCGGTCGCTCTATGCGGTTAACTAACTGCTGACCACAACGAAACGTGTGTTGCCAACACAGTAAGCAGGATGAACTTTCAGGCCCGGCAGCCACGCTAAAGGGCTGCACATGCTGCAGCTGGCTAGCCACTGTGCGACTCAGGGATCTGAACAAGACAGACAGACAGACAGTACACAAACTTTCTACACTCGCTCATTTGCCTAGACTAGACAATGCTGCTCTCTACTGGCATGACTGATCACCTCCAAAGTCCACTGGCAAAGAGGAATGACATCACCGAGGCAGAACAATTGGACACTCACACAGCGACATGTAAAGATGACTTCTTGTTCACAACCAATGGAACATCAGCATGGAAAATAATTAACAAATGCCAAAGGGGGCAGGGGGAGGGGCACTGATACTGAAATATTTACAGATTCATTCAAACTAAATTATCCTACATTCTCAATTGACTACTTGACTAATATAATAATTTGAGCCTTTATAATAATAATAATAATAATAATAACAACCATGTTTCTCCAAAATCTTAGAAAGGCTGGTATATAATAGAACACTATCTCACTTAAACTGATATTTATATTAATCTGTACAGCTATCTGTACAGCTATAAATAATGACTTTTTTAAAGATTTATCCAAAGCCTTTGATACTGTTGACCACACTTTTTTGCTTTCTAAGTTACGTTATTACGGTTTTCCGGATTACTCATATAATTGGCTCACCAGTTATGTCACCTCCTCTAATTACTTCTCTCCAACTGCCCCTCGATTTAAGAAACTCATATTGCCAATTTATGACATAATACTTCAATCTTGCATATTTGTTTATAAATACATTTATCTACCACATTTGCTCCCCAGATTTTTCAATGTTTTTCTTTTTACAGTGAAGTCTCAGATCCATTTCTACAATACAAGACACATAAACTTCATCTTCCCTTTTGCTGCAATACATACAAGTCAGACTGAAGAGGTGTTCTATATAAGCCCATTTCTGTCACACCTGTCGTTTCTAATTGCACAACCACACAACAGAATTCAGACACGATTGGAACAAAGCTCCAAACAATACATTAAATCAGGACAAGGTTTATCAAAATACAAGGACATATTGGGTACATATATTACACAATAAGAAAGCCCACAGCATCCAACCTTCATCATCAGTTGAGCTCCACACAGCTGAGCATGCTCTTTCTGGAGAAGGTCTTCAGTTTCACATTGGACAAGCAGCCTCATGTTCAGTTTTGAAACAGTCCTGTGAATGGAAACATAAAATGTTTGTTTTTGTAACAACAATTATTCAAATAAGATGGTAGCTAATATAGCACACATACAGAGTGAAATTGAAGTAGACTAGTAGATATACTTACATTGAAATGATGCAATAGGTCCTGAGCTGTTCCACGGCCAAAGAATTGAGAGCCCAGATATCTGGATTGAACACAGTCATCCTCCCAACAACAAGCGTGAACGACGAGTTGCTTCTTCTTCTGATTCAGGGACTCATCAAATACAAGCACAAACGGGCCAGATCTGTTCATGCTGTCAACGAGCTCTTGCTGAAAAAAGTTTTTAGGGTCCATCGCGTTTTGTTCTTTCCACAGCTGAATGTTTTGGATATTTTTGAGTCCAGAAACATTGACATGACAAGTTCCTTTTTTTAAATTCCGCAACTGGTGATTCACCGCTGTCTTACGGCAGCAGATGTTTTACACACGCAGAGTGTCGGTGTGCTTCTCATAGCAGCTAGGATGATTGATTCAATCAATCGACTGATTGATGCCCTTGAACGCTACGCTTATTTTCATCTCACAAAATGAGCAGTAGGCCTCACTGGGACGACCTGCCAAAGGCTTCAGCCACTCCTTGTAATCAGGCTCATCTGACCACAGGTGCGAAAACATACATTTTCCCATCTTCCTTTATCGATTTCGCACCAGGAGGACAGTTTTCACTGTCGTCGGTTACCTGATGTCACATGCATGCATGCGCGTGGCTCTGACGCGACCACGAAGACTAGACTATTTTTAAAAGGAGGAAAAGAAATAAATGAGGAAAAGAAATACGTTCATGCAAACTTTTTGTGTGAAAATATTTGGACAAAGCTTGAACACCAGCAAAATGTAACACCTTGTAACTTTTAAATAATTTTTAAGGGTTTTAATTTTCCCAACGTTGATTCATCAACTTTCAATACTTTTCAAGACCCCGTGGACACCCTGTCACATATTAACCTGTGGGCTTAGGTTTAATTAGAATTAAATAATAATCTACAATACATCTATTTCTATTATGCTTACTGTGCCAAACACTTTGTTTCCAATTAAGCTTTGACTCATTGTCAGCATTGTCGAATCACTTCACTAAATGTGATCCTAACAACCCAAACATCTTTCTACACTCTAAACTAACTCTAATGAGTAATGCACCATAACTGGAGGGACAGCAGTGTCAGGTCAATGTGAGGAATGGACACAGCAAGCCCCTACTCCTATTCCTCATCTTTACACTGTTTGAAAAAAGTCAGTCCTGCAAACCTAAACACACTAGTAAATGTTTCCAGCATTATAGTTCATTTCAGAATCATGTTCTCATAGCTCAAGACTTGACTGACTTGCACAGACATCCTCGATACAGATCTTGATGTTTCTTCATTTTTTTTAAACACATTATCAGGGGAGAGCGCGAACGCAGTCCCCCACTACCAGAAATTATGCAGTCGAGATTCCCACATTTGGGGAATTCGCAGGGGTCAGCACAACCGGAGTGCAATGGCTGAGCCTCGCCCTGGGTGAACCACCTTCTTGATCATGGTGTCTCCCCTGCCAGGTAAGTATGAGTTGTACAGCTCACAGGCAGGGAGCTCAATCTCAGCCACACCAGCCTCTCATAGGGTCATCACTACCTACACACACAAAACCCCACACGTACATAACCTTAACAGTGTTCTTAAAGTTAAATACACTATTAATACGTCTATACTTAGTCTCTGACACCAGTGGTATCTTTTATTTGATGCCACTGGATATCTTTCCCATCATGCAATGCTGCATTTCCCCGTCACACAGACAAAATAAAACTCACCAGCTGTCCCTGCTCTACCTCAAACTACAGACAAAGCAACTGCAAGTAATCCTACGTTTATCAATGAGCAGTGGCATGTTTGAGATGTTTTCATCGACATTTTAAATGGGAGAAACAACCGTAAAACACTAACAAAGAGTCCATCCTCCCTCTCTCCCTTCTCCCCTCCCCCTCTCAGCACACATGCTCGAGGTCACATACTGTTTCACAATGTGCCACTGATGCTGGACTACAGACGCTACAGACTGCCATCTAGTGTCCTAAACATCACACCATGCAGGAGGTCTGGGATGGTTTAAAAACCACTGCATACAACAGATAGATTCCCAATTAACTTGTACATTACAAAATGACAAAATATGTCTGAAGCTTTTGATGAAGCTTGTTATTTTTATGTCATTTCACATTCAACACACACACATTCAGTTTTTTAATTCCATTTTACTATCTGACTTTGAATTTCTTGAAGGACTGGACATGGCTGAGTAAAGCAAGAAAGGACCACACCAGAAATTTGTTGAAGAGAACTACTTCAATATATGGAACTTACTCCACAATGGGGGTCTTTCATTAGTTTTCTTTTCAACACTTTAATGGGGGTGCACCGTTCCTGGAGGTACTGCAATACCAGGTCGATGCGTGGAGTGGACGGAGCAAGCCCCTATTCCATCTCCCTGTTCCAAAAATCAATTTAATATATGGTCCCCGGGTAGGGGACGTATCAGATATTAAACTGATAAGAACAGATACTACACTTGATCTTAGCCAAAAGGCCGAGAAGCGATGCTGAGCAGACTGAGAAGGTGGAGCCTCATTCCAGGCACCCTCACACTCACTTATGGTTCAACATAATGTCCATTATTACACAGAATACTGAGAAAGAAAAGAAAGGTTAAACATTATCTACGGCACAAATAGGCCAAAAAAAACACGTTTTCACACTTATCTGTGGTGTACAGACTTAAAAAACGCCAACTGACGGTTATTTTCGGTCACATGGGGTCCTTCTGCCCAATGAGCAGTCAGCATGAAGGAGAACTGTAAAATCATATGTATGTCCAAATACCAGCAACATTGTACGTTCATGGGGGTAAGTTGTATTGGTCAGATTACATACAACCATTGTTTATGAGCAGAATTATGAGAATGAGAAAAAAACAACCTAAAAACGAACATTTAAAATTATGCTGACACACTGCAGGATTGAGCTTTGTCTCCCTCTTGTGTGGAAAGACCAGACAGCCAACCAAAGGGGAGAGAAGCCACCCGACAAACAAGCCATCAGACTGACCCACTTTTTGAGTTAGGCATGGTCTTTTTAGGAAAGACTGCATGCATCGTGCTTTGTATAGAGCAGCTGAACGTTCTAGATGCCTGGCCAAGGACATTAGTCCTCCACACCCCTGACTTGAAGTTGAGAGAGAGCCCTTTCCCCCACTGACACACACTCTAGACATCACATCCTGTTTCCCAATGTGCTGCTGCTGAACTGTACAGACTGCCATCTAGTGTCCTAAACATCACACCATGCAGGAGATCAGGAACGATATGTAAACTCGTGATGGGCAGATAAAGTTACTTGAAGAATTAAAGCTTTTCATGGAATTGGTTCCCTTGGACAAAACCTCATCTGGCACCTAATTTGCTCCACTCAGCCATCTGCAGCATTTTACAGGGGAATTATTGGGTTGACTTGTATACTCTTCCACTTTGATAAATTAACTGTCTGTTAAGAAATAATTATCTTCAGGGAAACTAAGGTGAATGTGCATGTGCTAAATATGAACATTTTTCATTTTTCATTTAGTAATAATTTCAGCAGTCTTTTGACGAGGGAAGTTTATGCTAAGGCTTTGGGCATCATCACATAAATCATCGATAGGAGCGTCAACATGCTCTTCGCAAAAATATTTCCTGGATTACTCTGCTGATCATTGTGTTTTCCCTTTTCTGTTCACTGTTTCCATTGTTTTTCCATTGTTCTGTTTAATGACTGTTACGTGGTGTTTTTCACTTTGACTCAGGGTCTGATCTGACCACATTTGGTTTTGAGAACTGTCTCAACTGTTTTGAGGCAATCTGGTTTTGCAGGAAGACTCAGGTTTTGTGAGTGTAGAGTTAAAATTGGGTTTTGTGTTTACGGTTCAGAGAAAAGGATGGAAGGCTATAGGAAATAAGCTTGTGCTAAAAATTGAACAGCATATTCCAGTGATACTGTCAAAATTTGCACAAAGGAATTTTCTGGTTATTCCTACCACACAACACAACAGACCTACTATATACTGAGGAATCAGACACCATGTGTTCCTATCTATCATTTGCTAACACTACAAATCTCCCTAACATGCAATTACCATACAGTTATGATACTTCAGTTTTCTTTTTGAACACGTTATCAGGGGAGAGCGCGAACGCAGTCCCCCACTACCAGAAATTATGCAGTCGAGATTCCCACATTTGGGGAATTCGCAGGGGTCAGCACAACCGGAGTGCAATGGCTGAGCCTCGCCCTGGGTGAACCACCTTCTTGATCATGGTGTCTCCCCTGCCAGGTAAGTATGAGTTGTACAGCTCACAGGCAGGGAGCTCAATCTCAGCCACACCAGCCTCTCATAGGGTCATCACTACCTACACACACAAAACCCCACACGTACATAACCTTAACAGTGTTCTTAATGTTAAATACACTATTAATACGTCTATACTTAGTCTCTGACACCAGTGGTATCTTTTATTTGATGCCACTGGAAACCTTTCCCATCATGCAATGCTGCATTTCCCCGTCACACAGACAAAATAAAACTCACCAGCTGTCCCTGCTCTACCTCAAACTACAGACAAAGCAACTGCAAGTAATCCTACGTTTATCAATGAGCAGTAGGATGTTTGAGATGTTTTCATCGACATTTTAAGAGGCAGAAACAACCGTAAAACACTGACAAAGAGTCCCCCTCCCGCTCCCTCTCCCCTCCCCCTCTCAGCACACATGCTTGACGTCACATCCTGTTTCACAATGTGCCACTGATGCTGGACTACAGACGCTACAGACTGCCATCTAGTGTCCTAAACATCACACCATGCAGGAGGTCTGGGATGGTTTAAAAACCACTGCATGCAACAAAGCTAAAAGCGCCTCACAGGGAGGTTGGATAGTTTTTTTTGGTGCATTTATTGAAAACATACATGTTGAATACTATAGTCCCGTAGATGTCTGGGAAGAGTAAATATGGTGCCGCACAAACAGGGCTGCCCCTGACCACAATGTGACCCTAAGTGCAAAAGACAAAAGGCCTCGCCTGTACCAAAAACTCAAATTGTGTCCTTCCCATGAACTACGAGTCTGTTTTGGATTGTAAGAGCCCCCCCCTTGACAAAAACTGCAATTCTGTCATGCTGTTTATGCATGTATGAAGGGGCAGCCCTGCACACAAAGATTTGTTGAAACAGATTATTTCCATAATCTATGAACCTGTTTTGGACTGTAAAGTACTACTTTTTAGCTTTTTGCATGAATTTGCTTTTAACAATATAATGGGGGTGCACCGTTCCTGGAGGTACTGCAATACCAGGTCGATGCGTGGAGTGGACGGAGCAAGCCCCTATTCCATCTCCCTGTTCCAAAAATCAATTTAATATATGGTCCCCGGGTAGGGGACGTATCAGATATTAAACTGATAAGAACAGATACTACACTTGATCTTAGCCAAAAGGCCGAGAAGCGATGCTGAGCAAACTGAGAAGGTGGAGCCTCATTCCAGGCTCCCTCACACTCACTTATGGTTCAACATAATGTCCATTATTTCACAGAATACTGAGAAAGGCAAAAAGGTTAAACATTTTCTGAGTTATAAATGGGCCAAAACAAAAAACATGTTTACACACTTATCTGAGGTGTACAGACTTTAAAAATGCCAACTGATGGTTATTTTCTGGTCACATGGGGTCCTTCTGCCCAATGAGCAATCACTATGAAGGAGAACTTTAAACTTATATGCATGTCCAAATAACAGTAACATTATATGTTCATGGGTTTTTTCATGGGTGTAGAGTTAAAATTGGGTTTTGTGTTCACGGTTCAGAGTAAAGGATGGAAGACTACACTGTTTCCATTGGTTTTCCTTTTTTTTGTTCTGTTTAATGACTGTTACGTGGGTGTTTTTCACTTTGACTCAGGGTCTGATCTGACCACATTTGGTTTTGAGAACCGTTTCAACTGTTTTGAGGCAATTTGGTTTTTGCAGGTCGACCCAGGTTTTGTGAGTGTAGAGTTAAAATTGGGTTTTGTGTCTACGGTTCAGAGAAAAGGATGGAAGGATACAGGAAATAAACTTGTGCTAAAGATTATTATTATTAAAATTATTTAAAACATAAACCTCATAATGTGCAGCAGCCTAACAGCATATTCCAGTGACACTGTCAAAATTTGGACAAAGAAATTTTCTGGTTATTGCTACCACACAATGCAACAAACCTACGATATACTGAGGAATCAGACACCATGTGTTCCTATCTATCATTTGATAACACACTACAAGTCTCTCTAGCATACATTTACCATATAGTAATGATACTTAAGTTTTATTTTTGAACACGTTATCAGGGGAGAGCGCGAACGCAGTCCCCCACTACCAGAAATTATGCAGTCGAGATTCCCACATTTGGGGAATTCGCAGGGGTCAGCACAACCGGAGTGCAATGGCTGAGCCTCGCCCTGGGTGAACCACCTTCTTGATCATGGTGTCTCCCCTGCCAGGTAAGTATGAGTTGTACAGCTCACAGGCAGGGAGCTCAATCTCAGCCACACCAGCCTCTCATAGGGTCATCACTACCTACACACACAAAACTCCACACGTACATAACCTTAACAGTGTTCTTAACGTTAAATACACTATTAATAAGTCTATACTTAGTCTCTGACACCAGTGGTATCTTTTATTTGATGCCACTGGATATCTTTCCCATCATGCAATGCTGCATTTCCCCGTCACACAGACAAAATAAAACTCACCAGCTGTCCCTGCTCTACCTCAAACTACAGACAAAGAAACTGCAAGTAATCCTACGTTTATCAATGAGCAGTGGCATGTTTGAGATGTTTTCATCGACATTTTAAATGGGAGAAACTACTATGAGTCTACTATGAAACTATGAGCTTGTTTTGAATTGTAAATTCCAACATTTCAGCTATAAGCTTAACTGTGCTTTTAACAGTATAATGGGGGTGCACCGTTCCTGGAGGTACTGCAACACACACACACACACACACACACACACACACACACACACACACACACACACACACACACACACACACACACACACACACACACACACACACACACACACACACACACACACACACACACACACACACCTTGCTCTTAGCTACAAGGAGGTGCGGGCTGGTGACACCGCAGCCCACTCGGGTGCGCTGCCTGGGGCAGCTGGTGTTGACCTTCGGGAAATAGAGCGGGCAGACGTTCAAGTGGCTGGTGGAAACTGATGTGGGCTACATTAAATGCTAAGTACGTTGCCCTAAACAGAATCACAGTGCGTACAGTTGTGTTCTTCATGAATTCAAGATGTGATGTTCACTTACGTTACGTTAACGTTCCAGTGTCCTGAATCGCCACATCAAGGAGGCTCGCCGTCCAGACCGGGAGGCCATCAAGGATGAGTGGGTCAAGGAGTCACTGCTGGACTATGTGCAGCTGTTCCCTGCCGCGTCCTGCCACCTGGAGGTAAATGTCGATGGGGCCATTTATGGCCAGGGCCGCTCCTTCCAGGAGATGTGGCAGTGGTACAACCTGCACAAGCGCCTGCACGCTGACCCTCAGTCCGGCAGTGACCGTGAGCGCAGGATGGCACTGGAGGCACACGCGTCTGTGAAGCAGTGGCTTGCCATGAAGGAGGAGGACATCTCTTCCAAATCACTGAAAAGATTCAGACAGTACGTCCTCGACAAGGGGGTAGGTTAAAATGCTTATCGTTTACACATTACATATTGTTTTTCTTTACACATTATAACTACATTCAAGAGCTGTAATTAAATTGTATATTACAGAAGGCCCAGCTGGATGCAGCCCCTCCACCTCCCGCTGCATCATCAGCTCCCACCTGGGGAGGTGATGCTTTGTTGGTCAAAGCTCTCGCTACCTTCAGTACCCTCCATACATTCAGTATGCGAGTACACTGAGGTCTTTGATATCACCATGGCAGAAATCCTTCATTATCAAATTACACAACGTACAGCAAAATGTCAACTAAAGTCTGTTGTTGTCAGACATTGCCAGGAGAGAGAGCACACAGCGAAAGGGGGGGCCAGGCAGCCGAGCAACAGGAGCCACCTGCGGCGCACATCCTGTCAGCATTGGCGGTAAGTTGCAGAGAAATGTTGTGTAGCGCACAGAGAGCCAGATCATGTATGAAGAGTGGCACCGCATGTGGGAGTCCAGCCCCAGCGGTCTCCCCGAGGCAGATGTGGCGGGGGAGTACCTGCACAGGAAGGACCTCTACACCACTCTCCTCACCCAGTACACGCAGGCCGGAAAGATCACAAGTCAGATTTCATTTCCCCGCGACAGGAACACGAGCTCTGGTGCAGTTGCCACCTGGCCCGTGACATGCCTGTAACAGAAGAAAGAGAAAAGAACACACATTTCATCTGGTATATATTAATGTCGTTCGTGTCAATTAAACTGTGCACGTTTGCTCCCCACTTTCAGGCTTCCTTACCATGGACTTTCAGAGGCCACCGCCGAGGAGAGAACTGCCCTCACCACGGCTCCTCAGTAAGGCCTTCCTCATGTCGGAGGCCTACGATATGGAGGACAACTGGACCCAGATCTTGTCCACCTTTGGCCGGGTCGTCAAGTATGACTCCACCAAGAAGGTACATTTCTAAAACTACGGTTCAAACCACAAACATCACCACCACCCGAAGTACGCTCTGTTCAAGTCCACGCTCTCGACCGCCATCTTTGCGTACAATCTGGGTAACATGGCACTCCTCCTGCAGGCAATGCACGCTGGGCACCTGAGCAAGTATGACTCCCTGATGGACAGTGAGCTCATCGAGACACAAGTCTCCAAGTACGACCAGTGGATCCTGGATGCACTCGCAGACCAGAAGCCTTGTTTGCGAAGAACATCACCGACCAAGGATGGGGCATCCTCCGTGGGCAGCAGAGCATTGCGACCAGCTCGCAAACCCCAGCGCTAGAACTGCCGGAGGCTGCACACGAGCTGACCACAGGTCAAGTACGAGGTCGCAGGGGTCAAAATGTAATACCTTATAACTTTAAAAAAAAATGGAAGGGTTTTAATTTTCCCAATGTTAAGTTATCAACTTTCAATACTTTTCAAGACCCCATAGACACCCTGTCACATATTAACCTGTGGGCTTAGGTTCAATTATAATTAAATAATAATCTACAATACATCTATTTCTATTATGCTTACTGTGCCAAACACTTTGTTTCCAAATAAGCTTTGACTCATTGTCAGCATTGTCGAATCACTTCACTAAATGTGATCCTAACAACCCAAACATCTTTCTACACTCTAAACTAACTCTAATGAGTAATGCACCATAACTGGAGGGACAGCAGTGTCAGGTCGATGTGAGGAATGGACACAGCAAGCCCCTACTCCTATTCCTCATGTTTACACTGTTTGAAAAAAGTCAGTCCTGCAAACCTAAACACACTAGTAAATGTTTCAAGCATTATAATCCATCTCAGAATCACGTTCTCACATGGACTGAACTCAAATGGTTCAAGATTTGACTGACTTGCACAAACATCCTCAATACAGATCTTGATGTTTCTTCATTTTTTTTTAAACACATTATCAGGGGAGAGCGCGAACGCAGTCCCCCACTACCAGAAATTATGCAGTCGAGATTCCCACATTTGGGGAATTCGCAGGGGTCAGCACAACCGGAGTGCAATGGCTGAGCCTCGCCCTGGGTGAACCACCTTCTTGATCATGGTGTCTCCCCTGCCAGGTAAGTATGAGTTGTACAGCTCACAGGCAGGGAGCTCAATCTCAGCCACACCAGCCTCTCATATGGGTCATCACTACCTACACAATGACAAAACCACTGCTAATACAACTTTGTCTCAACCTGGAGCTACTCACCCATTGTGGAATGAGAGGAATGTTTCATTATATCATATATACTACTGAGATCTACAGCAATAAGTCCAACATAGACCTCTTTGAAGAATAACTGGGGATTTTTCCCATCATGCAACACTGCATTTCACCATCACATGGTAAGACTAGAACTTATCAGCCGCCTCCATTCTTCCTCCAACTACAGATTAACAGCTCAAAAGCTACTTCAAAAAAGCCAACATGTCTCACAGAGCAGTATTATATTAACCCATTTAGACCTGAGCATGCCTAATAAATAGGCCTGTTTTTGCCTGAGCGACATTCTGTACACGGGCTCCTAAAACCTGAGGATTTTCAGAAAAATTGAGCCCTTACTTAAACCTTCCTTTCTCAGCCTCTATAGCAGCTAGGGTATGAAATAAAAAAAAACATTTGATAGCTTATGCCTTTGGCTTTCATTTGAACTTACTTGCTTTGCCATAATCTTCAGAAATACTTAAAAAAGAAAAATCAATAAAATGACAATAACGTGTAAAACAAATTGTACCAATTGTTTTTTTTGTTTTTGTTTTTTTTCCAGAGAAGAGCATCGTCAAATCAACACGTGTTTTATGTATGGCACAAACAGAAACAGAAACGGAAACAGAAACTGTCAAATCAATACGTGTTTGTATGCATTTAGACCAACACACACACCCCACCTTTCACATCCCCAATGCGTATTTCAGCCAATCAGAAAACATTATTAGGCATATGCTCTTACAGAGCCAGCATCGCTGAATGCAGCACGAACGTTACTCCCGGCATTAATGGTAAATACGCATAGATGCTGCAGCCGGTCTTAAAGGTAAACGCACACAGATGAGTCTCCCGGTCAAAATGGGTTCATCTAAATTAAAGTCAGCTGCTGCTGCACTGTTGTGTACTTTTCACTGATCTGATCTGAACTGATGGTACTGATTGTTGTCTCCCAACAAGGTAACAACAAGGCAACAAGTTGACACAGCTGAAAATTTGGAACGTGCGAAATCCTCCATCATAGAGGAGTGGGGAATGACATCTAAGAAAACATGTCTGGTCACTGATGGTGCATCAAGCATGATTGCCTGTGGCAAAGAACTGAAGCGGTATGTGTTGCTCAGTCATTGAATTTAATTGCGAAGAAGGCTCTTGAGCTAAGTATTTTTTTTTCATAGTTTACTTTATGAGCTCGCTATTAGGTACTTGTGCAACCCTGCCTCCTCACTACCCTGTGAAAGGGTTTTCTCCAAAGCCGGAGAAGTTGTTTCAAAAAAGAGAAACAGGCTGAGTCCTAGCACTGTAGAAAAGACATTGTTTTTAAATAAAAATCAATGCCAGTATGCATAAACAGGGTCCCATTTTTCACCACAGTATTCACAAGCATTGTGCTTTTTCACCACAGTATTCACAAGCATTGTCCTTTTTATCACAGTATTCACAAGCATTGTCCTTTTTAATCACAGTATTCACAAGCATTTTCCTATTTCATCACAGTATTCACAAGCATTGTGTTTTTTCACCACAGTATTCACAAGCATTGTCCTTTCATCACAATATTCACAAGCATTGTCCTTTCATCACAATATTCACAAGCATTGTGATTATGCCAATGTTGACTGTCGCCAGCCAAGAGCAATAACAGTTTTGACCAGCAGGGGTCTTTGTGTGCACAAGAAGCCGAGAGGAAAGAAACCATTGCCAAAGCAATTTGCTGGAAAGCTTCAATGCTTCAGGAAGCTTCATTTGGCCATCACAAGAAAAAAGTCAGGACTGCTTTTTTTCCCCAGTGTCCCTGATACTCTTCTGCATGTTGTGGACTATAATGACAACATTTCAGCCACAGGCTTTAATTTACTTTCAACAGTATCATGGGGGTGCACCGTTCCTGGAGGTACTGCAATACCAGGTCGATGCGTGGAGTGGACGGAGCAAGCCCCTATTCCATCTCCCTGTTCCAAAAATCAATTTAATATATGGTCCCCGGGTAGGGGACGTATCAGATATTAAACTGATAAGAACAGATACTACACTTGATCTTAGCCAAAAGGCCGAGAAGCGATACTGAGCAAACTGAGAAGGTGGAGCCTCATTCCAGGCTCCCTCACACTCACTTATGGTTCAACATAATGTCCATTCTTACACAACATACGGAGAAAGGCAAAAAGGTTTAACATTTTCTGAGTTATAAATGGGCCAAAACAAAAAACATGTTTACACACTTATCTGAGGTGTACAGACTTTAAGAATGCCACCTGATGGTTATTTTTGGTCACATGGTGTCCTTTTGGCCAATGAGCAGTCAGTATGAAGGAGAACTTTAAAATCATATGCAATGTCCAATTAACATAGTAAGATATTACTAATAATATAAGTTGCATTGTTTAGATTACATACAACTATTGTTTATGAACAGAATTATGAGAATGAGGAAAGAAACAACTTAAATGCTGACACACTGCTGGATTGAGCTTTGTCTCCCTCTTGTGCGGAAAGACCAGACAGCCAACCAAAGGGGAGAGAAGCCACCCGACAAACAGGCCATCAGACTGACCCACTGTTTGAGTTAGGCATGGTCTCATTAGGAGAGACGGCATGCACTGTACTTCGTACACAGCTGCTCATTGTTCTAGATGCCTGGCCAAGCGCATTAGTCCTCCACACCCCTGACTTGTAGTTGAGAGAGAGCCCCCTCCCCCACTGACACACACTCTAGACATCACATCTTGTTTCTCAATGTGCTGCTGCTGAAAGACAACTCTCTCAATGATCTTTGGCAAAAATGCAAGGTTAGAGATGGATCTGTAGTTACTTATTACTGAAGCAACCAGATCAGGCTTTTTAAGAGAGTTTTGATTGCTGCAGTTTTCAGGGCTTTTCAGCTTGTCCATAGAGGAGCCACATACTTTTTGTCTTATCCTCTGAATTTTGTCTGCAAAAGAAGGCTGCAAAGTCATTGCAGGATGTCATGCAAAAGTTTTTTCACAATACCAGAGAGCACAACAGACTGCTTGAAACATGGAACCCCAGTCCTCTATCCAACTGCTTAAACAGTCTCGCTAACTCAGTCAACCCTAGACTTCATGCAGGTCAGTGGCAGGATGAATTAAGCACCAAGCCCAGCAACCCGGTTGACTTCCAGCAAGCTGAAAACCACCTTGACAGTCCTGGAGTGCCCCCGAGCAAATGCTCTAACCACTTTACTGCACAAAAACAACAAACAAAAAAAGGTCAATGGAGACAACTAGCGCCCCACATTGCTTATGCCTAACAGGAATAGGGTTCCAAGTAACTTTTCAGTCCGTACATCCACTGGTAGCTGCAGAAACACCTGCTTTAACCAGCCAAACTCACTTGAGTATACATTTAGTGGAGTACACAGACAGTGTACTAAAAAAACAAATGATTAGCCCCAACAAAATAAAAGAGCACCTCCAAAATCAGTGTGAAACAGATTTAGGGTTAGTTGACCCAGCGGTGACCAGCTTGTTCATTTGGTCAGTGAACTCTGGGGTTTTGGTGGGTGTGGAAAGTGGATCCTCACATATTTTTAATGTTGAAGGTGGAGAATCCTCTTCCTGTGTGCCCTGACTCTCACAGGACAGGATCTCACGTCAGCTGGGGGTTGTGCATCTTCATGATGAAATTTATCTCCTGTCTGTTTTGGCTTATTGCGTGTCTTGTCCTTGGTGAAGGGAACAGATTGGTAACGCAGGCAGAAAGGTGTGTTGGACACAAGCAGTTTGACTCCTGACCTATTCAGGAAGAGTCCATCATTTGAAAAGATGTATGCAGTCCCAGAAAAATTTGAAATTGTCCAAAAACTGTAGGAAATGAGCATCACAAGCTGTCAGAGCCGTCAATCTGCTGAATCTCTCAGCACCTCTTCTGACAATAGGAGAGACCACTGATTAAAACCTCAACATCCAAGAGCTGACTGTGTTCAACAGATCAGGAAAATGTTGTTTGAGCATTTCTGTTTATTGTCTACCCATGTTCCAAGGGGCAGATTTCCTCTTCGGTGCTGCCCCAAGGGTGTTCCAGGGAGCGCTTCCATGAGAGGATTTACTGCAGAGATCACAGCAATCCTGTTTCTTTGCAGTCTTATCAGTGCTAACCAGTCGTGTCAGCAGCATATTCCAGTGACACTGTCAAAATTTGCACAAAGGAATTTTCTAGTTATTGCTACCACACAATGCAACAAACCTACGACATACTGAGAAATCAGACACCATGTGTTCCTATCTATCATTTGATAACACACTACAAATCTCTCTAACATACATTTACCATATAATAATGATACTTAGGTTTTCTTTTTGAACACGTTATCAGGGGAGAGCGCGAACGCAGTCCCCCACTACCAGAAATTATGCAGTCGAGATTCCCACATTTGGGGAATTCGCAGGGGTCAGCACAACCGGAGTGCAATGGCTGAGCCTCGCCCTGGGTGAACCACCTTCTTGATCATGGTGTCTCCCCTGCCAGGTAAGTATGAGTTGTACAGCTCACAGGCAGGGAGCTCAATCTCAGCCACACCAGCCTCTCATAGGGTCATCACTACCTACACACACAAAACCCCACACGTACATAACCTTAACAGTGTTCTTTACATTAAATACACCATTAATACGTCTGTACCTTGTCTCTGACACCAGTGGCATCCTTTATTTGATGCCACTGGATATCTTTCCCATCATGCAATGCTGCATTTCCCCCGTCACACAGACAAAATAAAACTCACCAGCTGTCCCTGCTCTACCTCAAACTACAGACAAAGCAACTGCAAGTAATCCTACGTTTATCAATGAGCAGTGGCATGTTTGAGATGTTTTCATCGACATTTTAAGTGGGAGAAACAACCTTAAAACCAGACAAACAGTCCCCCTCCCCCGCCTCTCAGCACACAAGCTTGACGTCACATCCTGTTTCACAATGTGGCACTGATGTTGGACTACAGACGCTACAGACTGCCATCTAGTGTCCTAAACATCACACCATGCAGGAGGTCTGGAACAGTATATAAACCACTGCATGCAAGCTCAAAGCGCCTAAGGAGGAGGGTATAGTGAAAAGACAATATGACCACTATGTCTCAAACATTTTAACAAGACAGCATTGAATTAACATCAGAGATTACCCCCTCCTTGATGGCCCTTCCAGGCCAGGTCAGAAGTCAACTGATGAAGCTTTTGGGACTTTTGAAACCTCTGCAATAAACTTGCAGATTACAGAATGACGCCTCCTCTCTGGCACAAGATCAGGAGAAAGATTTAGTGATGAGACAAGCTTTGTTGGATCTTCAGACCATGTGCAGAGTATGCCAGGAAGTATTTTGCTAATTAATTAAATTTCAGTGACCACTAGCTTATTTTTTGAAGGACTGTACCTTTATTGAAAGCAAATGCATGTTCCATACTATTGTCCCATAGATGGCTGAGTAATCAAAGTGCCACACAAACAGCACCACCCCTGACCAATTTGGGGGCTGAAGCGAAAAAGACAAAAGGGCCCCACATGCCAAAAAACTGCTATTTTGTTGTGCATGTTCTGCCTGTAGGCAGAGGCAACTGTTCCTGGTGGAACGGATGCTTCAGGAGGAAACAGCCAAGGCAACTGTTCCAGTGGTGAGGGAACTGGGAGAGCACTTCATCAGGCTCCTCAGAGATAAACTTTTTAAAGTTCACAGCATGAGCATCCTGTCACTGGCGACTCTTTTAGACCCAAGATACAAAACACTTGGCTTTTTCAGTCCAACAAAGGCAGAGGAAGCTGTAAAAAGGCTGATCTTTGAATGTGCAAATGTATTGGGATCAGGAGAGGCACATTCATCATCAGCTGCAAAACCTGGTCAGTATATTTGCTTTTGTTTGAAGTATTTTTTTAAATTACGTCATTTTCATTATCTCAATTTACCTTTCAGGAAACAAACTGTGGAGTCATTTAGATGACATGGTGTCACAATCAAGAAAAGCCACCAATGTTACTGCTGATGCCACCGTGGATGTCCAGGGGTACCTGGCTGAAGCTAATATTAACAGGACTGAAGATCCACTTTACGACTGGCAGAGGTGCGGGTATCCCGACCTTTATAAGCTCGCTATTAGGTACTTGTGCTACCCTGCCTCCTCACTACCCTGTGAAAGAGTTTTCTCCAAAGCCGGAGAAGTTGTTTCAAAAAAGAGAAACAGGCTGAGTCCCAGCACTGTAGAAAAGACATTGTTTTTAAATAAAAATCAATGAAGTGACAATCATCCCAGTATGCATAAACAGGGTCCCATTTTTCACCACAGGACTCACAAGCATTTCCCTATTTCACAACAGTATTCACAAGCATTGTCCTTTTTATCACAATATTCACAAGCACAGATATGAAACCAACACAGCAATTTTAACATAACCATCTCATCTCCTGCTGGATTCATTTTAAACGCTGGCTGAAATTGAACACTTTTTTCTTTGCATGTCTTCACATTACCCACACATTGATGAAAAAGATTACATGCATGTGATTATGCCCATGTTGACTTTGTTAACGAGCCAAGAGCTCGTCATAACAGTTCAAATGACAATGAAAGTTTTGACCTGCAGGGGGCTTTGTGTACACATGAAGCCTCGAGAAATGAACCCTTTGCCAAACCAATGTGCTGGAAAGCTTCAACACTTCACAAAGATTCATTTGGCCATAACTAGCATGAGTCTACTTTAAACAATACAATGGGGGTGCACCGTTCCTGGAGGTACTGCAATACCAGGTCGATGCGTGGAGTGGACGGAGCAAGCCCCTATTCCATCTCCCTGTTCCAAAAATCAATTTAATATATGGTCCCCGGGTAGGGGACGTATCAGATATTAAACTGATAAGAACAGATACTACACTTGATCTTAGCCAAAAGGCCGAGAAGCGATGCTGAGCAATCTGAGAAGGTGGAGCCTCATTCCAGGCACCCTCACACTCACTTATGGTTCAACATAATGTCCATTCTTACACAGAATACTGAGAAAGGCAAAAAGGTTCAACATTTTCTGAGTTATAAATGGGCCAAAACAAAAAACATGTTTACACACTTATCTGAGGTGTACAGACTTTAATAATGCCAACTGATGGTTATTTTTGGTCACATGGGGTCCTTCTGCCCAATGAGCAATCACTATGAAGGAGAACTTCAAACTTATATGCATGTCCAAATAACAGGAACACTGTATGTTCATGGGTTTTTCATGGGTGTAGAGTTAAAATTGGGTTTTGTGTTCACGGTTCAGAGAAAAGGATGGAAGGCTACACTGTTTCCATTGGTTTTCCTTTTTTGTGTTCTGTTTAATGACTGTTACGAGGTGTTTTTCACTTTGACTCAGGGTCTGATCTGACCAACATTTGGTTTTGAGAACTGTCTCAACTGTTTTGAGGCAATTTGGTTTTGCAAGAAGACTCAGGTTTTGTGAGTGTAGAGTTAAAATTGGGTTTTGTGTTTACGGTTCAGAGAAAAGGATGGAAGGCTACAGGAAATAAACTTGTTATTGCGGCTAACTGAGGACCAATAAAATTCGTGCCGCAGTAGGCTAAGCAGGGGAAACCATCAATGTCTTACGCGCACATGAATGAGCCAATGTCCACACTTGCTTCTTGGTTTGCGTGGTTTATTACTTACAGTCTTCAAACACTTCTGACTTCATTTAGACTCAGGCGACGCAAAGTAAAATAAACCTTCCATCTGTGCAGTCCGTGAGATCCGTGCGATCCGTGCGGTACACAAGAGGTAGCCTTCCCCGTGCTCACCCTACGCCATTCAAACTTCCCGCCCCGGCGTGCCGGCAAGGCTAATTATAAGGCTCCCAAATGCGCACCGCCCACACCCACCCAATAATGATAAACGAGTGAACAAAAAATAACACAATCACACAAATCAATTCATAAATATAACAAAACCCAAACCATATGATTCCAACAAAAAACATAACCAATTTTGGCTCCTACATTCCGGCCCCTAATTATGCCCAGGCTATAATTATAAATGACGAAGTATATTGGAGGCAAAATTAAACACTAATAATCAGTATTGCATAATACTCTTTAGAAGCTGACTGCAGACACACTACAACTGGGTTATGTACTTATAAGAATAGTAGTTTTAAGTCATTCAGGTTGTAATCCCCACAGCTCCTCCCTAATCCTCTGCTTCTTGAAGAAGACATATTTTAGTGATGGGTCTTTTTAAGAATCCAGTTGTTGTTCTGATCTGGACCTGGCGAACATGTCCCCTTCTATCCTTCTCTGCCTCCACGACTCTTCCAGTGATCCATGAATTGCGTGGAGCAGTTTCATCCACAATAATGACCAAGTCTCCAGGAGCAAAGTTGCGCTTAATGCCCTGCCACTTCTGCCTCTCCTGAAGCAGGGGCAAATACTCTCTAACCCATCGCCTCCAGAACAAATCCGCCATATATTGGACCTGCCTCCAACGTCGACGGGCATAGACATCTTCTTTCTGGAACACTCCTGGTGGCAATGACGGTTTGCGCTTCAGCAGCAAGAGATGGTTGGGTGTCAGCGCTTCCAAGTCATTTAAATCAGTTGACGCTTTAGTTATGGGACGGCTGTTGATGATGGCTTCAACCTCACAAAAAACTGTGTGGAGGCCCTCCTCGTCAAGGCTCTGTGTTCTCAAGGTGGAATTCAAGACTTTACGCACAGACCTTATTAGCCGCTCCCACACTCCACCATGATGAGACCCAGCAGGGGGGTTGAAACTCCACTTCACACCCTTCTGGAGGAGTTCATCACTGATCTGCACATGGTTCCATCTTCCTATTGCTTCCCTCAATTCGCGCTCGGCCCCGACAAAGTTTGTCCCATTGTCCGACCGCAACTCAAGCACTTGACCTCGTCTTGCCACGAAGCGTCTGAAGGCATGGACAAAGGAGTCTGTGTCCAAGGATGACAACACCTCCAAGTGTACAGCTCTCACAGCCAGGCATGTAAAGATTACTCCGTACCTCTTAATCATAGTTCTACCACGCTTAATCTCAAAGGGCCCGAAGCAATCCACCCCGGTCCGGGTGAAAGGCGGCTCATCAGGAGAAACTCTATCATATGGCAGATCTGCCATGTACTGATTGCCTGGTGCTGCATTCAGTCGACGACAAACCACACACCCTGACAGAGTCTTCCTTATGGCAACGCAGGCGCCTGGGATCCAATACTTCTGGCGCAACTGTGACAGCATGTGGTTACGTCCACCATGACCAGTGGCTTGATGCACATAATGGAGAATGAGCATAGAGATATGGAGGTCTTTAGCCAGTATGGCAGGATGTCTTGCCTCATCTGGCATGGCTGCACGATCAAGCCTACCACCAACTCTTAATACATCATCCTCCAGAACAGGGTCAAGCCTGTAGATATGGCTGTTCTTCTTCACCTTTCCTCCATTTTGCAGGCAGGCCAGTTCATCCGGAAACCTCATTCTTTGACAAAAACAAACGATTGCCTTTTCAGCTCTGGCAAACTCCTCAACTGAAAGGGGTCCCTTCCCTGTGGCCTGTGCCTTAACGCTTTCCATCTCCTCCTGCAGTTTCCCTTCCAGCTGTTCTTTATCTGTATCGGACTGATCAAGAACTTCCTTCAACTGTCTCCTCCTCTGCCCAAGGTCAAACAATAACCTCCTGAACCGAAGCAGCCAGCCAACTGCCCTTCTCAGCCGAGTCCAAGAGGAGAAGTATTCAATGAAGCGCATGACTGCGTCAGTCTGTTCTTCCACCCGCACTGCATTTACAGAGACGGCTACCTTGACCTCAGGGTCTTCTGAAGAGATCTTCCCAGAGAGGTCAATGTTTACTGGCCATTTCTCTTCAGGTTCCATAAGAAAACTTGGTCCCAGCAGCCAAGCTTCAGACTTCAGGAACATGCTCACCCTAGCTCCCCTAGAGGCCAAGTCTGCAGGGTTACTGGCTGTGTTCACATACCTCCATTGCGATGGTTTAGATATGGAAAGAATCTCCGCTATTCGATTCGCCACAAAGGTTTTGAATCTTGAAGTCTTATTACCAATGTACTTCAGTACTGAGGTACTGTCGCTCCAGAAGACAGATCCTTGCAGCGGCATCCTCAACTCCTTTCTCCACAGCTTGTCCATCCTGCTTGCCACCACTGCAGCCGTTAACTCCATGCGGGGAATAGTAATGGATTTCAACGGTGCCACACGAGCCTTGCCCAATACAAAGGCGCAGTGAGCCTGTCCTTGGATGTTATGCTGTAACAGGTAAGTCACCGTGCCATATCCATCTTCACTTGCATCTGCAAAGTGGTGAAGCTGGGCAGAAGAAACTTCTCCAAAATCAGGAAGCTTAAAGCACCTGTCAACCTTGAATTCTTCTAGCTGATGGAGCTCCTGCAACCAGGTGGCCCATTCTTGAGCGACAGCATCTGGCAGTGCGTCATCCCAGCCCAGCCGACCTCTGCAGGTGCTTTGGAGAATTCTTTTAGCAACAAGTACAACTGGTGACAGGAATCCCAAGGGGTCGTAGATGGAACCGATGACCGATAAGATCCCTCTTCTCGTCAGGGGCCTGTCCCGCAGTGTTATCTTAAACTTGAAAGAGTCTGACTGGATGCACCATTGAGCCCCTAAGGCCCTCTCCACCGGCAAGATGCCACTGTCCAAATCCAGGCCCTTGACCTCAAGAGATCGGTCCTCTTGAGGTATAGCAGCTAGAACGGTGCGACTGTTGCTAACCCATTTTGTCAGCTGGAATCCGCCTTTTGCACAAAGAGCACGAAGCTCCTGATAAAGAGATATGGCCTCCTGTTCAGAGCCAACTGATGCCAGGCAATCATCAACATAAAAATTATAAAATACAGTGTCAACGGCCTTTTCACTGAACTGGGTTCGGTTGTCTTCCGCACATTTTCTCAAGGCAAAAGACGCACAGCTAGGAGAAGATGTAGCCCCAAACAAATGGACAACCATCCTGTGCTCCACCAGATCCTGCTCATATTCTCCATTCGGCCACCATAGGAACCGTAAAAGATCAGAGTTTGTTCTTGATACTCTGACCTGATGAAACATGGCCGTGATGTCTGCCATAAGCACAACAGGCTCCTTTCGGAATCTAGTTATGACTCCAACCAATGAGCTGGTGAGATCTGGGCCTTGAAGAAGTCGAGCGTTTAAAGATGCTCCCTGGAAGGTTGCTGCACAATCAAAGACAACTCGCAGCTTCTTCTTCTGAGGGTGGTACACCCCATGGTGTGGGATGTACCAAACCCTCCCGTCATCACGGCCGATCTCCTCTGCTGGCACTCTCTCAGCATAGCCCTTTGATATTATATCATTCATGAAGTCTGTATAGTGAGCATGAAACAGACAGTCCTTTGTAAACCTCCCTTTGAGACTAAAAGCACGCTGCACTGCAATATTCCTGTTGTTGGGCATTTTCATATCTCCTTTCTTCAAGGGCAAACCAATACTGTAATGCCCATCAACCAACTTGGCTGACTCAGTAACGGACTCCATGAACTCATGGTCTTCTCTTGACCACCCTGGCTGCTCATCTTGGACACATTCAGGGAAGTCGACCTTTGTCTGCTGCTCCCACAAATCCTGAGGTGTAACAACAGAAATCCTGTTGACTGTGACCTCTCGTTCAACACAGGTTGAGTCATTGATGCAGCCCCCTCTCAGTGGACCATTCACTGTCCAACCCAGTATGGTCTTCACTGCATAAGGGCCACCATCTGCACTTCGAATGACTTCCCATGGTTCCAAAGCTCTGGGAACATTTGCCCCAATGAGCAGATCCACCTCAGAATCAATTCCTGTTAACTTTACATCCTTCAGGTGTGTCCATTGCCGGAGGTCTTCCTGCCTGGGAATATTACCTTGGTGGACAGGCATAGATTTCTGCGTGAAGAGCTCTGGTAGCGCACAGAAACAGTCAGAGTCCAGACCAGCTACTTCCAGGTCCATCACAATGTGGCTGCTGACGACCTTCTCTTGACCCAATGTCCTGAGGAGGATGCCAGTTCTTCTTCCAGTAAGATTCAGCCTATTCATAAGGCGTTCAGTACAAAATGTAGCTGAACTTCCAGGGTCCAGGAAGGCATATGTAACAACAATTTCATTTCCCATTTTTGATTTCACCTGGACAGGCAAGACGGCAAGTGTACAATCACGCTCTCCGGCCCCAGTAAGCCCGCTAGATTGTACAGAGATTGGAACACTATCACTGGTTCCTGCTGCTTCTCTTGCAACTCCTTGATTCACCTTTGCTAAACCAGGTTCTGTTTCCTTTGAGCGGATGTGCAACAAGGTAGGATGCCTCAAATTGCACACCTTACAGAAGAGACGCTTTGTGCATTCTTTACTTGTGTGCCCAATGCACAGACAGCCATAGCACACGCCATTTTTCTTCAAAAAAGACATCTTGTCACTGTGCGCTTTCCTTTCCAATAAAAGACACAGGTCCAAGGCATGTCCTGCTCCACAGAACAAGCAACTCTTTGTGATAGGTGAAGCGCTCTCTCTCTCTATGTCACGTTCTAGCTTCTTATCGTGGCGTTGCATTCCTTTGTCTATAGTAGCAATGGTAGTGGCAAAGCTACTTCCTTTGGCCTTAGTAAAGTAAGGTCGAGGCTTAACATGTTTGGTTTCCCTTTTTACAGTGGCTGGAGGATCATGTAGCATTAAATCACCAAAAAGTGGGTCGCTCGCAATTTTAACCTGCCTCTCAATGAACTCAACGATGTCATTAAAGGAAGCTCTGCGACTTGATCTGTCTTGTAAATGACAGGCAACCTCCCTCCACCTCTCCTTGAGCTTGTATGGCAGCTTTTTCACCACTGTTTGCATGTTACTCGGTGTATCCAACTCCATACTAAAATTGACTCCTCTCATTGCATCGTTGCACTGTCTCAAAAAGATGCTGTATGCTTGTAGGGCCCTCACATCTTCTGATTTTATTATTGGCCAGGCGAATATCTTTCCCATATAAGCAGCAGCTATCTTCATAGGGTTACCGAAATGCTCATGTAAAAGCGACTTGGCCTTAGTGTATCCCTCTTCCTCAGGCAAGTGCTCACAGCCTCGAACCAATTCTCGAGGCTGACCTCTAGTGTATTGTTCGAGGAAATACAGGCGATCTTTGGCACTGTGGGATTTTTGCTCAATGTTGTGTTGAAATGACCTCATAAATGTTTGAAATTGTAATGGGTCTCCATCAAAGGTTTGCATGTCTCGTCTTGGGAGTAAAGAGAGATACTGCTGTTCTACTAACATAGATGTAATTTCATTCTGTTTTTGCAGGACTGTTGCTAGATGATCAGACTCAGACCTCTGCATTCCAGAAGTAGCGAGGAGTGGTTCAAACTGAGGCTGTAAATGTTCTGAAGGCAGGTGACTGGGCATGTCTTGAGAATGTGACACCATATTTTCTCTCAGAATTGGTTGTTGGTTAACTGGTATATTCTGAGAAGTTCTCAATTTAGGCCTTGCGCCCAGAAGATAGTCTCTTGCCACAACATGCTGTGGTGATTGCCCTGATGTCATGGGAACAAATACTTCAGCTCCCACGTTTAATGGACTCGCCTTGCTTTTCTCTCTTCCCAAATAATCCATTCCATTTGTTTTGCTCCCACTGATGTCGGAAGGACAAGACACTCTGAGGACATTCAAATGTGCTTCAGATGCAGCAATTTCCATCTCCATATCCAGTTCCTCTTTCCTTCTTCTAAGCAGCTGCTCTTCCTCTTCCAATGCATGTTTACCCTTTAGCATCCTTTGGCGGACCTTGAGTGCAGCCATTTCTGCCTCTGCCCTGATGCGTGCTGAGCGGATAGATGAAGTAGAGGATCGCTTTGATCTTCCAGAAAAATTAGAAGCACTGTCAGATGGTTTTATGTCATCATCCAGCTGCTTAGCAGAGTCTGCCATATTTCCAGCATACTGATTGTATTCAGTTAAGTGAACATCAGATGTAGGGTTCTCAACAACAGGCGCCTCCTCACTTAGTGGAGCATCAGTGAGGGAGTTTTCCGTATGGTCTGGATCTCCACTAACTTGGACCTTTACATCAGACAGCCATTTTGTGACTTCATCCATAAAAGAAGCATTATGCGCACGTATACGTGTGAACCAGGCACTTTGTTTGTCTTGCTCCTCTTGAGGAAGCATCGACATGACAGTGTTATGGAGCTGATTTGCATCTTTGAAAAGTGCTTCACAATTTTGAAGATGAGATTGTATGGCTTGTATATTTGGTTCATTTTTATCTTGCATTAGACCCTTTATTAGTTTTACAATACTTTTAAGTTTGTTAATCTTTGTTTGTCTTTCCTTTTGAATACCTTCAATTTTGTGTGCATATGCTTTAGCAGTAAGTACAACTTGTCTTTTTTGTGAATCTTCATTTCCATCTAAGCGCTCTTTAGGACACTCATTTAACCCTTCAGAACTCATTTTTCATTCACAAATAACCATAAGGTTACATCAATAACCATACCACCATGTGACTAATTCAACATCCACAATTCGCAGCAACATGGAATTGAAGCGCTCATTAGAGCACCAGCAGAATAATTCACAACAATCTTAAACAATATCATGTCTTTCAATCATATTGTCCTTTAGTCGTACTCAGCAACATTGTCAATCGGTAGTGAAACGCTGCTGGACCACAGTTTTTTCAACTCCAGCGGCGAGGCTAGTGACGCGAAACACAGTAACAATCCAGCCAACGAAACATTGAACTGATAAAATCAAAAGACGGCGGAGTAGTTCAGTTGCTCACCAACACTGCGACTCTGGAGCGTTGCGACGAATCTCAAATCCAGTGGCGAGGCGGTAGTGAAACGCTGCAGTAGTTACCCTCGCAATCCAGATCAGCGGAGCAATCAGCATGAATGAACATATGACGCCGGCAACGCTCGTAAACCAGATCAACGGAGCAATCAGCATGAATGAACATATGACGCCGGCAACGCTCGTAATCCAGCTCAGCGGAGCAATCAGCATGAATGAACATATGACGCCGGCAACGTAGTAAAACAGCTTCTCCGATCGTCTCGTAAAAACAGCGAGCTGGGCTTGTGTTAGGCTAATCCACAGACAGGTGGCTCTTCCAATTCGATCCCAGGAAATCCAGCAACAACGTTCCAATGTCTAGCTTTAATAAGCCGCTCTTGTGTACAAATATTGCGGCTAACTGAGGACCAATAAAATTCGTGCCGCAGTAGGCTAAGCAGGGGAAACCATCAATGTCTTACGCGCACATGAATGAGCCAATGTCCACACTTGCTTCTTGGTTTGCGTGGTTTATTACTTACAGTCTTCAAACACTTCTGACTTCATTTAGACTCAGGCGACGCAAAGTAAAATAAACCTTCCATCTGTGCAGTCCGTGAGATCCGTGCGATCCGTGCGGTACACAAGAGGTAGCCTTCCCCGTGCTCACCCTACGCCATTCAAACTTCCCGCCCCGGCGTGCCGGCAAGGCTAATTATAAGGCTCCCAAATGCGCACCGCCCACACCCACCCAATAATGATAAACGAGTGAACAAAAAATAACACAATCACACAAATCAATTCATAAATATAACAAAACCCAAACCATATGATTCCAACAAAAAACATAACCAATTTTGGCTCCTACACTTGTGCTAAAGATTATTATTATTAAAATTATTTAAAACATAAACCTCATAATGTGCAGCAGCCTAACAGCATATTCCAGTGACACAGTCAAAATTTGGACAAAGAAATTTTCTGGTTATTGCTACCACACAATGCAACAAACCTACGATATACTGAGGGATCAGACACCATGTGTTCCTATCTATCATTTGATAACACACTACAAGTCCCTCTAGCATACGTTTACCATATAATAATGATACTTAAGTTTTATTTTTGAACACGTTATCAGGGGAGAGCGCGAACGCAGTCCCCCACTACCAGAAATTATGCAGTCGAGATTCCCACATTTGGGGAATTCGCAGGGGTCAGCACAACCGGAGTGCAATGGCTGAGCCTCGCCCTGGGTGAACCACCTTCTTGATCATGGTGTCTCCCCTGCCAGGTAAGTATGAGTTGTACAGCTCACAGGCAGGGAGCTCAATCTCAGCCACACCAGCCTCTCATAGGGTCATCACTACCTACACACACAAAACCCCACACGTACATAACCTTAACAGTGTTCTTTACGTTAAATACACTATTAATACGTCTATACTTAGTCTCTGACACCAGTGGTATCTTTTATTTGATGCCACTGGATATCTTTCCCATCATGCAATGCTGCATTTCCCCGTCACACAGACAAAATAAAACTCACCAGCTGTCCCTGCTCTACCTCAAACTACAGACAAAGCAACTGCAAGTAATCCTACGTTTATCAATGAGCAGTGGGATGTTTGAGATGTTTTGACATTTTAAGAGGCAGAAACAACTGTAAAACACAAACAAAGAGTCCATCCTCCCTCTCTCCCTTCTCCCCTCCCCCTCTCAGCACACATGCTCGAGGTCACATACTGTTTCACAATGTGGCACTGATGCTGGACTACAGACACTACAGATTGCCATCTAGTGCCCTAAACATCACACCATGCAGGAGGTCTGGGATGGTTTAAAAACCACTGCATGCAACAAAGCTCAGAGCGCCTCAGAAGGAGGATATAGTGAAAAGACAAATAACCACCATGTCTTCAACCATTTTTAAGGAGACAGCATTGAATTAACATCAGAGATTACCCACTCCTTGATGGCCCTACCAGGCCAGGTCAGAAGTTAACTGATGACGCTTTGACTTCTGAAACTTCTGCAATAAACTTGCAGATTACAGAATGACGCCTCTCTGGCACAAGATCAGGAGAAAGATTTAGTGATGAGACAAGCTTTGTTGGATCTTCAGACCATGTGCAGAGTATGCCAGGAAGTAGTTTGCAAATTAATTAAATTTTAGTGACCACTAGCTTATTTTTTGAAGGATTGTACATTTATTGAAAGCAAATGCATGTTGCATACTATTGTCCCATAGATGGCTGAGTAATCCATGTGCCACACAAACAGGACCACCCCTGATCAATTTGGGGCCCTAAGCGAAAAAAAGACAAAAGGCCATGCCAAAAAACTGCTATTTTGTTGTGCATGTTCCGCGTGTAGGCAGAAGCATTGTTGAAATGTATTATTTCCAGAATCTATTAAGCTGTTTTGGCAAGTTAAGTACTATTTTTTGCTTTATGCATGAATTTGCTTTTAACAATATAATGGGGGTGCACCGTTCCTTGAGGTACTGCAATACCAGGTCGATGCGTGGAGTGGACGGAGCAAGCCCCTATTCCATCTCCCTGTTCCAAAAATCAATTTAATATATGGTCCCCGGGTAGGGGACGTATCAGATATTAAACTGATAAGAACAGATACTACACTTGATCTTAGCCAAAAGGCCGAGAAGCGATACTGAGCAAACTGAGAAGGTGGAGCCTCATTCCAGGCACCCTCACACTCACTTATGGTTCAACATAATGTCCATTCTTACACAACATACGAAGAAAGAAAAGAAAGGTTAAACTTTTCTACGGCACAAATAGGCCAAAAAAACCCACACATTTGCACACTTATCTGAGGTGTACAGACTATAAGAATGCCAAATGATGGTTATTTTTGGTCACATGGGGTCCTTCTGCCCAATGAGCAATCAGTATGAAGGAATACTGTAAAATCATATGTATGTCCAAATACCAGCAACATTGTACGTTCATGGGGGTAAGTTGTATTGGTCAGATTACATACAACCATTGTTTATGAGCAGAATTATGAGAATGAGAAAAAAAACAACCTAAAAACGAACATTTAAAATTATGCTGACACACTGCAGGATTGAGCTTTGTCTCCCTCTTGTGTGGAAAGACCAGACAGCCAACCAAAGGGGAGAGAAGCCACCCGACAAACAGGCCATCAGACTGACCCACTTTTTGAGTTAGACATGGTCTTTTTAGGAAAGACTGCATGCATCGTGCTTTGTATAGAGCAGCTGAACGTTCTAGATGCCTGGCCAAGGACATTAGTCCTCCACACCCCTGACTTGAAGTTGAGAGAGAGCCCTTTCCCCCACTGACACACACTCTAGACATCACATCCTGTTTCCCAATGTGCTGCTGCTGAACTGTACAGACTGCCATCTAGTGTCCTAAACATCACACCATGCAGGAGATCAGGAACGATATGTAAACTTGTGATGGGCAGATAAAGTTACTTGAAGGATTAAAGCTTTTAGTGGAATTGGTTCCCATGGACAAAACCTCATTTGACACCTAATTTGCTCCATTCAGCTATCTGCTGGCAGACAGTATACAAGATGCACACATTTTACAAGGCAATAATTGGGTTGACTTGTATACTCTTCCACTTTGATAAATTAACTGTCTGTTAAGATATAATTATCTTAAGGGAAAATGTGATTTAAAAACCTAAGGTGAATGGAGACTAAGGTGAATGTGCAGGTGTTGAACATGAAAATCTTGCCTGAGTCTTTTGACTAAGTGAGTCTTTTGACTCACTTTGTGAGTGTAGGGTTGAAATTGGGTTTTGTGTTTACGGTTCAGAGAAAGGGATGGAAGGCTGCTGGAAATAAACTTGTACTAATATTCCAGTTACACTGTCAAAATTTGCACAAAGGAATTTTCTAGTTATTGCTACCACACAATGCAACAAACCGACGATATACTGAGGAATCAGACACCGTGTGTTCCTATCTATCATTTGCTAACATTACAAGTCTCTCTAACATACGTTTACCATATAGTAATGATACTTAAGTTTTATTTTTGAACACATTATCAGGGGAGAGCGCGAACGCAGTCCCCCACTACCAGAAATTATGCAGTCGAGATTCCCACATTTGGGGAATTCGCAGGGGTCAGCACAACCGGAGTGCAATGGCTGAGCCTCGCCCTGGGTGAACCACCTTCTTGATCATGGTGTCTCCCCTGCCAGGTAAGTATGAGTTGTACAGCTCACAGGCAGGGAGCTCAATCTCAGCCACACCAGCCTCTCATAGGGTCATCACTACCTACACACACAAAACCCCACACGTACATAACCTTAACAGTGTTCTTAACGTTAAATACACTATTAATACGTCTATATTTAGTCTCTGACACCAGTGGTATCTTTTATTTGATGCCACTGGATATCTTTCCCATCATGCAATGCTGCATTTCCTCATCACACAGACAAAATAAAACTCACCAGCTGTCCCTGCTCTACCTCAAACTACAGACAAAGCAACTGTAAGTAATCCTACGTTGATCAATGAGCAGTAGGATGTTTGAGATGTTTTTGACAGAAACAACCGTAAAACACTGAAAAAGAGCTCTCCCTCCCCGTTCCCCTCCCCCTCTCAGCACACATGCTCGAGGTCACATACTGTTTCACAATGTGCCACTGATGCTGGACTACAGACGCTATAGATTGCCATCTACAGTCGTGTCCTAAACATCACACCAAAGAGGAGGTCTGGGACGGTTTATAAACCACTTCATGCAACAAAGCTAAAAGCGCCTCAGAGGGAGAGTTAGTGAGAAGGCATATGACCACCATGTCTTCAACCATCTTAACAAGGCAACATTCAGTTAACATCACAGATTACCCACTCCTTGCTGGTCCTTTCTGGCCAGGTCAGAAGCTAAGTGAGGAAGCTTTTGGGACTTCCGAAACTTCTGCAATATAGGTGCAGATTAAAGAATGATCCCTCCTCTCTGGAATGAGATCAGGAGAAAAATTTAGTGATGAGACAAGCTTTGCCGGATCAGATCAGCTGGACCAGATCTTCAGACCAGAGTATGCGAGGAAGTGTTTTGCAAAGCGCTCATCACTTTTTAATTAAAATTTCCTGATTGAGTTTATTTCTATGCATTTATTGAAAACATATGTTGCATACTATTGTCCCGTAGATGTCTGGGTAGAGTAAATAAGGTGCCACACAAACAGGGCTGCCCCTGACCAGAATATGGCCTTAAGCGAAAAAGACCAAAGGGCCCCCCCTTGCCAAAAACTGTTATTTTGTCATGCATGATCTGCATGTAGCCAGGGGCAGCCCTGCACACTAAGCTTTGCTGAAACATTGTTTCTGCCAAAAACTAAAATTGTGTTCTTAACAAACTATGATTGTGTTTTAGACCATGAATCAAAATATTTCTTAGATTTGCTTTTAACAGTATAATGGGGGTGCACCGTTCCTGGAGGTACTGCAATACCAGGTCGATGCGTGGAGTGGACGGAGCAAGCCCCTATTCCATCTCCCTGTTCCAAAAATCAATTTAATATATGGTCCCCGGGTAGGGGACGTATCAGATATTAAACTGATAAGAACAGATACTACACTTGATCTTAGCCAAAAGGCCGAGAAGCGATGCTGAGCAGACTGAGAAGGTGGAGCCTCATTCCAGGCTCCCTCACACTCACTTATGGTTCAACATAATGTCCATTATTACACAACATTCTAAAAAAAGACAACAGCTCAACATTCCCTATGAAAGAAATAGGCCAAAAACACATTTGCACATTTATCTCAGGTGTACAAACTTTATGAATTCAATTTTGCTCACATGTTGTCCTTTTGACCAATGAGCAATCACTATGAAGGAGAACTTAATCATATGTATGTCCAAATAATAGTGGCATTATATGTTCATTTCATTTAGCAGCATTGTTCAGATTACATGCAACCATTGTTTATGAAAAGAATAGTGAGCATGAGGGAAAAGAATTCAGGGAGATTCAACATTTTGATGACACGCCGTTGAATTGAGCTTTGTCTCCCACTGGTGGAGGGAGAAACAGAGCAGAGAGCCAACGACAAGCCAAAGGACAAAATAAAAATAAACAGACCCAGATCAGGCCAAAAGACTGAGCCACTTGTCAGGATAGGCCTGGTCTCATTAGGAGAGGCTGCATCCATCCCACTTTCCACAGAGCAGCTCAACCTCCTAGATATCTGGCCAACTCCATTAGTCCACCACACCCCTGCCTGGAGCCGAGACCAGGAGGCATAAGTCAAATGACAGATTAATGAAAACCTGCCTTGATGCATTTTAGTATCACTGTTCAGGCTGAGAGCTGCAACACACCTGAATTTCTGCTTGGACACCACATGGCCATCTGAAAATAACATTCATGATGATCTGAGACACTAACCTACTATTTTTATTCCCTTTGAACACATTATCAGGGGAGAGCGCGAACGCAGTCCCCCACTACCAGAAATTATGCAGTCGAGATTCCCACATTTGGGGAATTCGCAGGGGTCAGCACAACCGGAGTGCAATGGCTGAGCCTCGCCCTGGGTGAACCACCTTCTTGATCATGGTGTCTCCCCTGCCAGGTAAGTATGAGTTGTACAGCTCACAGGCAGGGAGCTCAATCTCAGCCACACCAGCCTCTCATATGGGTCATCACTACCTACACAATGACAAAACCACTGCTCATACAACTTTGTCTCAACCTGGAGCTACTCACCCATTGTGGAATGAGAGGAATGTTTCATTATATCATATATACTACTAAGATCTACAGCAATAAGTCCAACACAGACCTCTTTGAAGAACAACCAGGGATTTTTCCCATCATGCAACACTGCATTTCACCAGCACATGATAACACTCGAACTTATCAGCCGCCTCCATTCTTCCTCCAATTGCAGAGAAACAGCTCAAGAGCAACTTCAACAAGACCAACATGTCTCAAAGAGCAGTGTGGTGTTTCATCTACATTCAAGTGGGAGAAATAACCATAACAGATTCACAAAGCCCCCTGCACGCAAACACTCAATGTCCCATCCTGTTTCAGTTATCTGCTGCTGCACTGCAGACGTTCTACCATCTAGTGTTGTAAATGTACTTTTCACTAATCTATAATGTATGCTACGATTTGCATCAGAGATTACCCCTCCTCACCGTTCCCTGTAGCCATGTAAAGCAACTTCAAAAAAGCCAACATTTGTCCAGAATTATGTCAGGGATATTATGCTTTTGGCCCAACCACTGCGTCTGAATTGGCAGCCGCATGTATTTCTTGCTCACGCAGTAACTCAAACACCATTTGGATTTGAATTTTCATATTTGGCAAACAGATTCAGCACTAATAGGGGAAGAATTGGTTCAATTTTCACGCATTTCTTATTGTACAATTGGCCACAAGGGGCAGCACTTTGGATGAAAAATTACATATATTGCATTCGGTGCCAAATGGATAGGTCTACTTAATACTGTGGACAGGCACTTTCTGCTTCTGCGCTCATGTTTAGAAGTGTAAATTTCCTTCATTTTGGGTTAGGGTTGGAGTTATATATTGTGTTCTTTCTTATACACAAACTGCCTTTATCACATTTTTAGGGTAAGCAGTGATACGACTTTTCTTGGTTGAGGTACAAAGCACCGTTTTTTTTGTACAAAAGAGATTATCAAAATGTCACAAGGATTGGCTAATAAAAAGCATTGAAAAACTTATAATTCATGAAACATGTTAAGTACAAACATGTTAAGTACCTCTGAGGGCTTTTTTGCTCTATACCAGGGTTAGGGTTATTATTCTTATAACAACATGATTATACGAATATTACAATTCAGTCATGATCCCCACAAGTAGAGACACTCCAAGCCCTTCCTTCATGCTGCTGTACGGCTGTGTAACACCCAGCACTGCTTCCAATACACCACATTCATTGACACATGGACTATATCAAGCAATCACACTTGTATGTTGTCCTTTTGTCAATTATGCCTTGGTCTGGATATGGCGTTATTTACCCCCAAACAGTCAGACAGTTTCAGCTGAGCTGCTCTAACAATAACTTGGTCGACACACATGAGGAAATAGATTGAAAAGTCCACCATGGAAACTGGGAACTGTTAACACCACAGCCTGAGAAGTGTTGTACAGCCAGGAAGAGCCTTCAGACAAAAGACTTGTGTTCGTGACAAAATTGCACGGGGCACGTTTTGTCTTTTTTGCGTAGAGCCACACTTTGGTCAGAAACAACGCTGCCCACACATCACGTGCATTGCGGAGCAACAAAGTGCAGCCTTCAGCTTGGATGCTGGACAGGTGGAAATTGAAATCGTAACATTGCGAAATGACATCCACCTCAAAGCCCATCAGGCTACAGCAAACTTTTGGTGCCTTTTTGACACAGAAAAGTACAGTGGTGTATGCACAGCAGCTATGAAGGTGGCCAGCCTGTTTGGTTCAACTTATCTTTGTAAATCAGCTTTTTCTGAATTAAAATTCATCAAGCACAAACACAGAACACCACTCACTGATGCCCATCTGCAAGACTCACTCAGAATTGCGTTGTCAAGTTAAAGCCCAGAGTACAATAAACTGGTGGACAGCATGCAATGCCAGGCTTCCCACTGAAACACTGTACTTTGTATTTTGCTTTACACTGTCTGCATTTTGTTGGTCACTTATTTTCACTACTGCATTACTCAAATACAGGTCTTAATGTGTTTGTTAAATGATGATTTTGATTAAAATGGTGTAGATTGGTTGATAATTTCAGGAAAATATAGAACTTGATTTTTGTATGTGAGACCTACATCGAATTTGTTGGTGCCTATTGTAGGTTTTTAGTTAAGTGTGTATCAAACTGGTAGCCCTTTAGTTGAATCTGTGCCTATGAAGTAGCCCTCAGTTCTACAAAGGTTGGTGACCCCTGTTCCAACCTGTCACTATAACAATGCCCAACAAGCCTCCAAGCCACACAGTCCAGTCAAGTGGTAACATCAGCATTGCACGGTGCCACTTACCGTGTCGCAGACTTCCACATCATCAGCTAGCAATACTTCCTTGTCCACATACCTCTAAGCCGCAACAGCCTCCAGCGCCGTCAATGCTGTACAGAGGAAAAGAAGCTGAGCATGACGGATCAGCACAGCAGCACTACAACTACAGCTGTGCACTCTGTGGTCAGCCTACACAAGACCACAAAAAGTATGGAAAGAAAACTTTCTGTGAAGACCTCCACATCTAAAAACTTTTCTAGACAAATATTTGGGAGGGAGATTGAGAAAAAATTGCAAACATTTTAATACTCACATACATTCACATACAGTTTCTGTCCTGACTTTCTGCCCCAGTGCTATGTAGCAATAGTCCACAGCTTTCTCCTGTGAAGATATAATGAGCTGGTCAGTAAGATCTTGTTTCCTTTCTTTGACAAAAGTGACAGTGACCATAAATGGCTTATCGTCATGGTTTCCTACAAAGCCACTCTGTAATACTGTGTCCTAGATATATCATGCACTTAGGTTAATAAAGTGACCTGGACTAGAGCAACAGTGTGTTGTGGTAATGCCAGTCAATTAATGCAACATTTGATATTTTTAGCTTATTTCATTTGTCAACAATGCAAATGAGTTTTTACCTCTCAGCACGGACTGCTTCTCTTAAGCAGATTGGTCACTGTGTACTCTTGATTGGTTGGAACAAACACCTGCAGCCACACAATGTGATATCAGTTTGACATCCCTGCCTTAAAGTATGCTACAGTATGCTGCACAAGACTATGATTTGGTAGCAGTTTTACCACGAAGTAAAATAAACAATAACAATGTAGTAAACGGCTACATTATATACAATCAGCTTGTGCCCATATCAAACTGTTGGTATAACACTATTATGGAGTCATGTTATTGCTCAAATTATGCGTGTGATGCATTAGACTGTTGTAGATTTTAAAGCTTTTAGTTAAGGTTTAAGACTAATCCATACTATATGTAGTTACCTTTATGTACTGCTGGCTAGTTTAATCTACAGCAGAACTTCCAAACAAGGAGCAGGGGAACAGAGGGGGGCTGAAAACCATAAAAAGTAACCAGTTACTCCATTTAAGTATGAAGTTGCATGCTATAAAGTTGCATGAAATGCAAAATACAAGTCTCACAAATCTGTAATTAAGTTCACCTGAGTGAACATCATCTACTGTCTGTCTTAAATCGTGATACAAGACTTATGTCTGCATGAGAACGGCAGTATACTTATATAAATCCATATATTTCCACATATAGCGTTTTTTTTTTTACATCTTTTGCCATTAGAAAGGGTAAAATGTTGGAATTAGAGTCAATGTTAACCTGAATGTTGGTTTGCCATGCTGATTAACAAGTGAAAGTAAAATGGTGCATCAGGACAAAATGGTGCATCAGGACAAAATGGTGGCCTCACCCTGGTAGAGGCACGGATGTGATGCATCCATGGGTGGAGGTCTTGACAGGCAGGCAGTCCGTTATTTCCAACGGGGCCAACTTCTAAGCCACTTTTCCAGCTGCAGCCTCGATAAAACGATTATTTTGCAGTCAGTGCAAATCTACAAACGTCCCGTCCTTACATTTAATGACAGTTAAGGCCAGTTGAAGGTGTATTTAAGCCGTTTTGTTGGCTGTCTTCAATTTCATGTGCGCCCCAGGTGTGCGCTTCCATCGAGTTCAAGTTAGCAAGGGCCCCAATTAGCAATGATGTCACTCAAAAACGCCCCGCGACAGGCAACGCACAAACGTATCTAGTTAAACATTTGTCGACACGACTAACTATAGCTGACGACCGCGCGCGTTGTAGAGGAAGTTGTGAAGTCGAAGTTTGTGAATTGCGAATCCAGTTTGGATGACGGCTAGGCTGCTATTAGCATCGCCTACGGCTGCGAGATTAAAACGGAAAGCAAACGCTCAGCACGCATTGTAAGTGAAGCGGAGACGCCCGGGAACCGGTTATCTTCAGACACCGGGGGTTGAAAAGCGTCGTCCTACCCACCTGAAAACGTCCACGAAACAGAGACAGCGGGCAGGTTGGTGGCGATCGTCTCCATGGAAGTTACATATAATTGAGCGCAGCGCCTTGACCGACAGGGGGCGTCGAGGGGGAGGTCCAGTTCCTGTGCTATTTTTTTCATGGCGCGTCATCAATCTCGGTGTTGCGCCGAAAGACGCACCCCTCCCTTAAAAGGAACCCCCATCACAGCTGGCGTGATATCGCCATGGATGTATCATAATACATCCACAATACTCATGTAATAGTAATAGTTGTGTGTTATTTCGGATGTATAATAATGCATCCATAGTACTTACAATACGTCCATGGATAACGGAGACAAATGCAGGCGAAAATACTTGGGGGGGCGGGGGGGGAGGGGGGGTCTTTTCCAGATTAGATAGCCTTCATCCAGAATAGATACTTACGAGATCAGGATCTCTTTAGCCGTGTGAAACGCCACGTCAGACACCTCTGTTGTTGTCCATTACGAAATACCTGTTATAAGGATTTTGTGTTGAGATGAGCGTCTGTAATTTTCACTCTCTGGATGCGTTTCAAAGAGAATTATGAACCGATGCCCGACTGGTATATTTCCTTCACAAATGATGAAATCATGAGACAAATATTCCCCCCGTCTGTGCGTTTGTTATTACATACCTTTCCAGCTGCGTGCTTTTTACAGGCGGGGGGCATTTTTCAGTACAACACCGGAAGTCGCTATTCTGTCGGACGGAGAAAAAAATAAATAAATACATAGGTCATTTCAGAATTGCGGGTACATTTGGTGTCCCACCAAAATCCCTGTAGTTATTTCCCCCTAAAAAAATCGTTATAAATAGAATATGCTTTAAATATTATCACTAAATATACTGTATGCTCACTAATAACAATGGGCCTCATTCACCAATATGTTCTTAAGAATCTTCTTAGATTCTTTCGTAGATTGCTCTTAAGAAGATCCTTAAGAAAACCCTACGTCAAATTCATCAACGCGTTCGTAAACCTCAGAAATGTTCGTAGCTGTGTTCTTACTTAATGAATGCCATTTCCTCTTAAATTGAGAGGGTGTGCCAGTTGAGTCTAGTTAACATAGGATTAGCATAAGTAGCAACCGCCCCATCAGTGCCCATAAAAGGCCTGTTAAAGAAACTGCAAGGCTGTGTGGACAGGAGCAAGTAAACAGCAACAAAATGGAGCAAACAACAACAAAATACTTAAAGCAAAGCAGAAATCAGATGGAGCACAACAGGTGAAGAGAAAAAACTTAAAGAGAGAAAACTTAAACTTAATTTAAACTTAAATTTGAATTGTACTTAAACTTAAATTATATTCGGTAGCCTTAGTTCAAGCTATACCAGCACAAACAAAAAAGAAGCATGGGAGGCTACCACACGTGCAGTGGACACGGGGTCAGGAGAAGGAAAAAGAAAGTGTTTGATCTGAAATCTGACCACCAACCTGTCTGAGCTGGACCAGCGCATCGGGGCCATCATAGGGGAGTTTCCAATTTACTTGGGATGCGAAGTGTTTTAAGCATATAGTATATTATGCAAAATGAAAACAAGTATAAACAGTATAACAGTTATTATAAATAGCCCAGATATCAAGGTGAATGCACATCCTAGTGTGCACAATGTAAGTATTTATTGGGTTTCTCATTTTTCACTGCTTTTATTACTGTACTTTTATTTCTCCCATTCATTCTGTTCAAGAGGGGTATTAAGAACATGTATAAATGGTGGTTATCACATAAATGTATAAACAGTTATCTTATTCTTGTTTTTAAACTGCTTATTATGTGCATAAAACTGGAATGTCATAAGCATTCTGAGTGATGCTAACACATAATCATAATGAGCTAAGAAGTGTTTAAAAAAAAGGTGTTAAGCATATAGTATATTACGCAGAATGAAAACAAGTATCAAGGTGAATGCACATGTAAGTATTTATTGGGTTTTCTAATATTTCACTGCCTTTATTACTATACTTTTATTTCTTTTATTTCTCCCATTCATTCTGTTCAAGAGGGGTGTTAAGAAAATAACCCAACTAAAGAAATTATAGAAATCTTGAGAGATAACAGTTGGGCTGCTCCTCAGTCCAGACCGTGCCCCGTTCCATTTTTCCTTGATGGGAAATGATTGCATTATTTCACCATGCAATAATTACAGTTATAATTAGATATGAGGTCATAATAAATATTAATAATCAATCAACAATAGTGCAATCATCCATGAAATTGTTCGGTTTTAAAATGTTTTTTCTATAGTTATTGTTACTAAGGGATTGTCTCAGTCATGCTGTTATGTTATTTAACCACTAGAGACCACTGTTTACCACAAATTGGTATTTATTTTTTCAACTTAAATTGAAAGTTCTCAGTTCTGATCAAACCACGAAATTTTTTAAATGTGGGCTCATTCAATATGATGTAATAATGTGTGGGAAAAAATATCTCTATTGGATAAATATCCCTCTCAAAGGACATAACAATTTTAATCTTTGATTACACACAGTGGGTTCATGAATAAGCCAAGTCTTCTTCACCAGCCTGGGGGGCTGAGAAAGACTGAGAAAGAGACACAACCTGTTTGACTATATATGTTGAAGAATTGATAGATACCACATACCTGTATAGGAACTCATAATTTGTCTTGTATATTTTCACAGTTCCATTCAACTGATAACTATACTGATGAATAGGGGAGAGTGAGTTGACCCACCCCTTGTATCTACAGTAGGTAACCATGCACATGTGACCACAAATTCAGGAAGCACCCTCCATTTCCATCTTGCTGTGATGCAGAGAAGCACATGGGAGAAGGAGTAAGTACTTTTCTACACAAAAATGTAAAGTAAATCCTCTGCATATCAGGTAAAAAGACTGTTATGTCAAAGCAAATTTATCTAGGTCTAAAATGATATATTATACATGTTGGAGATTTGCTAATGTATAAAATCATGTGATTTCACTAAAGAGTCTCTAAGATAGCCTGTTTTTTACAGAATGGTGGGTATGGGGCAAAGTTAAGGCTATTTGCCCTCAGTAAATTGAACCAATGTTTCAATTCAAAATCAGGCAATTAAATTAATTTAAGTCTCTGACATATAAATGGTGTTTTATTTGAGTGCACTCAACTGGTTTGGTGTGTTTGTCATATGTTAACCATTTTAGAAAAGATATCATGGCAAGAACCTACAAGAGGAAAACAAGCAACACCCCTTGAAGTGGAGGTGAGGTGGAGAAGGAGCTAGCAGACCACATCAAGAAGCTTGCAGAACAGTTCCATGGCCTCAACTGGCATTGGAATTGGCAGACAGAAACAATATTCCTACCTAACTGGCTTCAATAAAACTACAGTTGGGGAGTTCTTTGACATTCTGGCTAATGTGATGGACAGGTAACAGAATTCATATAACCCTATTACCCTAACCCTATTTATTACAACTAGACAACAGTTAAGTAAAAAAAACATCAAACTGACATGTTTACTTACCAGCTATAATTACCATAGTATATTAAGGAATGTGTACTTGCTAATTTTTGGCATTACTTAAGGTTTAACTATTCTTTGCATTCAAAGATAAGGATGAGGCATCCTTCTCACGCAGCAATGTACCAAAGAAGCTACCTCAACCTCAAAAGACTGGAGGAACTGCAAGGAGGGAGCAACAGTTCATATTCCCCTGCAACCTTGACAGCTGGAACATTGAGTAGTTGTTTTGATGGTTAAATGGTTTTGAAACTAACTGGTGGTTTGTTCTCACAAGTTCAAAACTGTCAAAATGGTTTGTTAGCACAATATGCCCAGGTTTACATTTTAAAACTCATATGGTCAGTTTACCCCCATGTCTCAACTTACCCACTGACTTGGTTCAGCTTATCCCTAACCTGGGTCAAGTTGAGCCACAGGAGCACTTTGTGAGAGATGCATTCTGACAATTTCATTTGATAGGAGACATCCTAAAATAAAGTTATGTTTTCATTCTATTTCTGAGTCGTTTTCCTCCAGGACAACATAAGTAAAAAGTGGCTCATCTTACCCCACTCTCCCCTATCAATATCTTCTTCTCCTTCTCTTTGAACACATTATCAGGAGATATGTGAACACAGTTCCCCAAAAACAAAAATTATGCAGTTGAGATTCCCATATTTGGGGAATTCACAGATGTTGGAAGAACATCTAGACTGTAGACCAGGGGTGCAGTACATGGAAGCAGCAGCACACCTGATTTAGTTTATTCACTCAGCTGATGATCATTCGGATAGCTGTTGATTCAAACAAAAACCTGCAGCCACGCTGACCCTTTGTTGAACAGTTTGCCACCCCCGCTGTGGCAAACAGAAGTCTACCGTTTGGGCCAATCAGAGGCCCAGTAAAAGTCAATGGCAGAATGTCGGTCAGAATGGGAAAGGAGAGGATTTATCTACCATCATTTATATACCATCAGACACACAGGAAGACAGCAGACTGAGAGACCCCTAAACAGTATATGACAAAGGTAATACTTGGGAAACTTAGATGTATTTCCTTCCTGTGATTACAACGGGACACATCTGACATTTCCACTGGAGATGGCAGAGGATGGATGGATGCAGGCTACACCGTGGATGATGACACTCTAACTCTGCTGTGAAAGAACGTCTCCCTCATCCATCAGGTTGATGTGTAGCACCACCTCTTCATCAGTCTGTAGTGCCAGAGGCTTTGCCTGTGTGATGAAGGCCTTTTGCTCTGCTGGAAACGGACTGGATGTTATCTGAAAAGAGAAGGAGCTACAGAAAGAGTTGCACACACTTTTACATCCACACTTAAAAACACTCAGGGACACATTCTGTCCTGGAAGAGTGCTGTGTAGCAAGTCTACATTTTTCTTCTCTGACCATGTACTGAGTTGGTCAGCCAGCTCTTGTTTCCTTTATTTAACAAAAGTGACAGGCACCATAAACGGCCACTGAAAAGTTTCGCAACACATGGTGACGTCACAGCAGTTCACTTCTCCAGAGCGGGGATTGGTTCATAATCCCTGCGCAACCTAATGCTAGTGACTACTGGCCAAACTCCACGGGGGGGGGGGGGGGGGGGGGGGGGTCTATGATGCGGAAGCAAGTGCTATGCGCCAGGAAAGCAGAGTCCATAGGAATGAATGGGCCATAGATAGATAGATAGAAAGACACATGCGCGTGCGCGCGCACACACACACACACAAAACACAGCAATCTGTCAGGGGGATGTGAATTTACCACATAATATGCAAATAATTCAATTACTAAGTCCTTTCCTGGTTGTCTGACACGCTTGTATAGCTTTGTTGTAGTTCGTTTAAAAACATCCATACTGATTATCGAGGCGCTACAAGCTTCTGCGACCACGCGGCTCGCCGCGCACCCTGCTTCGACCATACTTCTGCGACCATTCCTCTGAGCTCTGTAGTGGTCTTGGCCACCACAAGGGGGCCGTACCAATATATACATAGGCCTGTCCTGCCCCCGGAGTACACGAAGAAGAACGAGATGTAAACAACTCTGATCCTAGTATTTAGGCGACTTGTGTTGCCACCTGTCCCGGTTTTCACGGACTTTACCGGGAAAAATACATTCAATTCTCTCGGGACACTGAATGTCCAGGAAGAATCGTCCCTCAATGTTTGTATTTCTGTGTATTTGTCTGTATCCTATGTACGCAGATGTGCCGCTAAATACAGTGCGCAGATGCCGTCGCTCGGTGGGTGCGCGCGGATGAACCGCTGTCAATGTGTGTGTGTGTGTGAGACAAAGGTGACAACTCTATCGGCGACACAAACGCTCCTCCCGCCCCGGTGTCTATCTCATGCCGTGAGTTTGCACAGCGGAAACCGTCTTTGTACTCTGTCGGGGCTGTATTATAGATGCGGGTGAAGCAGCAGACTTCCTTAACAAGTCTTTCCTCTGAAGGCTCTTCCTGGTTGTCGGCGGGGCTTCAACCCCCGGACTCCGCCTACTGTTGTGGCGAGTCCGACAGGGCGCATGCGCGACCGACGCGAATAAAGCCGCGAGGTCTCAATTTTGATCTACGCAAAACGGGCCGCGCGGCAGCACTTTGGCCGCGCCGCTTGGCCGCTTGGCCCATTTTTGCGAGCCGCGCGACCAAAGCAGCAGAAGCTTGTGCCGGCCTTTATTGACCCCTGGGGCACGCAGAGCCGGCAGCCAAGCACATCTGTCCAAGTGGATTTGCCGTAGCACATGACAGCCACATGTGTTCGGAAGAAAGGCGAATCAGAGGCCCGGATTGTCCTCAGTCTGGGCCAATCACCAAACGGCAGCTGGAGACCGCAAACTCCCTGTCTACAGTTTGGGAGAGTCAGAGGCCCGGATTTGCGGGGCTTTTGTGAGGTCTACATTTTGCGAGGAGGGTGATTTGGGTGATAAGTATCTGCAGGGAGAGAGAACGCGCCACTTTATCGACGGAGAGCTTTTACATTTCAGCTTCAAGAGAGAATTCAGCGTCGGAGGGCGTTTCCTATATTTCGGGTGAGTGTGCTTGTTAGCACACTTCCGTTTTCACCTTTTCACATTACTGTACAGCAAGGCGGTGCATCCATGGCGGAGTGAAGAACGTCCGCACAGGTCGGCCATGTTATGACGGTGATGTAAACAGAGGTAACGTCAATGATAGGCACAGAGGATACTGCCCTTAACTCGCTGAAATTAAGACAGTGACCTATTTTTAAGGACGTGACATTTTACATAACTGTGCAATATCACAGATGCATATTTGATGTTTATCACAAACCAAAACGTTTGAAAAACGGTTGAAATGTGAGCTAGTTGCGTATTTACAAAGTACATGTCCCAATACTAACACAATGTAATGGGTGAGCGAGCTGCCCGTCGCAAGATGGCCGCCACGTGCGGACGTTTTACTCCGTGAGCGAGCAAGGCCGACGAAGCATCTAGCTTTCCATATATATCTGTGGGTGCATTACCCAGTACGTAAATCATCCCAATTTGCTGTAGTTGGCTGTGAGATGTAGGTCGGAGTCCGCAGTTTGGGTTCGGGATCGGTAATTGGGTTTGAATGCGGCCGCATTTGAGCTGTTTACATCTCTACTATCTGTTTATTTACCTGTTTTTTTTTAGACCGGGATCAGGTAAAATGGTGTCTCGGTCAGAGTTGGGGTGGGGGATGGGGAGATTTACATAGTGCCAATGAGCACTGTCTGAGTTAACTGCTTGTCTTCCAGAGGAAAACAAAAAATAGATCCTTTGATGCCAGTGTTGTACATTGTGGCCCAAAACGCTCTACAGGAGAGGCAGCAATGCCTTCTCGAGGCATCCAAGAAGGCCAAAGCATCTTGGTCCAGACCACCACAGAGGCAGGGACACCACAGGCTGGGGGACTCCAGTACGGCATTTGGAGAAGTTAATAGATGCGTTTCCTCCCCGTGATTACAGTGCACCCACGACGATTAGAAGCAGAACACAAGAATCTTGTTGCACGTAACGGTTTTTACTGTGTTGTGCTGACTTGCTTTATTAACTGTGTTACTCACACATAATTATTCCATTATAGAAGTTTAAAGGGCTGATTGTTACAACCTCTTGTGCTTTCCTTCTCTTCAACTACAAGGAGATGCAGAGAATCTGGAAGTGACTACGAGCAGAGGATAGCAATGGAGGCACACATCTCTGTCAAGCAGGAGGTAGGTTAAAGCGCTAGTAGAATCGTCTTAAATGTTTGTTTTTTTATGTTATTTTTAAAGTGCATTACCAATATATATTTCAAAGCTGGAATTTGATTGTATATCAAAGAAACCACAGCAGCATATGGCCCCTTTGCAACAGCGCAAGGGGCTGCTCGTAATGAAAATAAACATTCATAACAATACAAAATACAAATATTACAATGTACAAATGCTGCCATCTAGGAAGGTGTTTGTAGTAAATGAGAAGAGCATGGCAGTGGTGTTAAGACTCATTGTGAGCAGATGTATTGTTTTACAGTGCTGCCTTTACTGCCTTTAAATGTGACCCAGCCCTGACAGCCAGACAGTAGAAACATAACTGTGTCGTTCCCTGTGAAAAGTACAGTCAGAAAAGAGAGACATAATATGTTTATAGCAATGCAATGCAATGATCGTTTTATCATTTTCAAGGATCCCGATTCATCCGCTGCTGGTGAGGATCAGAGCATAGGTGCCGTGTCACTGCAGCCATGCCAGGACGTCCATGTGAAAGTTGAAGAGGAAGCTGCAGAGTGTGGGTTGCAGGTCTGAAAACACAAGAGAACGATCAAGGTTCGAATGGGTAATGGGCATTAGATGAAGTGTGTTTGTTTTCTGCTTTTTTCAGATCACATTTGAGGGGTGGCATGAGATGTGGGAATCCGATAGCGACGGTCTCCCCACAGAAGACGTGACATGGCTGAAGGAGGACGAGGAGCGGGGGCTCTTCCAAAAACCCATGCAGTGTCAGGACAAGGACGGGACAACGAGGTGGAGCAAAGTCCTCAAAGACGACCGCATGTGGTTTCATCCTCCAGAATTTCCCGCCGAGGTGACGGGGAGAGTGCCCTCTGCAGACTCCTTCTTCCGGAGCCGTGTGTTTATGTGGAGACCAGTTGGCATGTGGCGGTACAGTCTTCGCTGCCCCAGGCCTCAGTGTCCTGCAAAGGACAATAACAAGGCCTTCCTGTATCAGTGTGGGTGCTCGGAGACTGTCCGTCAGATCTGCGACGTCACCGGCTGGTACTCCATGCTGACAGAGGTCCTGGCCTGCAACGCCTGCAGGAAAGCCGCCTCCCAGTCAGAGGACCGTGCTAGTGGCCGCTTCCTGTCCTGGGAGCCGTGTATCCTGAGGCAGCTCAGCCCGGCCCACAGAGCCGTGTTCCCCGCCGTGCTGACCCTACGGTGAGTCTCTGTGTAATTCACAGGCAATTTTAATTTTATTTGATAACACAACAACACATCCAAGTTTCACTGCCACCGTGCTCTCATTTCAGCTATGGTGTGGACAAGGCAGTGATTCGCCTCATGAGGGACCGGACTGGGGGTAACACCATGTCCAAGGTGTGGAGGCAGGTGCTGGAGGGCCACTGTGAGGAGTACCTGCAGAGGACAGATCTATACACCACCCTCCTCACCCAGTCCACGCAGGCCGGGAAGATCACAGGTAAGTCAGATCTCTTTTTCACACAACAAGAAAACAAGCTCCAATGCAAAACACAACACATGATGATGGATGATTGGACACTTATAACAGAAGGGGGAAAATCCAGTACATTTGATCCAGTATATATTATTATTGTCAATAAATTTGTGCATATCCGCTTTCCTCTTTGCTTCCAGGACTCCTGACCACCGAGTTCCAGAGGCCACCGCCGAGGAGAGAGCTGCCGTCGCTACAGCTCCTGAGGAAAGCCTTCCTCATCTCTGAGGCCGACAACATTGACAACTACAGGACACAAATCATGTCCACGTTTGGCAAGGTCCTGAAATATGGCTCCACCAAAAAGGTATCTCTCTCACTGCAGTTTAACATCGCAAACCAAAACAAATTACAGATCCTAAAAAGACCCCTGTGTTTTGTATTTTTCTTCATCAGATCTGCATGAAGCTGTCTGGAGATGGGGAAGGCAGGGCGGAGTGGTGCACCACCGTGGCCAACGAGCACGGGCAGATCCTCATTTCAGCTCTGACGCATGACGAGTCTCTCCCGCAGATGAGGCCGATGGCTGAGGGCCTCGTGGCCAGGTACCAGAGGACGGGAGAGGCTCCTCCAGAACTGATGTATGTGGATCGGGGCTGCTGTCGGGTCCTGGGGCAATCCTCAGTGGCACAGCTGTTCAGCGAGTGGGCAGACGGCGGCATGCTCGTTCGACTGGACGTGTTCGGCTGGATAAACGGGTTTGACGCCGCCATCAGGACCAACCACCACTCGAAGTATACTCTCTTCAAGTCTGCACTCTCCGCCGCCGTCTTTGCCTACAATTTGGACGACATGGCACTCCTCCTGCAGGCGATACGCGCCGGACACCCGACCAAGTATGACTCCCTGACGGACAGTGAGCTCATTAAGACGCACGTCACCAAGAACGACCTGAGCCACTACGTCAGGAGAATCACGGTCGGGGCCCAGCAGACGTTTCTGCGCGTGCAGAGTGCCATCAACGTCCTGAAAGGTGCGGCTGGGATGGACGAAAACCAGATCCATCTCTTCAAAGCCAAGGCAGCCATTGAGCAGGTCTGGGAAAGCCAGCAGAAGCACCTGGAGTGCATCCAGGATCCACCGGGGCGGAACATGTACACGGTGAAGAAGTATGTGACCCGCAACGGTGTGAGACTGGCTCATTACAGCACAGTGAGAGGGAGCAACAGCCTGGAGGGGTTTCACTCCTTCCTGCCCAGCATGATCCCAGGCCCTCACTGTGCTGCGCTGCCCTTCCAGGTGTATCTGCTGGCAGGCATCGCACGCTGGAACGCCGGCAGGAGGGACACGGTCTGCCTCTCGCCGCTCGTCCAGCGCCTCAATCAGCGCTGTCAGGCGCTGTTTGGGGAGGTGGAGGATGTGAAATACAGGCCTCCCGTTCCTGCTGGTGATGAGAGGATTGGCCTGGAGTATCTGTTTGCTCGGCCGGCTGAGCCATTCAGCGCTCCAGACCACTACTCCCAGGCCCGGCAGACACTCCAGGAAGTGGAGGATGAAGGAGATAACGACGTCTCTGCTGACATGGAGGAGGAGAGGAATGCAGGCTCCACCTCAGATGGTGAGGGAGACACACTTCCCCCTCTGAGGAAGAACCTCTCCCTCACCGACCAGGCTGTGGCCGCTGACCTAGACCCCTGTGTGGAGGACGTGTGCGGGCAGAACCATCTGCCGGGCTACGAGCATGTGGAGGCGCTGGCCAAAGTGCTGGTCGACATTGCCGTGGAGGAGGGGAAGCTGGCCATCAGCGACTCCACCAGGCAACAAGTCATTAGTGCCTGGAACAAGCTCGAAATCCATGACCGTAGCATCCAGCAGTTTGATTCTCTGTATTCTGCACGCTGGGGACACACTCCGTTCGGCCTTACCGGTGGCGAAAGGCACCCAGCTGCACATCTGCCGGACTCCCGCAAGAACAGGCTGACGTGCTGCCTGATCAAACGGCTCTGGCTGCACCCTGACTGTGGGGGCAAGGCCGGAGGCTCGTCCCTCAAACAGCTCGTGACCACGTCCTATCAGCGGCTGCAGCAGAGAGTGATGGTGGACGACGCCGAGCTCAGCAAGCTCGGCATCCCCATCCTCAAGATAAAGACCACGTGTGTGTCTGAGTTTATTCACAGGCAAGAGGCCTTGTCTATGAGAAACAACACTGACCAGGGTTGGGCTGACCTCCGTCGCCACCGGGACATCAGTAACGCCCGTCAAACCCCAGCGCCAAAACCGCCAGTGCCACGCGCAATTCGACCGCAGGTAAAGTTTGAGGTCACGCTGTCTCTGGCAGGGACAACAGCAAGAGCGCCCTGTCCCATCCCCATCCTTCCTAAACCGATACCGGTAACCCGAAAGGTGCCACTTGCCATGTCGCAGGCCTCCGCATCATCAGCCACACGTGCTTCTATGTCCGTCCCTTCCCAGTGTGTTCTGCCTCCCGCCTCCTCCCATCACCAGCAGCTGGCTCCAGCAAGATCTACGGTGTACAAAAGGAAGAGAGCTGAGCGCGAAGGCTCATCGCGGCGGCGTCAGATGAAAGTGTACGTCTGCACGCTCTGTGGTCAGCCTATGCAAGGCCACATAAAGTACAAGAAGAAGACATTTTGCGAGTCCTCAAAATCCTCCACCTTCAAGGCCTTGTCTGGAATAAAATTTGAGTCCTTTGCAGATTTCCAGAAAGCAGTGGATGAACTTTTGGGTCAGTCACAGAACTGACTGCCTTACTGTTGGAAATATTGTATAGTATCATCATAATAGTATTCATCATGTTAATAGTGATAGTAATAATTAATACTCATTGTCATGTTTTCTACTAATGCACTGTGTTGCATTGATTTGCTTTAATTTGCTTACGTTTATTAAATTGACCTGAACTACAGTAGCAGTGTGTTTTGGTCAATCAGTGCAGTATTAGATGGTTACAGTCTACATCTACAAGGCAAATGCCAGGTGCCCTGTCCTCCCATTAAAACATCACATGATTATCTTACAGTTTTTAAACTGAATTTGCAGTGTTGCAGTGATAAATGACCCCAATAAATGAATGATTAGATATCTTTAGCTCACTTTATTTGGAAACGATGCAAAATAGTTTTGACATCACGCCAGGGGGCCTTTTCATCCATCCACACATACCCATTATCTTACACAATTTGCACCTGGGTTTTCATCTGGGGTTTTTGTCTTGGTTATACATGTTCATACTGTTAAATTGCGCGGTGCTGATGTTTTTTTACAATGAGGAGAAAGTGTCAAGAAAACAATAAAATACATGTTTTCATTTGAATCTACGCTGCCATACAGTTGGATTAAGATAAATCTCCATCTGGTGGAAAAACAATGTAGCAATCACACGAATCCGGCGAAAGCATCAAAAACTATAAAATGTTTTATTATCGACAAATCTCCAATGTGTGTACATCGTTGCGGCTGCCAAAGTGCACTGCGTAGCACTGCTGCTACGTCAGTTTTGTTTTGTTTTGTTTTTTTTCCTGAAACCTGTGTGGAATAAGTACACAAACATGGAGGCGTTTGATGGCGTTGTTCAGACAGAGTCTTGTTGACTTGGTGAGTCAGTTGTTCAAGTTTGCAAAAGGCCCATAACCGCTAATAATTTAGGATTTTCTGACTATACTGTAGTAGCAACGTGATACATAAAATAAGTGAATAAAGTGACTCCCCGCTTTCTTTAGGACAATTCAACAAGCGCCGTATTGATACAAAGCAAGGCATAGGCCTGCTTCAAAAAAGACCAACTACTTGTTGATGTACCTACAGTGGTTGGTGAGATGACACGCTTCTTAAATAAAGAGGATTTATGAATCATGAAAGCCTTACCTTGCCTGCAATAAAAAAGACACCAAATTCGAAACTAGTTGTCCAGGTACAGGGCAGCACTTGTTACTATTACTTTTACTCTTGTCTATTATTAATTTATTGATATGACACTGATGTCATTATAAGGGGCCTTGTGGCTGGTTGTAGACTGATTGTCCCCCGTTTCTAAATTCTGTACATTTTCAGTCAAACTCCTGTCAAACACCTCACTGTGACTGGATCACTGATCACTTTATTTAGACAAAGTGAAGAAAGCCCAGGATCAAAACACAGGACCACAGTGAAAAGAACCAATAGTGCACTGTAAGACAGAAAAACAGCACATGACAACAGAACACTACAAAGACACTGTATCAGCCCTTGGATCCCAAAGAGAGAGTCTGGACAGATGCTTAAGGTTTCTTTATTGGAGGATCATCTGGGTCAGTCCATTCCATACCTTACAGCACCGTGAAAACTACATCGAATACAAACGTTTCAAAACTCATTATCTCAGTGAACAACAAACAAAACCACCAATCATGCACAATGAATTCCACACATACATAAATACAAATGACAGATCTCACTAAATATACAACATACCTCGCTGCGCTCACCAAGGAATGTCCACATATACCATTTATTGTACAAATCAAACAAAGAGATCTTTGAGCAATATACTTTCTGGCAGAGTCAAGACAAAGGTGGAAAGGATCTCATCCTCTGACAAGCAGGCAGGTGTGGCACATGAGTCATGTGGCCAAGGGCACACTCAATACCTACAGTGTGGTGTGGTGTGTGTGTGGTGTACAGGCACTGTGGTTCTTCTCTCTCCTGTTTGCTGTCTTTATAATCTCCCATTGGTCATCCACATCTCCTGAAGTGGCCAAAGTACATGTTGCACAAACATTCCATACTAAATAGTTTCTGTAGTGACTGTGCTCTAAACTTCAGCTGATACTGGTAGATAATGATTGATCAGAAAATAGTTAAAGGGGGAAAACGTTTATCAAAAGAAACATACATAAGGAATATGTAAATTAATCATAATCAAATGTTGTCAAATGTTTAACTTAACATTTGTCACATGACAACTGAGAGAATACCTGTGTGGAAGGAAAAGAAATGTGAATAAAAGTGAAAAGAAGAACAACAATAACAAGCAGGAGTGAGTGGCCTCCACAGGAAAACTATGAACAGCTGTCTAATCCTCCTGCATGGCTTCAAAAATTAACTGATGAATTTTAAGTTTTACCAATGCCTTCTTCTGCCTTGGCAGGCTCCTCAAATCAGGGAGCAGACTTTTAAAGAATAATTCATCTTCATCAGGCTCCGTGTTGTGGTGGCTGGTGGTTTTTTGACTCACAGGAGAATTCTGCACGGCTTCACGAAACTGTGTCTGTCGGACAGCTGCTGAATGGCTGTCTCTCTCAGCCGCAGCTGATGGCTGGCTGGCTTCTGGCTGCCTGGTCTCAGGGTTGCCAGCTGCCGAGTGGCTGCTGTTTTCCGCTGCAGCTGCTGGCTGGGCAGCCTGTGGCTGGCCGGTTGCAGGGGTCTTGACGACCAGGCTGGAAGAGGACTGCCTGACCGGCCTGTTTGCAGCTGTTCTGGGCCTCGTCTTCGGCGATGTTGCCCGATGTTCAACGAAAGGAGCAAGAAAGCCCATGACAGCCATGAACCGCCACCGTGCTTTGGTAGTGGCACCGGTACCGCTCTTGATCTTCTCCTTCTCTTTCCTCCGCTCACGCAGGTATACGTCCCTCAAGTTTCTCCAGCGCCTCTTACAAGTCAAATCTGAGAGGAAACAATGTTTTTAAAAAAAAATCTGATTTAAGATGTTGTAAGTGAATTAATCAGACTGAACTCAGCAAAACATTCACGGACAGCATCTGTGCCAGTGTTCCAACATCAAATCACTCAAATGTGATTATTTGGGGGAAAAAATAGTTACCACTCGGGACAAGTCCTCTCTGAGTGATGCTGATGAGAGTGAGTAAGAAGCAGCAACAAACAGCATCCCCTCCACGACCACTGAAGATGGCGAAAACACTGAAGTATGATAGGTAGCTACAACAACTTGAGGGCACAAGTTGCACTCTCCCACGTGCAAGAAATGGAGTAGCGGTGACTTGATCAATGTCAACATCACAGAGTCTCGAGGCAACATCCCTGTAGCTCCTCGAGACTGCTGCAATCTCGGCGGCCTCAAAGACCATGAATGCAGAACTTTCCTCTATACGCCATCCAGTTTCACATGAACTTCTTGCAGGCAGAGGGAACACTGGTTGGCTCTGTCCCTTGTGCCCTTGTGCTCCCCAGCTGCTGTAGCTACCTCCCCTAGCATGAGTGTTTACTTCAGTGTTCTTTTTGACATCAGTGCTAATATTTTGTAATGTAGGTGAAGCTGTATGGTGTTGCTCTCTGTATGCTACCCCCCCCCCCCCCCCCCCCCCCCCTTGCTATTGTTCTGGTCATTGATGCTACTGGTTGCTTAAATATTGTTGTTGACTTTATTTGTTATGCAATATTTATTGGTTGTCTTTTGTTGTGTTCACAAAAATGTTCCTCCAATAAATGAGTTCTTATTGAAATATTCTCATTTTATCTTCTTGGTGGTGAGTAGATGAGCTGCCCCGTTTTAGTGAGAGAAAAATATGACTTGCCAGCATGTTAATGGCCTCAGAGCTGCTGCTGAATATACAAAGATTTGTTTTTGCAGCCAGGTCCGGGTATGTGTAGATTTCAAGCACATTACTGGGATTTGCTCATTGTGTACCCACCAGATTCGCCTACAATTGCGGCAACCATCCTCCAGGCATCACAACGTGTGTTTGTGTCTTTGTAAGTTGCGACGGTCGAGTCGTATAACACAGGGAATCCAGACACGGCTGTAATAAGCTTCTCCTCCATTTTGTTCTTTGGTGGAGCTGCACAAATGAAGTCTTCTAGCTTGACGGTCCCAGCTGGTGTCACGGAAACTAGATAATACTAAAAAACTATACAACAAACTACAAAAAACGCTCTCGTCGCGTCACCGGCTAATCCCGGTCGACTCCTCCGCGTCGTATGGCATCGTGTCGCACCCATTGAGAGTATATTGGGTCGAACCGTAAGAGTGTCGCATGGTATCCCAGCATGCATTGCGCGGTGAACGCACACACTCCTCAATTTTGTCGGGACTAGTACAGCTTTAACTTCATCTTAAAGGTTCGCTACATTGCCTCGCGGAGTGCCGTGTCGCACCTATTAAAAACAATACATGGTTCGTGTCGCAAAGTGCATAGACATATTTACGTACACGCCGCACCGACTTGTCGCGCACGAGAGCGGTGTGCCTACGGGAAGCCCATGTTGGGACGGGATCACTCGGTCACACACTGCATTATATCCACAATTGAAGTTATCTTATGTCGCTCAACTCTCAAACAACATTCAAATAGTTTCCCAGAAGCAAGAGTACGAAGACACACACGCTCAGTAATGCAGTGACTACGATGTGACTCCGACACCACGCTTTTCACAATACAGCTTAGTTATTTTCTCTTTCACAGATAGAAGGGGGTGCACCGTTCCTGGAGGTACTGCAATACCAGGTCGATGCGTGGAGTGGACGGAGCAAGCCCCTATTCCATCTCCCTGTTCCAAAAATCAATTTAATATATGGTCCCCGGGTAGGGGACGTATCAGATATTAAACTGATAAGAACAGATACTACACTTGATCTTAGCCAAAAGGCCGAGAAGCGATACCGAGTGAAGTCAGCAGTGGGATAGTGATTTCAGGCACCGTTACTTTCAGTCACGGTTCATCATAAGTGTCGATCATAATCACGCCACAGAAATCTCAGGAAAGGCGAACAAGGATACGTAAGATATAAAACTGCCGTTTTGTACGCAACCAATACGGCAAAAACTACTAAATGACGGAGAACTACAAACATGAATGAACGCGAACCCTGTAACTTCTGGTCACGTTGTGCCGTCTTGTCCAATGAGCGATTACTATGACAGTATCATAAAATCTCATTTATATCTAAACAGCTGTTCGCTAATACGCTAAATAAATTGGATAATGTAGCTGAGATCAGTTATAACCACTATAACCGATCAAAGGTTTGTGAGTACAAGTGTAAAATGTCGTTGTTTTCATTTGTGCGGCCACACTTCTGAACTGAGTTCTGTCTCACCCTGGTGGAGAAACGGTGTAGGAAGTAAACGAAAACAGCCTAAAACAGTCTCTATCGATTTAAAATGTCAGAGTTGCGCACTTTCTATCAACAAAACGTCACTATCTGGACATCGACCGAAAAGCAGTACCAACTTTTTTTTGGTTTTTATATTATATGATAAACAAACCTTATATGAGAAGGATTGTTTGTGATCATGCTACGAACAATTTCAGCATCTCTAGCCTTTACAGGTAACTCACCTGAAGCAGTATAGTGGCCTCTGCATCTAATCCTTTCTAATTCACATCCCTTTGTTTGTTTATTATTCGAGATTTACAGCTAACTACCCAAACTTCAGCTAGCATTTCAGTTGGAAAAATAATTGGCGTTACCATTATCATTCGCTTCACCTATCTTAATTCCGACGTGGGACAGAAACGCCATCTTCGACAAAACCAAAACAGACATGAAATCTCAATTGCACACGCAAGCTCAGAACGGATAGTTTGAGATAGAGGAAAATTACCCGTAATTGTCGAAGTCACAGCGCTTCCGAGCTGTTAATGCGGGGCTGCAATAACGCTGAAATTACACAAGGATCAAGTACTTCCTATAAACAGCCTGCAGGGGCGTCATTCTTTCGTTTAATCGTGTCAGTCTGTTTTTAGAAAACTACAAATGTAAATGGAGTGAGGAGTTTCTGGATAAGAAGTTTAGACAGTAGGATTATTTCTATTGTGCATCCATTAACTGGTAGAACAAAAACTTTGTTTTTACCAGACTACTACCACTACTACTGTTCATTTTCAAAATAAAAGGTCTTTAACAAACTTAAACATTAACCCTTACATTTACATTTGAATTTAAATCGATAGCATATTTAGAGAAGTATTCCCATGTTAACCATAAAATATTTCCTCTTTTCAGGGAACAATTTCGCCGTTCATGAATTCAATTCATTTGAGGATTTATATTGTGGAGAACCGCAACCGGAAGTTACGTTCCTAGGCAACCAGCTCTCTGACTACAGGCAACCATAGACAGGCAACATCGTTAGCCATGGAGTTTGAGGGGGAAGATGAGGTTGGTTTATAACAATTCACAGCTCGTTTTTCACCTGTCTGTCTTAACTAGATACAGACAGCAATCTAATCTTTCCTGACATTTATATTTTGAGCTGACGTGACAATTGTTTGTCAACAACAATAACATCCAGGTTAACTCTAACGGCACCTCTGTATTTCTTCCCCAAAACAGACTGTCTTCGTCGTTGAAGACGTGAACAAAATAATTAAAGAGGTAAGAAAAAACCTCGGTTGTTTTTGTTTCCTCACAAAACTTAGATGTTAACGTAAGTCCTTGTTGTTTAGCTAATAGCAACAGAAGTAGCTGGTTGCTAGGCAACGTCCTATCTGTTCATCACATTACAGTCCAATTTAATACCTATTTTCTTGATCAATTGGTATTCAATGAAGTAACTGACTAAGGTAGATTATTCATGTGTTACATTATCTCTTTTAATGCTATTAAAATGTGTTTTTTTTCTGTATTCTCAACTGATCATGGCTTTGTTCATATGCCACTGAAGTCAATAGAAACAGCCATAGGAGGGAAAGACTACCAGCACAGCAGAGTGAACCAGTGGACCACTAGTGTGGTGGAGCAATGCCTCAGTCAACTCAGCAAGATGGGGAAGCCTTTCAAATACATTGGTACGGACCACCGTGGAAACATTTGCTATACTCTCTCACTGCTACATAATGATGTGTGCTTGTGCGTATTTCCAACAGCAACCTGTGTCATCATGCAGAAAAATGGAGCAGGTCTGCATGCAGCTAGCTCATGCTTTTGGGACAACTCTACCGACGGTGAGATAAACACATTTCGTATAGGCTTAAAATTAAATAGACTGAATTGTACAGATATGCATTTCAATAATGTTTTTCATATTGTTGCTTGTTAGCACATATTTATATGTATAGATGGATATAATACTGATACTGAATTTTCTGTGTATTACTCCTGACAGGCAGCTGTGTTGTGAGATGGGAGAACAAGTCCATGTACTGTGTAATCAGTGTTTTTGGCCTGGCCATCTAAATCAACTAAAGTTGTTTGAAAAAGTGTTTAATATTGTTTATATTTGATGCAGCAGCATGTTTTCTATGGTCATATTTTGTATTAAAAGCAGAAATGGTGATGTATATATAATTGACTTTATTTACATGTGTCATGACAAAGTGCTACATACAAAGCAAAAGAAATTGCAAGAATACCCAACATATTAACACCAACAACAACCTTATTTGACCACTGATCTGAAGATACATTCAGGCAGGAGGAATCAAAAATATACAATTATGTCAGAGTATTTACAATGTTGAGACCGCTGTCCGGTATAGGAGAAAACAGAGGGATGTAAAGACAAGGCACCATCGTCTTGATTTGGAAATGTAAAGATGTTTAAAAGGATCAGAAGCACACTGGTTTTGGCTCTTTTTTTTCCCCATAAGCTCCATTTTTATAAAAACAAACCAAACAGTGACAGCAAGTCTCGTGTCATGATTAGAAATTCGAGAGCGACAAGTTATTACTTTAAATCATATGTTTCACATAAGGCAAAATATTTGGCAAATTGCTACTGTAGGAAATGTTATCATGATTTATCAGTAGTCCATTTACATACTGCGTGTTAAAACTCATTTAGTTCTTCATTCAGGTAAATAAAACGGTATTGGAAATCCATTTTCGGCAAAATAAATACGATCCATAAGCAAGTGCAATTACAAAGTTTCTCTCAGAAGGAAGAAATGGTAAAGAGTGGTACCTAAAGTCAAGGCTCTCTATCTACAATACATGTCTGTGGACACAGAGAACCCGTAAACAGCCAATCTTGAAACTAACCCAACACTATGATATGCTATGGCACTTTAATTTTCCCATTCATTACATACGTCAGTGCAGACAGTTATGACTAGGAGTGCAGGTAATGGCTGCTGTGGCACAAGATCACCTCACTTTGGACCCTCCAGATAAAGGTATAAGACAGAGTTGTCAGAGAATGGAAAGCGCTGACAAAAACAACAGTGCAAGTAACAGAGGAAACAGTGGTTCCAGGTAGTGGTTCCATGAAAATAAACCCACGCACAAATTGATTTACATGATCTTAACACTTTTTGCGAATATCTAACTACAGGGGTTGGAGGAATGCTTCTACAACAGGTAAAAAGTGTATTTCCCTAGTTTTCAACATGAGTGGCTACATGCCTGAACCGTCAATAAAATTACAGTACATTCAGTCTCCATGGAACTCATCTCTTTTTAAAAAATATATTTATGTATAGTTACAGTATATCACTTTGTTTTACCAGTGCAGGTACTCCCTATTTACACATGAGAGGTGTGCTGCATTGCTCCATCACAGAGAGATCAATCACTGTCAGTCTCGTCCTGGTACTTGGCGGTCGCTTTGATAGCGCGTCCGTTTTGTAAAGGCATGTCTTCATAATCACTCCTTCACAAAGGAAAAGAAAGCATCCGTTCATTCATGTCAATTCACATTTGAATATTGTACAAGACTGTTAAAGACACGCACAACACCTACCCGTATATAACTTCATCATCCGAGTCATTCAGCATGGAGAACGCAGGATTATCCTTCAGCTGGGAGTCTGAGGGACGAAGCAAACCCAGTTAGGTGGATACCTACGTTTATTGCTTCCTGCTGAGTGAAACTGCTGTATTACCTACCATAAAGGGCATTTTTGGAGGGGGAATACACAAAGGCTAATGTGTACAGGTAAAAGTTGAGTAGGCCATAGAATGATATGAATTCAGCTGGTATGTCTGGGAGTTAAGGAGCAATTTCTCATTGTTTAGTGAGTGCTACATCAATTGGCTGCAATGGCACAGAGTTGGAAAGGATATAGTTCTGGTAATGAGTTGACAGTTCGGCGACAAAGTTGTTCTGGAGAGCTTTGGCACCAAACCTCAGGTACAGAATGGCCACGCTGTTGGATAGAAAGAGTAAAACACAATTGATTGAACTACACAAGGCCTTAATATAGAGACTCCTCTGAAAATGGTTTGCTTTAAAACACACCTGATAGTGAGGACCACAAATGTCAGTGCTGTCAAGAATCTGAGCCGGAGATCTACAACACACAACACAATTCACATATAACAATATATACAAAACAAAAATATATAAACGCACGCGCGCACACACACACACGGCTGATTCAAGCCACATACTGTACAGAGGAATGCAGCCCTACCTGAATAAGGCATGTTCTTGAGTTCAGAGCAAGCTCTGACGACCAAGAAGATTAGATAAAGGACGTAGAGGACGACGACGATCAGGAAGAAGACCTTCATTCCCTGCAGAAGTAACAATATAGACACCATGAAACAGCTGCTTTTTCACGAGTGGTCAGCCTCTTCAAGTTCAAGTCTTTGTGCACGACAACAACCTCCTGGCCAAGCAGGCACAGTTGTAAGGATTTCCAGTGAATTTAAATGGATTATTCTGGGCAGCTATAAATAAGCTAGCTCTGGACCATATCAAATAATTTTTGGTCCCCCAAGCCAGGATTTGGACACTCCCAGGTTTAGAGACAAATGTTAAACTGTAAGCTCTACTTCCTGATTGGCTTGTTGTGCAACCCTCACACCTTCCTTTGTTTCCCCTGAGGAATTTCAGTTAATTAACCATTATGCTGATGGGTTTTACACGCCAAATAACTTTACCTTAAACAAAACATGAATATGTCCTGAGTATTTCCGTTTCTCTCCACTTCTAAGACTGATCCAACTCACTGTTTACACCCGAGTTGAAAGTCTCACCTGAAAATTCACGATGTCCACTTTGTACTGATAGGTCGGGTCTTGGAGTTCGTTAACCCTGCAAGTTGAAGAGAGAATAAAAGTTCATCGTTTTAACCCAATCGTAATTCACTGTTGGACCGGTTGTGGTCTGAACTCACGTCTGCCAGATGCCGAGTGTGACTGCAGAGAGCCAGAGCAGACCCACAATGATCAGCTTAGGGAGGTAAAACGTCAGACATTTCCTTTCGCCCTGAGGAAGCCACACAAAGGACAATGTAAGATCCTCGATGAGACAGAAAGAATGAAGGGGAGGAAGAGTATAAGGACATATAAAAATCACCTGAACCCTGATGCAATGGTAAACACAGAGCCAGAAGAGCAGCAAGGCACACAGGAACAAGGCCTGGAAGAACGTGTCCAACGCGCCTGGAACCCAGCTGTTCACCAGGAACGACAGCGGGAAAAACGGGTCTAAAGCACGCAGAAGACACGATAGGCGACACGTTTTACTATGAATCAGGTTGGACACAGGCATATGGTGAACTTGTGGTACAACGTGTGCACTCAGGGGCAGATAATACCGAAACCCACCGTTGTAGAGTAGCAGCAAAGGGAGCAGGATGGACATCCACTTCTGTTCTATACCCCAGTCCCTCATGGAGAACTTCCTCAGGGAGTGTGCAAACAAACACTGGGAGAGGCAGAGAAATAGATGTCAGGACATTTGTCAACAACATGCTTCAGGATTAGGATGTGACACAATTAAAAAAAAGCCTATTGTATTGATTGGTGTGTTTTATACTTCATACAGTTACAGTAGCTTGTGTGTTGGAGGTTTGCCCGCACTGTATGTCACCTCAGGTTCCACCTCGGTAGTGTCACCTGCTTTGCCTTTTCAAACACTCTCATAGATAAATACTGAACACACAGGCTGATCTGTCCACACCCACACGCCTACAGACACGCCTCGTAGAGATCTAGATTTCTACCGAGTGCACTCTTCGTGTAGGGTTTGGACGTAGGGAGCAATCAGTGGCCGACACAGTGGCTTGCTGGTGGCGAGTCTGAACCCCTGGGGTCTGCGCACATCTTGCCACGCACACACCATCGATGGGAAACGCTTTGTCAGCGACCAACAAAAGCTAAAAGGACCCCCCCCCCTCTTACCGTAACCATGAAGGTCAACACCACAAAGACGAAGCGGAACCAGATCTCCACTTGCGAGAAGGTGGGGTTGTACGTTTTCCACTGAGAGACAGAGAGAAAAGAAAAGAGAGAGGAAACTCAATGGAAACTATATAAAAACAGATGAAAGCATCACAGACTGGTTTAAGTGCTTATCCCTTACCACAAACTTGACCTTGATTTCATACGCGGTATTTTCAAGACCCTTGAATCGGACCACCACCTGGTACTGAGTGTAGTTCAGGTAGCCCAGGTGCAGCACGATGATCTCGTCACATTTCTGCAGGAAGGGAGAGATGGTCACTCTGGCCCAACATTTACGTTCAGCATGATTTATGACAGTGCGAGGTGAGAGAGGAGGGCTGCCAGGCCGCCGACGGACACTCACAGCACCGCAGTGTAGCGTCCGGGCTTTCTGCTGCACACTGTTGATGTTGAGCACGCTGGCATCCTGCATCACCCCCTTCAGCTCCACGGTGATCTCAAAAGGCTGCTTGAAGTCTCCCACTGGCGCACACAAGCACAACAGTAAAAACACATCAGCGGCCTGAGACAACAGAGGAGAGGCAGGCCGCCTTCTTTTTGGCGCGGTGAGGGAACAGTAAATACTACAGACACAACAACATTTCAGACAACAAACATGACAAACGGGTGGAATTCCACTCTTACTGTCGACGTGTTCTGCCTGCATTATGCAGGTGAGCCATAGCTGCTGGTTGTAGGTCGTGAGGGGAGGGGACACCAGGCTGAACGGTCCAGTCTGAGAAGACACAATGAGTTCATCTGTTCATTCACATCAGGGGTAATTACAATCATCAATCGTTGACTTCAATATGTAGACTCATTGTGATGGAGACTGCTTTTTTCAAAGGAGAGCTGCGTACAAAAATAAACATTTACAGATCAAACATAGACACACTAATATAGAAGTGACTGAGAGGTACATCTTAGGTGAAAACATCCTGTGATCTGGCTCGGAAACACATTCTGGACACTGATGAGTTATGGAGTGAAATAGAATAGAATATCTTGTATTTATCAGTCTTTGCCAGCAGCAAAAAAGCATTATAAAAGACATAGATTATAAAAGTAGAAGTAATATCCCCTGTGCACATCTAGCATGACCAAGGACACGGGGAGATTGTGTGTTCTTCCTTACCTTGACGGAGAGGTTTTTCAGAAGTAACTGATCACCATTGTGCTCTTGCTCAGAGATAATCTTGGGACCTGAAGGGAGTGAGAGGACGTTTACATTTACTGATTCAGCAGATGCTTTTATCCAGATAGGGGAAAAAACACCAGAGTCATCTCACAACAGAGACCACAGAGCAAAAACAGATACCGATTTACATTCTTTACAATACCATGATGGGATGTGCAGTAATCTAAGCACTAGATTCTACAGCGCACATGGGGTGAAGACAGGGAATACATCCCGCACAGGTGACCCGTCCAACACAATGTACACACAACAACCACCATTCATTCATTTAGTCATTCACTTACTCGCATACACACACACACACTCAAGGGCAGTTTGGAGTCTCCGATTGACCTACACATTCATGTTAGTAGTGAGTGGGAAGGAACCAGGACACCTGGAGATGACTTGGACATAAACAAAGCTTATGGTGGTATGTATCAACACCTTCATGAATTAAGCCCGTCTGCACGGGCTGGGTCACATTTTGTGCAGCCATAGAATAACTTATTAATATGGATTATTTGTGCACCACCAGGCCCATTCAAAACATATCAATATGATTACATATATTTGGGCTATGCCATTTGCTATGTTGGGGTTCACCCTAGACAGATGTCCAGTCTACACACAGGCCTTGATTAAGTTCTTCAACCCATAACCTATCGACAGCTCTGCTGAAGCATAGTTATTTTGATATTATTTGTTAGTTGTTGATTCTTTTGTGGATCACATTTAGTAAGATGAGAAGGGAAAGCGATCACACCCAGTTCCCCTTTATTAGAAAACCTAAATCTTGTAACATCTTGTTTTCCCTCCCCTGGAGCGAGGGAAAACAAAACTTGAGACATACCTGCAATCCCAATGACGACGGTGAGCGAGAAGCAGACCAGGAACACCACAAAGACCAGGACAAAGTGCCTCTTAGATAAGGTGTAGAGCCGCATCGGAGCCATTCTGTCACAAGGACACGTCGATTAGAAACCCAAAGCACATCCTGAGGTTCAAAGCAACTCCACAGAGTGTGATGTTTGCCAGTGCCTCGTATTGCTGACCCACATCCTGCGGCTCAGGTGCGGATATGTCAACACAGCTAGCAGCGGTGCTAGCTCATGCTAGCGCGGCCAGATGGCAGCAACACTTTTAACGCCGATTAAAGCAACGGCGACGCGAGACGGCGACGTCGGCGGAACGAAGCGGACACTTACAGCTCCATGTCACTCGCTTCGCAGTCTCGCTGGGGAGTAAACACGCCAAAGTCTCGCACCGTGTAAACATTCGTGAGGCAGCGTCTGGTTGAGAGACAACTGGAATGCAACGTCGCATAGGGGGCGGGGCCAGAGGCTGTGACGTAAGGACGCACGCGACGTCATGCGCTTATTTGATCGTCGAGCTCTTGAAGGTGTCACCGTGTTTTATTCGGAATTAGTCATTTAGCAGACCCTTCCTTTCTCCAAAATGACTAAAATAGGGAGAAAAACATCCATGCTACATCATAATAGAAACCTACTGTACCATTGATACACAAATACTGCTCTATATTCTTCAGACCGCTTAGGGATCAATACAGTCTCAAACATTCCTTACTTCTAAAGCCCTACAAGGTCAGGCATCAGCCTATATTTCTGATATTACATCACCATATTACCCCACTAGGGTAGGGTGCTTCATTCCCTGAATGCAGGCCTAGTAGGCTCTACCTACCATCCCCAAATGGAAAATTTTACTGAGGTGAATCCCATTGGGTCACCAAAATCTAGAGTTTGTGCTGAGATTGTGGGGCCAATCAATTTTTTGTTACATTCAATAATTAAACATTCATTCAAAGCCTAAATGATACCATTTATTGAGTTATGGATTTGTTGTGATTTTATTTTGAAATTAACTGGGCAGAGGGTGAAAAGGACAACTAATGAATAAATACATAAACAAACAAACAAACAACGACACCATAGGTGTGCTGTCAGTGTCGGCAACGTCCTACCTTTATTCTTTTCCTGTGAGATTCACTCCTCAGGTGCCTCAGTGTCCGTTTCAGCTATGCTGAAGTCCCTTATTTTCACTTATGTTTATGTGTATACGCTTCAGGGGTCAAATTGACAATACAATGACTAAAGATCATTTTTAGACAGAAACCACCCAATTTATACGTCTGCCCGTGTTGTTTAACAGGACACTCTAGACACTACAAATATGGCGGCCGCGTTTAAAGTCCAGGAGGCGGACGACGCCAGCGCATGCGCAGTGACGTTAACTTTTCATTTCTAACGTTTTAAAAACAGGTTAGTTAATCACAGCCGCAAACGTTCGTCATGTCACATTGATAACATCGCAACTCACATTTCCAGTGATAGTTTCCCATTTATTGGCCAATTTAGTGGTAAATGATTTCCCACTTGTTGCCTTTGATAGAAAAATTAGGCCTCTACCTTTAAATAAACCCCAGATTTAGTCCAATTTGAGGAAATGTATGAGCATATTGAGTGTAATTGGTTAGATTATTTTTCCACCTTTCTCGATGTATCTAATATCACGATCCAAAGCATACTCTGACATCGTTTAATGCATAAAGCAAGCCAAATATGCCAATGAACTAGTCCTGGCGAGGCAGGTGATAGCACGAGCACATTTTATATAACAACTGTCGTAGCATACCTTCATCTTTTAAACCATACAAAAACGTATGTTATATAACCCGGAGGAAGAACGTAAATGGCTGATAATCAGGAGACCTACCTGTAAAAGCGATCATCTCTGTAGGGCGTGAGGTCCTCCTTCAGCTCGTTGTAGGCCTCCTGCACCTTCTTGCAGAAGTACTTGAGCTCGCTGTACAGAGGGTTCTCCAAGCCGGTGGAGTAGTCGGTGTCCATGATTCTCCTCTGATGGATGAGGGGAAAATGGCGATGGAGGTGGCGCTGGAGGTGGGGGTGAAACGAGCCGTGGTGTTTGGGAGAGAGAGAGAGAGGCACACGACGCTCGGTTTTGTATTGTTGCCTGGTTTTGGTTGAATGTGCAGCCCAAGCTGTTTTGTTTGTGTCGGCTCAAAGACAGATGAAAAAAAAAGCCGTGAAAACAGCGAGGAGGGGGCGGATGCATGAATATATCCAGGGGAGGAGGGGTCTGCGATCAGCACCACGGACAGAGACGGAAAACAGCTCGTTTATTCCTCGGATACACACATTCATAATTGAGTTTAGATTTAGTATGTAGGATTTAGTAAAACCCTAATTTGATTTAATGGCTATATTTTAACTCTATGGGAGCATCCCAAACTGAGTTATATTTTAAAGGGGACGAGTGGTTGAATGGATTATTCATCCTTGTTCTACGGTATCAACATAAAAGCTACTGGTCACTTGTATCAGAAATGCCTCATTGATATTTTATAATCCCTCAAACCTGCTCTCATGTATTCTGTTTCTTGGTTGTGTCACTTACCACTCAGTTGACTCTTGTTGCTTGCTTATAGACAAGGCCTAGCAACTTATTATTTCCGGGCTGTCTCAGGATCCTCCTGGAGGTGATAGGCTTCCCTTTTGAGGTTGGTGACTTCTGACCCAGACTCAGTTAAGCAGTGGATAGTGGAATTGAAATGGTAACTGGAGTGATACAGTTATGGGGTACAGAAACTTAACTCGTCTCCCTTTATTCACTTGTTTACCTAGAGAGAGATGAGTCAGTGCAAATTACTTTGGAGGTGTTGCAATGTGCCGTACCCTATGGCTTCTTTTGCCTCTGGTCAGATTTGCCTGTTTTTAGTTCCCATTTGATATCTGCCATTTACAAAATAATGAGGACATTACGTTTTTTACTCAACAAAGACAAGATTGAAATGTTTTTTTTCATTGTTCGTTTTTTTTCATTGTTGTTGAAGGTATTGGTTCCACCTTTTCATGTAATTGCAGTTTGATACCACAAAGCCACCTTGTGTAAAGACCGGTACATTTACACAAAGCCACCACTCAATTCAACAGTACTGCATGCATTTAGGGGCCACAAAGGCAACATTTTTCTGAAACAATGACGTTTTATTCAAAAGATGCGTGACATATACAGTTATAAAATAATTTACATGGCATGCCTTACTATCCATTCACTATAAACGTTCAGTCACCAAAGCAGACTCGGATTCTTTTCAAGTGTTTTTGTCAGTTTAAGTCTACACCTACAAATACAAAGCACATATCTTTTCTAAAGAAAAGCCAAATCCTACAATATCTACAACAGGTCATCTCATGAAATCAGTTTTAAAGTGTATCTTGAACTTAAGTCCATAGGCAATTCTGAACTCGAATTCAGTGGCTTACACTTGTGAACTTATGTAAATGATGTGTTTGTATTGCATGTGTGTATGTGTGAGAAGCCATGAGCACACACACTTTTAAAGATAATAGATTTAACACTGATGGGATTGCTAGACTGCACAGTTGAATACAGACACACTTTGACTTGACAGTTACACTCTACACAACTAGTCTACCGACTACACTAGACTGGGCACTTACTCATTCACATCTTTTTCCATCCAATGCAAACTTCACAAAACACAGAAAATTTGCCCATTCCCGACCCATCCCCTTCCAGACCCTCCCGTCTCACAATCTGGGCTTTTACACTTGTAACAAATTTTCATCAACACAAAAAAAAAAATGTTCAGAAAACTCCACAATATACAGTTATGTATAGATACTCCGTTAGGAAATAATCTCATAAATAAAATGTACAGACCAGCAACTGAGATGCTGAACTAAAACGTATCAAACTGTGGTCAAAATTGATGACAAGTAGGATCCCTGTCCCCTATGAAAAATATTGCACAACTAACACAAAAGATGGAAATTTTTCTTAATGACATGCTCATGTTTTCATTTTTTTTTTTCCATCCAGAAGAGACTTACTTGTTTTATCCCCTCCCCTACAGCCCTACGTTCTGACACATGCATCTGGTTACTGTATGGGAAGTATATTATAATAATAACAATAATCTCATTCAATTCTGAGACCAAAACATCGCTGGTCTAAAGTGTTAAAGAGTGAAGTTGCACTTCGCTCTGGGCTCGTTTACTTTATTATGTCAAACCCTAAACTTTAGTGAATTTGGCACAACTGTTAAACATTACCGCTAATGTTAATTCATAATTAAATCTAAACATTACTGCCATTTTGAGGGACTTTGGCGCTCATCTTATACAAGTGAAACCATTGCAGATATTTGCAACATGCCTCATAATTTGCCACCAACTCGGCTCGACGTCAACACAAGCTTGGCTGTGGGAAAGAGAGGGAAAGAAAACAAACAGCTTGAAAGATTTCAGTGTCAGGTTCCTGAATGAACAGGCTTCGACCGTCCTTCACCGGAGTTCTGACTTCTACAAAGGTTCAGTGACAATGATTTCAGCTTAACCGTTTCGATTTTTGTAGCTGTGGCTGTTCAAAGTGAAAACAGCTCCTACAGCTCCACACCTGAAATGACACTTAAAGCACAGTGGAGACAGGTGTAAAACAGACATCTGTCAAAGTCACCCCACGTCTCTCTCTTTACAACATTTACACATGACTCGATATGTATTTACACAACTTCGGAAGAGAGTATGAAATGGCATAGGTGAAATATACAAAAATATTTCCTGTACCTTGCTTACATGTTTAGTGTGGTTTTTAAGAGCACCCCCCCCCCGCCACACACACACACACACGCGCGCACCCCTGAAACTACACGCTCACTTCACAGAAGTGACAGCAGGTGACGAATCACTTCATGCCGGAGGTCTTCAGGCCCAGACGTCACCTCATGTAAAGACTAAATACGGGATATGTCAGTCAAAGCTATCCTGTGTGTGCGCCTCCCACCTGAATGACTGCACAGCAATGGAACAAATGCAGCGACCGCTCTCCCAACAACGAAGCGGGCAAGCCGCAAAACCGCGTCGACGGGGCGTAGATGGAGATTGTGTGTCACGAACAAGGACGACAACAAAATGCAGACATAAGTTAATCCGTGTGGCGGGAAAAACGCTTCCTCCTCCTTCAGCGTCCCATGTGGAAAAGACCGCAGCTCACGCCTCATCTGTGTCCGGCTGCCCAACAATCCCGGGGCGCTGTAGTAGTGGCGCGCCTGGGGACTGTGAGCCTCCGAGTAGTGCTCTTGAGCGATGCATATATCTGAGCCTGGATTCCAGCCGAGAGTAGGAAAATAGACTGAGATAGTAACAAAAGGAATGGCAGAGAGCTATCGCAGCGGGAACCTCCGACCCTCAAGCGTTTAGTAGAACCCTAAAAGCAAAAAGCGGGTATAATAAGAATAAAGTGGTCACTGTTTCACTGAAGGTTTTGTACAGCAATGGATTTCAGTGCCCAGTAGTACCTGTGCGCTCTGGGGAGAACAAAAACAACTCCAGAGTGTGGTTTTCAAGTATTACTGCTGCTTCTTTTTGAAAACTGCACCTTGACAATCCCTCTGTTCCTCTCTGGGTTAACCCGCGGGTTATCACGTCATTAGGCTTCTTTGTTCTATCTTCTAAAGCAGCATTTGTTTGCATGATGATCACCAAAGCTTAGCTCTTTGGCCCTACATGAATTGCAAGGTGCTGCGGGCCGACTGCCTGCCAGACGGAGCCACACTGGAGCCCGTCCTTGGCCAGCGCAGCCATCGCTTATTGCACCGATTCTAGTGGCAGCATTGTGTAGTGCAGCGTGATTGTATCTCTACCTCTCTCTCTCTCTCTCTCTCTCTCGCCGGGGGCCTGATTTTAGCGTTCTCTCCAAAACAACACAATATCAAAAGAGGCGGCCGTGCCCCTGTTAATGTTGCATTTGAGTCCCAGATATAACTTGGGGTCAAGCAGAAGAGGGGCCCGCTTCATTTGAGGCGTTGGGTAACGTTGGCTAAAGCCACGGCGAAGGCCTGCACAGCAGAGAAGGGGTACTGGAAGTCCAGGATGTAGGCGTTGCCATCAATCCTGCCAAACTGCATCACCTACACACACACAAAGACATAGACAGAGGGTCAAACAAGCTGTGATGAGCGTCACCTTGATGCAGACTCAATAAGCAAAGTGCTCACCACTCCGGACTCAATGTCTAGTGATAAAAAAGCAAAGAATACAAACTTGTTTCCCTCTTCATGACAATAAAGCAGCTAGTCTAGTCCCTGTATCAATGGTTTCACGGTTGTCAGGACGGTTTCTCTCACCTGTCTTCCCTCCAGTTCAATCTGAAAGTTCTTGGCAGACTCCTGCGTGACGCGGCCCCCGAAGTCCAGCTGGTAGACCTGCGTGGCCTCGTTCCACAGCGGCTGCTTGTTGGCCATGACGTAGACGAACCCCTGGCTGCCCAGCCCCCGGTCCTCCTTCTCGTTGGCCTTCCGGCACTTGATCTCGTCCAGCTCGCTGGCGGCCCTCAGGTTCCTCTTGCTCTTCCAGCCCTTCTTGCCGCTCTGGCACTGGTTGAGCAGCTCGTCGCCGCTGATGAACAGCTCGGGCTCGCTTTCGGAGCTGTCCTGGAACTCGCTGTTGGCTGTGGCCTTGCTCAGCTTCTTGGCCTTCAGCTGTTGCTCCTTCTGACCCTTCAGCTTCTTCTTGTCCCGTCCTCCCAGCCGCGGGCTGGAGATGAGCGAGTTGAAATCGCCCAGAGCTCTGCCCTCCTTCTTGGACTTGCTGCCTTCGGCCAGCGGCGGCACGTTGCCCTCCTCCGTGCGCCCGTCCACCCGCTTGCGGTTCTTCTTGCTGAACTTCTCGGACCGCTGCGGTACGGGGCTCTCGGTCAGGGACAGCACCTCCTGGAATCCTTCTCCAGCCTCTGCCATGGCCTCCTGCAGCCCGGCGTGGTTCTGCAGCTCCGCCGGGGGCGGAGGAGGCGGCGGTGGAGGCGGAGGGGGAGGCGACAGGACATTTTTCTCCGCTGCCAGGTGGGAGGCCTTGGGTGGTAGTGGCACTGCAGGGCTGGGCATAGGTGGACAAGAGTTGTACGTACCCCAAGGGGTGTGGAGGGCGATGGGCGGGATAGGAAGCCCGGCACAGGCACTGCCTCCTGGATACATGGGTGGGAGAGGGCAGCAGGCCAGGTTGGCCAGGTTTGCGGGGTAGCCCGGCGGTAAGACCAGGGTCGCATCCTGCTGGGAGAAAGGAACCGGAGCCACCACCTCCTTCGGGGAGGAGCAGGGCCGCGGCGACCCCGGGATGGGCTGCAGCTGGGAGCCGGAGTAGGCGGCGGCGGCAGCAGCAGCTGCTGAGGGGTACTGCAGAGAGATCTGGTACCCTGCGGCCGCCGCCGCCGCCTGGAAGGAGGCGGCGCTGGGGCTGGTGGGAGACTTCGGAGAGAGGACGAACGGCAGCCTGGACACGTCCAGGTGCTGCGCCGGGCTCAGGATGAGCGGCGGCGGTTTGTGGGGTCCCGAGGGGGCGCTGGGATTCAGCGCGACGGTCCGTTCCTGGGGCACCCACACCTCCTCTGTGGCGGCCGGGTCCCACTGGTAGGGAGGCGGCCGCTTGACGAGCAGCCCCGGGGCGTCGCCCCCTCCCCCCAGCGCCAGATGCCTCAGCGACTGGCTCAGCGATTCGTCCTCGGTGAAGGCCGAGTTCACGTAGTCCGCCCTGTCTCTGGTAGCGACGGCGCCTGCGGCCGCGCCCGGCCCCTCCAGGGAGCTCAGCAGGCTGTAGGAGGACTGAGAGGAGAGGGGCGTGGCGCTGTTGGAGTGGACGATCACTGTGCTGTGCGGGGCACCGTTCCCCGGGGGGAAGTCCTGCCTGATGATGGTCCCCCCTGCTATCCCGTTAGCACTCCCAGGAGCAGAGCCTCCGACGCTGGACCCGCTGCTACACTGGCTGCACGTATATAAGGCGGTTGGCACCCTCTGCTGGAAGGACGCCGCTAGTGCGCCGCTGTTTTTGGCCTTGGGAGGCAGCGGCCTGGGCGGTTCCAGCATCTGGGACACTTTGAGCGCGGCCTCCCGGCTGTTCCTCCTGAGAGTGGCGTGGATCAGGCTGCTGTCCAGCCTCTGGCCCGAGCCGCGGCTGACGGCGTTGCTCTGATTGGCCGGGTCGGGGTAAGGGGGCGGGTCCCCGCTGGGTATGGAGTAGCGGGGCGCGGTAAGTCTGTTGAGCGTGGCCGAGGCGTAGGGCAGCTGGACCTTCTTGTCGGCCGAGGCCGCGGACGAGGAGGAGGTGACCCTGAGAGTGGCCGAGCTGCCGGGCCCCTGCAGCGTGTACACGCTCTGGTTGCAGACGAGGCGCGTCCGGGGACGACACACCTCCTCCACGTTGCCGCTGCTGTCGAAGGTGGTGATCCGCTCGTAGCCCAGCGGCGTGGGGTACTGCGCCTGCTGCTGCCCCGAGGCGTACAGCGGGAACTCTCCCTTCTTCATGCAGAGGTCGGCGGGGGGGGGCGTCCCGCTGCTGCCTCCTCCCGGGCCTGAGGGCAGGCCGGGGGCCGCGGAGGAGGAGGAGGAGGAGGAGGAGGCGGAGGAGGCGGAGGCTGCGGCCGCTGCGGCTGCTGCAGCCACGGCGGCGGCCACCGTGCCCGGGTAGGGCGGCGGCGGGTTCATCTTGCTGAGCTCCAGCGGGGCGCTGAACACCAGCGTGTCGCCCTCGGCCAGCTGCGGCTGGGAGCGCGTGGCTTTGATCTTCAGCAGGTGCTCGTGCTCGCCGCCCGCCGCCCTCTCCGCCAGCGGGTCGGCGGGCGGCTGGGGGATCTGGATCTGCAGCGGCCCCGGCTGGAGCTGGTGCGCGGCGGCGCCCGGGGGCGGCCCCGGCGGCACCGAGGGCACGGGGATCTGTATGTGGAGCTGCTGCTGGAGCTGATGGTGCTGCTGCTGCTGCTGCTGCTGGAGCTGCTGGAGCTGCTGGAACTGCTGGAGCTGCTGCTGATGCTGCATCTGTTGCTGCTGCATCTGCTGCTGCTGCTGGAGCTGCTGCTGATGCATCTGTTGCTGCTGCTGCTGCTGCTGCTGCATCTGCTGCTGCTGCAGTTGCTGATGCTGCAGTTGCTGCTGCTGCTGCAGTTGCTGCTGCTGCTGCATCTGCTGCTGCTGCATCTGCTGATGCTGCAGTTGCTGCTGCTGCATCTGCTGATGCTGCAGTTGCTGCTGCTGCTGCTGCTGGATGTGCTGCATCTGCTGATGCTGCTGCTGCTGGATGTGCTGCTGGAGCTGCTGCTGCTGCTGCTGCTGCTGGATGTGCTGGAGCTGCTGCTGGATGTGCTGCTGCTGCTGCTGCTGCTGCTGGAGGTGTTGCTGCTGCAGCATCTGCTGCTGCTGAAGCTGCTGCTGCTGCTGAAGCTGCTGTTGATGGTGCTGAAGCTGTTGTTGGTGGTGCTGCAACTGCTGCTGCTGCTGCTGCTGTTGTTGATGATGACTCTGCTGCTGTTGCTGCTGCTGATGGTGAGAAGGTGGAGGTCCCACCATCAGCCGACCCATGTCCAGCCCTCCAAAGATGACCTGACCAGGACTGGAGTACCTGGTTGGGACGGTGTACTGGGCGGTCAGGATGGTGTCCTGGGTTTGGTCCGACCCCCCAGCAGCCGCAGCAGTGGCGGCGGCGGCGGCCCCGGCGGGGTTCGTCGTGGGATTGGTCAAGACATCCAGCTGAACGTTCTGGTTGGCTAGAAGCGACTGGACCAGGCCGATGCTCTGGGCGGGGGACATGGCCTGGGCCGGACTGTGTATGGGGGCGATGGGGATGTTGACGGTGCAGGGCGGGTTGTCGTCGGCGCCGCCAGCAGGGCCTGTGACGGGCAGGTCGTCCTCGTCCTCACTGAAGACATTGGGGCTGAAGACGGGCAGGTTGATGTAGTCCATGGAGATCTTGCGCACCTCGGGCAGGTAGATGGTCATTTGTCTGGGCTGCAGGTGGAGGAGGCTGGTCTTGTAGATGACTGAGGGGAGAGGCCACGGGGGGAAAATCATCATCATCATCATTCACATACAAGCAAACCTTAACAATTACGTTTTGATTCCTGTGGATTTGTTACCTGCACCCAGATTGGTCGGCAAGAAGGTGGCCAGGCCCACAATCTTGAACTTTGTTCCCCAGATATTGGATGTGACCTGGGCAAGGTAGTTTTGCTTCAAGACACAAACAAAAGATGCACGTTACTTTCAATGAACCCACTCCAGCCGCCTGATCGAAACATGTGAACCTGAAACTGGCAGACCCCAGCTGTCTGCCCTTTACCTGCGTGAGGTCATCTAGAGGGAACTCCCTCCGCGTTAGGCTGGGCGAGCCGATGGAGGGTTTCCGGATGGGCAGCCGTGGCGAGCGGGAGATCTCCTGCGTGGCGCGGGAGAGCTTGGGCGACTTCCTGGGATCGATGTTGATCCTGTTGGTAAAGGGACAAACTAAGTCTCTACAGAGAAGGTAGCAAATAAAAAAAAAAGAAGGTTTAGGCATGCAGTGAAGGGAAAAAAAACAAGCAAAGCTGTGCTTTTTATCAGTTCTAATGCAGATGTTGCGCAATAACAGCTTTCAATAACATACTGAATGGAAAATAGAATCAAAACTATTGGCACAAAATCATCTAAATCAGGAACGATAAACAGACAGTTGTGTTGTTATTCTATATGCAACAAGACTATGCAGTGGGTCCTGAATCCCAGCTGGATCTCCAGGCGCAGCTTGCTCCCATCGCCGTGCACGGGGCTCGGAGGGCTGGTTACCTCGGCAGTTTGGGGGATTTGCTGCCTCTGGATATCTTGGGAGACTTCTTTCCCACCCAGTCGTCGCTCAGCTCGATGTCGCTGGAGTCCGAGCAGTTACAGCTGTCGATCATGGCGGATATCAGACTGTTGCTGTAGATCTCGTCTGCAGGGACAACGTGACACGGGGGGAGGGAGTCCGTGAGGAAGAACTTCACTTCAGTGTTGGACTTTGATTGGTCCTGAAAGGAGCCTTTCAGCCTGTTAGAGCTATGGCAGATCATGGAGTTTTGCAATGGTCTATTCCTGTGTCATCCGTGTATATTCCCACACAAAAGGTGGAGATTCAGGAGTGTAAACGGATGGTAACAGAGCAAAAATATGGCTAAGATAATAATAGCAATACACAACATTAACTAGGAGCTACCGATTTTAAATGATGTCCTTGTAGTGTCAGTTCATCCAATGTTGCGCAATTACGGTAAAAAGGTTAGCTGAAAATGAGTTAAAAACGCAGGTTATGCTACCTGTTCAACTCAAAACGTACCAGTTTGAATTCATACCTTACTAGATCTTCACGGCTGTGTCAGTGCGCCATGATAACATTGTAAATCGATCCATTCATTGACTATCGATTACCAAAAATCACGCCCACAGAATTCAATTGCACCCCTTGAACATTCAGGGACTATATGAGGACAACATAATGCGTGACGCAACCCTCTCATTACAGGGCTCTGATTAAAGGGATGAATATGACACCAGCTGAAGAGCTTAAAATGAAGTGGAGATGTGGACTACTTTTAACAACCTGGACGTGGCACACCGTACGTGTCTAGCGTACACTGTACGCTCCAAACCTTTGTCTCGCTGCTTCCAATTGGTCTTCCTCATCGTTCATAGGGTGCTCGGTGAAGCACTGCTGCTCCAGTTCGGCTGGAGCTAATTTATTTGATGGACATTAGAGTGTGGATGGGCTGGAACCATTTCATGGCCGGCTTCATTTATCACTGCGCGCGCGAGGGCGTGGGCTGATTTACGAGGAACCCAGGGGCCATCTGAGCCCCCATTAAGCAGCTTTTAATTAACATGGGCCCGGCCTGCCCTGCGTGACTGAGACACACTCGGCCTGAGTGCCAACTCAACAGAGGCAGGGAGCTGGAAAAGTACCGGAGCGGGCAAAGGCATCCGGCATCTGGGAGGGGTGCTGTCAGCGGTCCAGACATGAAACCCACGTGGTATGGTTAAAGCATCGGCGTATATATAGGTACTATCAAAACAAAGGAAATGAGTTTTGGTTCATTGAAGTGATGTAATGGAGCATCATCGTTCATCTCGTACTCTCTTGTAAGGGCTTAAATGCAGCTAATATTGAATCCTGATGAGGGAATGATCAGTGGCTGAGGCTGAGGCTCAGGTTGGATGGTTTGCTATGAGAAGCAGCTGTCGTATACTAGACGTTCCAGCTCTTCACAGCGGGATTGAGCCGCCTCCTCAGCTCGGCGCTCCCTGCGAAAGAAAGCGAGCGCGGCTTTACCCGTTTTCCCGTCCGTCTTGGGGTCCATGATGACGAACTCCGGACGCAGCTTGCTGATGCGCCTGCCCTTGAGGATGGGCACCAGCCCCCCCAGGTACTCCAGGTAGAGGGTGTAGCAGGGCCCGCCCACCTCGGGGTTGTCCTCCGTGCGCTTCATGGTGCAGTGCAGACGCTCGTTGCCGGCCGTGGGGTAGCTCACAAAGTCGCGCATGTTGTTGGGATCCGGGATGGGGGGCTGCAAGGCAAAGCAAAGGGTCTCTCGGTCACACAGCCCGCCTCAACGTCACGCCCGGAGCCGGCCGCGGCCGCTGGGTCACCTTGATGGTGGGGGCGAAGGCGGTGGTGACGTAGGAGCAGAGGCGCGAGGGCATGGTGAGCTTGGCCACGTCCTTCTCCTCCCTCACCGCCGTGGCGATGCCCTGCTGGCAGAGGAGCTGCAGGCCGGCCACGCGGTGCTCCACCCGCACCACGTAGAGCGCCGGGCCGCAGGCCAGGAAGAGCCGCGAGTCCCGGTGGCCCCAGCACAGAGTGGTGATGGGACGCTGGGGGGGAGAGAGAGAGAGAGAGAGGGGGGTAAGCCTCACGTTTAGCTGCACTAAGGTCCAGATGCAAAAAAATCACAGAGATCCGTGCGCCTCATCACCTGAGCCGGTGTGTCCAGTGTGTAGATGTGTTCGCCCCGGACGTTGTAGAACTTGACTATGGCGTTCCGGGCGGCGGGCGGGCAGGAGGGCTCGGGGGGGAGGACGCCCCGCTCCATTCCCGCCACGGCCAGGAGGTCGCCCTGCGAGCACCACTGGACCACCACGTCTGCGGGAGGGGCCGCAGCCGTCAGGAAGACAAAGTGAGAAAAGAAGCGTGAGAGGGCCTCTCTGCGAGCGGCATGCGGAGGAGGAGGAGGAGGAGGAGGAGGAGGAGGAGGAGGAGGCGAGCGAGGCGGCCACGCACCTTTCAGGCCGGTGCGGATGAGGGTGGGGGAGAGGTCGTCGTAGTTGTTCATCAGGCTGATGTCTCCGGAGGTGAAGCTGACCGTCAGCAGGGGCTTCTGGCTGTGCACTGGGACCAGACAAGGACCGTGTCAGTGTGCAGTGCATACTGGGTTTTTCTGTCTGGACTCGCAGGTGCTTCAGGAAGTCCACTCGCAACTTGCAACGCTCCGGGCCCATTTGCAGCACTAAAAGAGGGGTCGTTTTAAGTCACCCGCTATAAATACGACACCTGCAGACCACCCCCCACACGTAGTCAAGTGGAGCATCCTTGAGCGTGTCCTTTCTTATCGTGCTGCAATGACCTGAATACCGGCACAAAGTGAAACGTCTGACTCTCAGGCCGCAGCCCGCGCGCCCATTCACTCAACAATGGCCGTCCTTTAGATGCAATACGTGACGGCGTGGGGTGGGGTGGGGGGGGTGGGGGGGGGGGGGGGGGGGGGGGGGGCGCTGTGCTGTGATAATGGGTCATCACCGTATATCAGGACGGAGATCGGCCAGGCCGAGGTGGGGGGGGGGGCAGGTGTTTCCGTCAACCTCTCGACTGGAGAGATAATTTCCATCGGGGTGGTGGTGGAGGGGGGGGGGGTCGGGTCGATCAATTACCATCGACCGCTTTAATTAGTGAGCTAGGGCGTAATCAAGTGTTCTGGCTAAGGCAAGCATTTCTCAGCTCTACCGCTTGGCCCATGGTGAAGGGGAGGGGGAGAGAGAGGGGGGGGGGGGGGGAGGGGGAGAGAGAGAGAGAGAGAGAGAGAGAGAGAGAGTGAGAGAGAGAGAGAGAGAGAAAGAGAGAGAGAGAGAGAGGGAGAGATAGCACGGTGGGAGGACAGACCCTCACCGAGGCAGCCTTAGCAACTGGGATTAATTAAGCTCAGGAGGGACGGAGGCAAAAAGACCAAACAGGAACCAATAAAAGCGAGGCGGCCGCGTAGGCTGCCGTGCACGATGCAGGCAGCGGCAGGGTGGGGAGGGACGGCCAGCTCGCCACAGTCACCCCCACGCCTCTCTCACAGGGCCGCGCGCTGGAGCTGGAGTCTCCCGGAGGCATCCACGGAGCCTCCGTCTACCCCTCCGCTCTGCCCATCTGTTCGGCCCGTCCTCCGAGACTCTGTGGCCTTGCCTCACTCTGCATTGTGTGTTCTCAGTCTTTTCTTTCCTTGCTTTTCTAAAGTCTGATTGATTTAGTGACTCTGGGAGCGGTCTTGGATAAAGGCGTCTGCTACGTGACTACAATTCCCTGTTTTCACTGTGTTTTTCCATTGACAGAGCTGGCCCTAGAGCTAAAAAAAACTGCTTTAGTACCACAGATGAGGGGGCTACGCTTCAGGACACGGTCCAGGGGGAACTGCTGTTTGCTGCATTAAGAGCAAACAGGAGGTCCAGGCCCAGTCTCCTTCACCCTGCTCCTCCTCCTCCTCTTCCTCCTCCTCCTCCTCCTCCTCCTCCTCCTCCTCCACGCTCTTGCTTCTAATGCATGGCACGACTGTGTGTCGACACGTCGTCCTGTGTTATTCGCTATCCCTGACTCTTGCATCCCATTTGTGGACCCCTTTATCCCCATAGCAAACTGATCACCTAACAGAGGGCCTGGGCAGGGTGTAAGTCCGTCTGTACACCTGTTCCAGACTCACTCAACAGATTCACGAGGTTACCAGGGGGACCGACGATAATTAAAGGCAGCTCCGCCACGGCCGTAACTGCTTACGCTCCCACCTGGTGCCCGTTGGGACTCTTTCCCCGTCTTGTGGAAGAATTGACGGAGCAGTAAAAGATGAAGGTAAAAAGGGGGAGAGGGGAGGGGGGCCCGAGGAGAGAGGGGGTGGGGGGGTCAGGCTTACAGATGGTCCCCACATCTGCTTTTTTCTGCACAGCAACACCTACGTATGCATGGGTCCCCCATCCACCCGCCCACACACAGACACACACACACACACACACACGCGCACACACAAGGCAGCCGTCATCTGGGGAGCTCCACCTTGTGGCGGGGCGTAGTCGTCGGAGTCGGTGTCGCTCTCGCTGCTGTCCTCCACCAGGAAGCTGGGGTAGTTCCAGGACATGCCGACGATGCCGTCCGACTCGTGCAGCAGAATGTGGGCCAGCATCCGTCCGTGGCAGTCCATCACGATCACCTGTCCGTCCGCGGTGCCAAACAGCACCTGCACGGACACGGCGAGGCAGAGGTCGAGTGACAGAAAATCGAACGGGCGACAGGCTGGGTCGGGGTGAGGGACGAGGGCTCAAAATGACACTCTCGCTTTGTCCGTTTCCTTCTGGATGGCTCTGTCGTCCCTCATTGTGAGTTGGTAGACGTCGTCCACGAAGACAGAAAAAAATAACAAAGAGCGCAAAACGACAGAGCCTCGCCGCGGACAAAACAATGGAAGGACAAAGATGGGAGAGGGAGTGGGAGATGACGGGAGCCGAGAGCGAGGGAGGACAGAAGAAATTCATCTCGTGTGGGAAACGCAGACGCACAAACGGCAGCAAAGTGCTGAACGGAGGCAGAAACACAGACGCGGACGATGATGGCCGACCCGAGTTGACAATCTAGCGGCACGGCGGCGAAAACGTAGCCCGACAAAGCCACAACAGGCTCAGGATGGCGGCTGTCAGTCACAGACGGCCTTCCTGGGGGGCCCCGACTCTGCCCCCTGAGTGACAAGTCTACATATGAAAAGCGACAAACCTCGAAAAAGCTCTATTATTTAAGGGCTGGCGTGGTGCTGAGTGGAGACACTTTGTCCATCCCTGTCCTCTGAGCTCTCTGTGTGTGTGTGTGTGTATGTGTGTGTGTGGGTTACCTGCTGGTCGTCCGGGGTCCAGATACCACAGGTGATCTGGCTCTCCAGGTTGATCTCGGAGGACCAGTGCCTCTGCCCGCTGACCGAGCCCACCAGCACGAAGCCGTCGCGGTAGGAGATCAGCGCCTGGGTGCCGTCGTGGGACCAGGTGAAGTCGCTCACCTGGAAGGGAGGGCGACCGCGTCAGACGACCGCCAAGCGCTGAGAGAGGTCGAGTGTTTAAAGCCACTGAGGGGTTGGTGAACGCGCCGGAGCCTTCAAGTAACGACCAGATGCGAGACAAGTGAATCCGCCTCGCCCCCCGTGAGGGCTGGCGTTCACAGCTTCCTGTTTCGGACGCTGAACGCCGAGGTGACTCAGGAGAACAGAGCAGAGGCACGATGCCAGGCCGCGCGGGCCGCACCCTTACAGAGAGACGCCATTGCTGGGGCCGTCTCCCTACGCGATCCCACAAAAGATGAGATGCTCGGTGTGTCAGGCCCGGCGGGAGACAGTGATGGGTGGGAGAACCCATCACATGTTGGCTAGCACATGCACCGTCACAGTAGCTACCTGACTGCACAAGATCATGTGATTGACACTGCGTTTTAGTCATGGACACCTCTGTACTGCAGTATCGCTGCTTTGCTGGGGTCTGCTTCGCTTCCATGACCCTATACCCTACACTGCGGCTCTGCTCGCTCTTTCCAGGGACTTGCGTTGCCTCTGTGGAGGATGTCGGCGCGGGCGCGTTTTACCTGGGCGCCGCGGTCATTCACCAGCTCCACGGACCAGCGGCCCTCGTACTGGATCCAGACGAAGATGCCGCCGTCCGTGTCGCACGTGGCCAGCTTCTGGAAGGGCTCGTTCCAGCGCACCAGGACCACCTGGAGGGACACAGAGGCGCAGGGATGAGAGGAGGTGGTGGTGGTGGGGGTGGGGGTGGTGGAGGTGGTGGTGGTCTATCTCGAACAGCCCTGCCGTTCGACATAGACAGACAGATAAAGCGGTGCCGGATGAAAAGCTCGGCGTCTCGTCGAGTTTCCACATTTCGTTGGAGCTAAATTTAGCGCCCGGAGCCAGATGAGAATAAATCACAAACTGGGTTAACCTCATTTGGAAGAAGTCAGGGAGGAGCCGTTAATAACACCCCGGACGCGACGATAAGACAATGAGGTTTATTTGCGCCGCCTCTCGCCGCAGGGACCCCAGACTCTTCACTGACTTGGACAGTCCATCGAAATAACTCACGTTTTCATCGCATTGGATTCAAAACGTGAGGTTAACAAGATATCTGAGGAAGTCACTCCCGCCTCCAGAATATCGTTGAGCCCTGCTCCGTCTTCTCGATGTATTCTTAAAGTGTTTGCTCCGTCCAAATTTGGATTCAGGGCAGTGACCTGAGCAAGATGGCGCTCGCTGACAGGAAACGCGACATTGTGGGTGGAAAGCCGCGGGACGTTTCTCCGTCCTGCGTGCCGTACATCCAGCCTGATCCCTGTCGCGTCCGTTCCCCTCTCGCTCCCGGGGCTCTGCTTTAAGAGACGTGCAATAATCTCCGACATGCTCAGAAATCGGGACAAATTCACAGATTAAACGCGCGCAAAAAGAAAAAAAATAAACCCTCGGGACCATCTGTGTGTACCGGCGAGAGGAGCGGGGATTCTTCTGGGACGTTCTACCATTTCTCGCACATTTGAAGTGTGTGTGGCTGAACTGGGAGGACTGGTCGCCGATTCTCAGGATTTTCAGGACCTACGGGGAGGGGAAACGTGTGCGTGCCCCTCTTTATATCTCTCTTTCCTCATTTATTTTTCTAACCACAGATGTGGACGATCTTGCAGAGAACGACTGTGAGGCACGCGTGCGGGTTCTCCAGGACGCGGGGAGGATCTGGTATCTGTGCCGGAGCTCAGGACATCCAGAGGTGGATGGCGGTGAGCGACGGGTGTCGATTACCGGCAGGGAGCAGCGCGGGTCAGCCTGTTAACCGTCGCCCATCTTAAAGCTCTCTCACCCCCCCACCACCACCACCTCCCGTCACCTTCTCCTCCGCGTCTGTCCGACCCGTCTGCTCTCCCTCTAGCGTGACTCAGCCTATTCCCGGGGGAGAATAATCCTAAGCAGGGAGCATTTCTGCCCTGCGAAGCACGTGGGACGTACATGCTCACACACACACACACGCACGCACACACACACACGCACACACAGCGGGGCCGGTTTTAGAGCGGCTTACGCTCTTTGAGTGCGAGTCCAGCAGATCAGTGACTGAGACCCGGATAAAGCCGCCGGCCTTGCTCTTTTGCGTCCCGTCCCGACAGACGCGTATCGATCCGACAGCCGTCAATCACTTCCAATTGCTCCGAGATGAGAAGGTTAGGAAAACAAAACACTCGTCCTTACACCTACGCTGCTTTTGTCCCTCGTTTTAGTTTCAGCGCCTCATCTGGCCGCTGTGCCACTAATAACCAAGTAGCCTAAAAAAGAAAGGGAAAAAAAGGCAACACTTAAGTTTTTAGCGTTTTAGTGCACAAGCCCCCACACGCCCCCTGAAACACAGAGTGCTCGGGCAACATCCGACAAAACCATGTCCCGTTTAATGAGATATTGAAACACTAAGGCCTGCCGCAGGAGCTGCATCACACATGTTACACGAATCAGGCCATCGCATCAAACATTCTCTGGAGCAGGATTGACACCAATTCCAGCCCACAGCGTACTCTGGTCTCCTTTGGTGCACTTGTTAACGGGGACCGATCCTGCAAGCGGGTTGAAAGACGACCGTGGTGCTTTCCAAACAACCCCCCTCCCATTAGTGTCTGGCACGCTGTTAAAAGGCGGGGTCGTCCTCAGACAAACATGTTTGTATGGGAGCACAGTGTGTAGGCCCTCCAGAGGAACGGGCGTACAGTAGGATTCATTGCTCCTGTGGCCCCGCTCCCCCAGCGATAACTCATCGGAGCGTGTTTTCACTTCTGTTCCCCCGAGGTACGCGAATCCTGGCGAGGCTGCGTCTCAGCTGGGAATGAAGTTCGACGCTCTGTGTCGACCATGTCAAAGCGACTCTGTCCACTTCACGGGTGAAGGATACAGAGGAGGCTCCAACCGTAAACTCCACATGCAGAATACCAGTGGCTGTTGGAGGCCAACATCACACCTGTGCGACTGCGCCGTTTCCATCTATCAGCTCACCCGCCCTGCACCCAGAGGCATCACGGGGGAGCAAACCCAGAGCCGATCTGTGCACACCCCGGGTTCCAGATGAACGCTGGCAATCGCAGGACCACGCTACTGATATCGTCACATCGAGGCGTTTCGATTGTTCCACGGCTTTTTTGCCTTTGGTTTACCGCTTTTATTGATTGCATTGTAAAGCCCGTTTCCCACTGTTGCACTGTCTGCCTCCATCCATATGTACACAGCAAAGGAGAGAGGGGAGGGAGGGGAGGGAGGGGAGGGGCGGGGGGGGCACATGCATGTATGCATGTGTCTTGCATGTGTCCGCACTCATCTGCAGCCTCATGGAAGGTGAGAATAATCTGCGTATGTGTAAATTTAGCCCGGTGCGGAGATTAGCGTGAGCCGGCCAGGCATGCCGCGAGGGCGACAGCTGAGCGCTCTCGCTGTGATCCAGCCGTCCAGGAGATCAGACATCACATGGAAGCAGACGGGATCAGAGCGAGGAGCCACAGGGTAGGAGCGGGTGGTGGTGGTGGTGGGGGGCGTGCCACGGAGAGAAAAGACACGTGTGTGTATGTTGTTTAGGGTGACCGGAGATTGTTTCATCTCGACGCGAGTGCGAGAGGGAATGGAGGCCTCTGCGGGTACAATGATGGTTGGAATGATGAATGCTGGGGGCTTTGCGTGACCTGTCCATTAAGATACAAAGCGAGTAAGATAAAGTCTTGCCAACCAAATCATTCTCGAAGAGAAAACCTTGAGGCGACACACAGCTAATACAGTGGCGGCAGTTACACCACATATTAAAATATCAAACAAACAAAAAAAAAGAGTGAACTGAGACAAACAAACAGAGACATGGGTCGAGAATAGTAGAAGAGGAGGCGGCTGCTCCGTGTTTCCGATCTCTTTAAGTCCGTCCCCTGGCAGGGGCGAGTGCCATTGACAACTTCTGCCCGGCGAGGCTGGCCGAGTCCTCTCCTCGCTCCTCCCGCAGAGCCGAGGCCGTCTGCGTCTGCCGGCCACTGAGCTGACCCCGGCAACCTCAGCCGGGGAGACCAAGTACAAATCGGGGGACAGCTTTGGGCTGCGTCCCGAGTCAGCAGAAGTGAGAGGACGCCGCGACGGCGCAGTGTCATTGTGGCAGCCAGCACGCGGAGTCCGCGGCCGCGGCTGGCTTTGTCATACTTCTAAAAACCCGACTCTTTTGGCCAAACAAAACTAAATAAGCACTGTACAATGCTGGTAAAATGTCATAGAAATTCTAGAATTCAACGATTTAACATCTAAGAATGAAAAACTGGGCGAAATGCAGGACCAACAGATGGAATAACCTAGATGGTGCATCCTGGGAGGTCAATAAACAAGTCATTAACACTTCTTGCAGCTGAAAGGACCTCTCTGTGGGGGCAAACACACCCTGAACCTGACGAGGTGTTATGCAACATGTTCTCTCTCTCTCCAAGGATGGATTAGCTCAAACCAAAGCCACTTCTAACTAAGCACATTTGGTGGGACCATGTTAATGCAGTGAATGGGCCGCGTAAGCTTCCAGCCCGAGCGAGCTTCCAATGTCAAGAGGTCAGGCGAGGAGAGAGAGAGCGAGAGCACAAGGAGTTTCCCTGAAGGGAACCAGGCATAAACACAATGGAGAAGAGGATGGAGGCGAGATCAGCAAACACAAGAGAGTGTATAGAGACAGGTGGCACTGGATGGAAACTTTGGGGGTAGAAATGGAGCCCGTTAAAAGTTATAACTCAAACTTTGCTCATATCATATTTCTGATGCCGTCCGGTACTCTTTTCACCCTCCTCTCGGCCCGTTTATGAAAGAGACGTGCGGGTCCCAAACCAGTGCTGCATCCTGCGCAGGGCGCCTCTCCTGCTGGTATCGCCTGATCTATTTATAAGGCTTTGAAACAACTGTGAAAAACCAAAGAGAGGACCGCGGCTTTGCATTCTCCGTCCTGATCTGCATCATTTGAGGAGAGGAGGGGCGTGTGGAGACAACGTTGGAGGAAATTTGGAGAAGGGCATACAGGTGAGTTAGTGGAGAGCGCAGTCGCGCAAGCTGACCCCTGGTTTGAGTCCCAGTGGCAGCCACTCGGGCCTGTCCATCCCGTCTTGCTTTATCGTAGCACAACCTCCACCCTCGTGCTTCCATGGTAATAGAAGATGACAGCATTCTGAGAGGCCGCTGCCGCCGCCAACACTTGCTCGTCAATGTGTTGACAGTCATTGTCAGGCCTGTCTGGGATGTTTAGAGGCTCCCAGTGACGAAAAAGAAAAAAAAAAGAAACCACACACCCGATTGTCACCAAGAAGCGTTGATCTTTTCCAACGCGCGGCCCTAAGGGATTTCTTTACAGCAGCACCACGGCAGTCGTATGAAGATACGAAACTTTCATCAATTCTCAGTTTCAGAGCGCCGCAGCTGACGAGCGAGCACCTTAGGTTCGCCAGCTCTGTTAGGTAACGATGTAAAAATAATATCAGGACTTCAGAGGCAACTTCGGCTTCAATAAAACTCCCTCTTCTAGAACTTTTCTGGGGTGGTTTATTTTTAGCCTTAATCAGAGCGAACAGATTCAGTCTACGTCCCGAGCAATTTGAGAGTCGAGCGGTTTCTGTGGCTAAACGGAAGGCTTCAAGGGCCGACAAAAACTAAATGACAGATTCGTTATCTTAGAGGCGCTAGCTGAGAGTACAACGAGGTTGAAAGGCTTGGGGGAAAACAAAAAAAAAAGAAAACACAGGGAAGGAGCCCACCACACCACTGGGTAGGAGCAGTTAAGAGGATGGATGGATGGATGGATGAGTGCTAAGCAACCGAGCTGCGTGTAAAAGCCACAGCCTGGAGTACAGAGTGGTTTTCTCCCGACACCCACTGAGGAACGATGGCTGGAGTGAGACGGAACAAAAGCAGCTCCACCTGTGTCACCCCTTTGAAGCTGCGTTACCTTGTAATTAGCACTCAGCCACTGGTTGAATGAGGGGAGTTAAAAACAGAGGAGGAGGAAGAGGAGGAGGAGGACAAACGTTCATTTGAGATGGATCTGCAGAACCTCTTCATTATCTGAATACGATTAGGAGAGCCTTCATTAAGGTTGAGCAGCGAGACCGCAGCTGAACATGGGCTGTCAACGTTCCCCACGGTGTGATCGATCCCAGGGTGAATAAACACCCTGTTCAGGCAGGAGTACACTCCTTGACCCCTCTGTCCTCTTCTAAGCACGTTTCTGACAGCTTATGACTGGGCCGAGTCCAAGAGGAGCACCGCCACTGAGGCGAGCGCACACAGTAAAAGTCATCCAGGGCACCGGGGCCGGCCGCACGGATGCTGGCTTCTTGGCAGGAGCAGACGCCTCTACGGAGCGCCCTGATGACACGTCTGGAGCCAGTTCTCATGGAAGGACACTCGTCACCAGCAGCGACAAGTGCTCAATGGTGGCGCTGACGTTTTAAGGACAGAACTGGTGCTGAGCTTCCTATTCTCCAGACAAGGAAAGGTTACCAAAAAGAAAGGTGTCAGGGAGAAATCAAAGCTAAAATGGTAGAAAACAGCGCACACTCAACATCTTCAATGTTTTTATCAATGCTCACTTCCTCTTAATTTGATGGCAACGGCATCTTACAAAGACTGATTTCTGAACAAGGTGTTAATGGGCAGAATCTGTAGACACAGTCCAGTTGGGCGATCTTCAGTTTCAGTCTGTGCTCTTTGCAGATGATGGTGATGTCCCACTTTAATGCGGACGTGAACTAGTGACAAGTCTGTCTCTGGTTTGACCCTCGCCTATGGCCATGAGATGCGGCAGGGACCAAAATAAAGAGGGTGCAAAGACAAGTGGCTGAAATGAGCTTTCCCTGCAGGGTGGCTGGGCCCAGCCTTAGAAATATGGTGGGGAGCTGCTTGGACATCCATAGGGGGCTCAGAGTAGACCATATGGCCTGAGTGTTACTATTCTACACACTTATAACAATTTGGAAACGGGGTGTAATGCACAGTCAAGAGCACAAAATAGCTACTGGGGTAATTTTCATTGGCATTCGACGTAAACAGTCTCTCCTCTCTTCGACAGAGCTGGAACGGAAAACAGTACAAGAAAGTGAACACATTTGTCAGGGCTTGACAGAATTCATTAGGGCCGTGTGATTTCCAAGACCGTCAAAATTACATATTCAGTGAACCGGTGATGGATTTCTCATTTCCCAAAGCATTTATTTATTGCTTTATATCAAGTCTATAATGTGAGGGTAGAGCAGGGCATTACCACTTTCATTACTAGTGCTAGGATGAGGTCAGAGGTCAGTGGGAATGTATGTATATATACCCCCAGTTATTTCCCCCAGCTGCATATGCATTTCATGAGGAACCCATATAAAAAGGCAGCCAGATGCAGAGCTGTGGAGGGTTCATTTTCTAACCATGAGCAATGAACAAACCATAAGGAGAGCACATAATAGCAAGGTGTTGGATAGCGCCTCACAACAAGAAAGTCCCCGGTTCAAACCCCGGATCAACCAAGGGCACTCCTGAGTGGCGTGTTTGTGTCCTCTCGTTTCAGTTTTCTCCAGGATTTCCTCCCACGGCCCACAAACATGCAGATTTAGGCCGAATGGTGACTCTGCACCACCCAGGAATGAGTGTGAAGGTAGATAACGTAACACCTAAACAGTGTAAGGAACTACACAGTCACAGTGGAAGAAGAGTGTAAATTACAGCGATGTGGATTTAACCTTGCCCCTCCCCAATACGACACACGGGAAATTTCAGCACTTGGACCACATTCAAGTTAAATGACATATCTGCTGTGTTCCAGTCACTCTCTATAGGGATTCATCCACTCTCCCCTCAGCTGCCTCCTGGAATGCTGACACAGCACCTTGCTCCATCTGACCAGCAGCTACACACCCGCAAAGAGAGAGAAAACTCTGCCTACCTGCATGCACTCTGCGCCCGTGCCAACACCACTATACTGTGTAATGATGGGGGAACATTCATATAGTGTAAAGCCATAGACTTATATCTTTCAAATGGAAATACTAATAGACGGAGTTGACCAGTGCTTGAGGACTTTGGAAGAGAAAACCACGAGATGAGACAAAAGCAATGTTTCTTGAAATCATCCCACAAGGATGATTCCTCACTTCCCCCCAGAAAGCCGACATTAAATATTCCATTTGAACGACTGACATCCATGATGGAAAAAATATTAGTCACCAATTTGACAGGTTTTCTTGGAGGGGTCTAGCAGTGAGATCTGAAGCATCTCAGTAACCACCAGGTACATGAAAGCTATTCCACAATGAAACACCCAGACAATTTTCAGCTGAAGGGAAAGATCTCTGTGCCGAGTCGTTGCCAAACAGCTGTCCTAAATACACCGAGCCCAAAGTCAGGCTGCCACAAGGACTTCATGCACCTGACCCTGCAGCTGCTAGAAATAAAAAGTGACTGTAAAACTGCTGAGGCCATGCTGTTCAATCACTTCTTCTGTGAACTCAGAGTTCCTGGTAGTGCCAAACACATCGACATCATGCCCGCTCCTGTGTCCCAGGTGTAAAGGATTGAACAGGACAAGACAGTATGGAGAGACACACCACTGTATTCTCCTGCCAGGTGTTCAGAAGCTATGGAAGACTGGTTTCATTTGAAATAAACAGACTTTTTAACAATGGCGTGGGGAGATGCCAGTCAGATTCTGCACAGACCTGGCATGCTTATCTTGCCTTACACTGATTGGTTGTCTTGGCTGCCACTCACATGAATGATAACGTGACTTCATACAGCTAATGAGTGCATACACCTCCAGAGACATTTGACGAGAAACTGATGCCTCAAAGTCATGTGCCTTCGCTTACTTCCTTACCTCAACACGGGCAGGTATATGGAAATTATGTTGGAGGTTGTTCACATAACACCTACATTACATTTTACCTCACGTTCTGTCTCTGTTCAGAGTTTTTTTACATCCACTCCAATATCTGAAATTACACATATACAAGGATGTGATGATGTGGTTTGGACCTGCTTGGTTGTAACTTTGGTTGTTATCCAACAAAGCCATGGTAAAGATCTACGGGTCCAGTTGCCATAACTTACAACTCCCAGGAGGATAAAAAAGGGTTTTCCATTCCAGCTCCTCTTAACGTATAACACATACAGTAAATCAATGTGAGGACGCTCCTCTTACCTCGCTGTTGTGTCCTCTGAGGTTGAAGTTCACTCTCTGTGGCGTGGGCCGGTCTCGTCTGCAGTGGCTGGACGTGAAAGTGACCCCCACGACGCCTCGCCCGTTCCCCGTGGCGAGCCAGCCCTCTTCGTAGTAGCGCTTCCTGCACACGGGCTTCTCCTTCTCGCTCTTGGGCACCCGGCCCTTCCAGGATAGGCACAGGATGTTGGAGTCGCTGCAGAGGACCGGGCCATGCTCCACGGCTGCAAACATCCCTGCGGATGTACACAGCCTGCCGCGTGGAGGTTAAAAAGAAAAGTAAAAAGGTAAAAAATCCCAGCTGGAGGTCCTTCAAGAGGATCACTATGGTTATGAACACCTCTCCTCCACGAAGGGGAATGGTCCTCTGGAGGGTGTGAGACGGCGGTGCATAGTACTTTTCTCTTCTGGGCTATCTCGGTGATACTGATTAGAGGTGCACCTTTGTAAAGTTCTCCACACACACACACAAATGAGGTCAAAAAACGGTGGACTTTAGCATTGCTGGGTTGAAGATATCACGACAAAAGGCACTCATTTTGATGGGTTTGATCGCCTTGTTGTTTCAAAGACAAGGCAACCGATAAGAGTACCAGAAGACGATTTACAAATCCACTCCAGACTCCTCTTCATTGATGAAAAATCCACAAAAAAATATTTTTCATCTTGTAAACTGGTTAGCCGTCGGCGCTTCCATCGCAAATCAAACACGTCCCAGTGTTTCCAGTTGATGTGTTCCTCGTCCAGTTCAGCGCCCGCGTCCTCCTCCTCCTCCTCCTTATCCGAGCTCGGCTGCGAGTGAGCGTGTGTGCGTGTGTGTACGTGCCAGAGGGAAAGAGAGAGAGAGAGAGGAGGAGCAGGGGACTCCTCTCCATCAGCTGTGAGCCCGCAGGAGAGACGCGTCTCCCGGTGACGTCATCACGTCAGCCGGTCCGCTGCCGTACCAACTCGCCTCGGGGATCCCATGGATGATAACTGCTGAATAATACAAAACGCAGGCAAAACGTTTAGAAGACACAGAAAGATGCACATATTCAAAAATAGACAGAATTCATTGCACTTCAGCTAACCCATACATGACTGCATTCAAGTATGTTAAAAAAAGGTTTAAACCAAGAGGTTTAATGTCGAAACTGCTATATATGAATATGTGTAGCTTTTGGCTTATCCCAAGTTTACGAATTGCTGCTAGCTGTTACAAAATGAGTCAGAGACAAATTAGTCCGTTGGCCCAGTAGCTTAATGTAAAAGCATTTATTCATTAAAATAATTTGTTGCAAATGGTTTGCTAAAAACAAATGACGGTATGATTAAAAGCAGTAACGGTTTAAAGGGTTAGCACAGTGGCTTAACGGTAAAAACGGCCGAGGAGCCTTCACCGCCACCACCGGCAGATCAGTTAAATATTAATGCACCCGCCTAAAATTAGTCCACACTAATCACTGTAATTCGGGGACTATCCTGTGCGGCGGAAGGATATTTAACCCATCGCTGAATTATTTAGATGTATCATTTCACCTCCGTTTAATCTCGTTGGAGGGGCTTTCGGGTGCGCAGAAAGCGGCCTCTCGTGGCCAGAGCTGTTAATTAAACGGTGAAAAATAAAAACAAATGAGGTGTAAAGAGCGAAAGAGCACGGTTTAAAAAGGTGGGCGAGATGAATAAACGGATAAATGCGAAAGAAATCCAACCACCAAGACTGAGCAGACACTACATGAATGATACTCCTATTACCAGACAACATCAAGCCAACAAATGGATAATGTTAAGATGATGTTGAAAATGTTATTCATTTAACTGTCGTGGTGATTAATCGGTATAACTCCAATAAGAACATCCCGATACTTCCTGCATTGAAGAACCAAACACAGTGCACCAGCCTGTTGTGTCGTCTATGAGAGCAGTGGGTCGTATTAAATGACATGTAAATGTAACAGAAGGCTGTGAAAAGATGCCAGAACAGCCCGAAACACGGTGATGGACACTGGGTGAGCAGCTACCTGCTAACGACAACTAGCCCGACAGTGGATGCTGGATCAGGGACAGGCAGCTTTGTGGGTCCCCCTGATGAAAACACGTCCACAGCGGAGACCAATCGTCTCCCTTTGTTCATGTTTTGGTGTAATCTGTCAGAACGCAGCTGTGCTGTCTACCCCCGTACCCTCCATAAGGGGAGCTACCCGGCTAAGAGCCCAGGCTAGCCGCACCGGAGCCACCAGCGGCGGAGACTGGCTCTGTCCATCCGCCGCTGGCACTGCTCGCTAACAGGCTACTCGGGCTAGCTCGCTAGCCCTGCGCTTTGAATAGGTCCTTTTCATCACCGTGTACCGCTATTGAGGCTAACCCCATCGGGCTGGTGTAGCGGACTGGACGGCAGGACAACATGAAAGCTGTCGTCAATAAAGCGCAGGGAAACATCCCCGGGCGGAGGAGCACTCCTTACCTCGGCTGCGGCTGCTGCTGCTGCTGCTGATGCCTCCTCTGCTCCTGGTTGCTCTGGCAGGGCCCCGACAGCTGCGTCACGTGACGTGACGGGCACGTGATTCAGACCAATTAAATTAAGTTCACGTCAATAACTGCGGAGCGCGCGGGCGCGCGCGTGCGTGCGTGTAACTTGGGTGTTCGAAATGAGGTTTAGCTCCTTCAATGCCCCTCTTACAGAAGTAATTCACTTCTACCTCATTCATTTGGTGTTATATCATAGATGGTAAAATCAAGATTCCCAATCACAAAACCCTTTTTTACTCGTGAAGCCAAGTTAGAGACTTCATCCGGAGATAATTTGAAAAAATATACTTTTTTCAACTGCCATCATGTTGGAGGGGTCTGAGCTCCCTAGTGACCCTAGGAGCTGTGTTGTTTAGGGCAATTTGTATTTGCAATTTGTCCCTGTTAATGCTTCCCATAGCAGACACACAACCTACACACAGCCAGAACCAAACAACTTCATGGGGGCTGGACCCTCTATTTGGTTGAGAGGAGGAGGAAAGATGTGGGCTTCCTCATAGTGCCCTGGATCCCTGCTTATGTTTTGGAGTTCACCGCAGTGGGTGAAAGGATTGATTACTTTGGTGGATTACTTTCCTGTGCCTCCAGGTCAGGGAACAGGTTCTGACTGTTGACTGTGCTGAACAGTAGTTCAGAATATCCACCCTTTCTGGAGGCTTTCTGGAAGAGTGCTGGAAAGTGCTGTTACACGGGACTCCATTCCTCTGCTGGGGGACTTCAGAGTTTGTGCGGGCAACAACAGCATAACCTTGATGTTAAAAACATTAAATATTTGTATGAATTAGCCAATTTAGAACATGTGTAGGTGTATGTGTGAATGAGTGTGTCTGCATGCATGTTTTTATTCTTACTTTTATTATTACTTATTGTTATTTATTTACCTATGCATCAACCTTATAATTTTCATGTACACTACTAAACACAGTGCATGAGGGTGAGCCCAGCCATTTGGAGTAAACTGACTTCCAAAACAAGACATAGAATGAATATGGACAAATGGACAAACACATGTAAAGACATACAATGCAAATTAGATTCTATCATTCAGATTCCATTGGGTTGGGTGGGTCGCCCAGGTTGTACGGGGGTAAAAAAAAAAAAGTGATTAAACATGCTGGTAAGATTCCAGCATGTTTGCCTCTGCTGCAGTTCACCCTCCACGCCTGAGGGGGGCATCCCCGAACAACAAGCTTAACTCTTGTGCCACCTTCTCTGGAAACATGGCTGCTCCCATGGCTCTCAGACGAGAACTGTGCTCTTTGGCAAGGATATACAGCGGATTCTCACATTTGGTACAGTCATCTAGATCCTTTATTCTTATTACATAACTTCTAGCAACAGTTAGGTCGAGCTAACTCCAAAGGTTGTGTGGACTTAATGGAAACAATGTAGTCACGGAGGAAGCTAATACAGCATGGTGGTGATGCAGAGAAAATCACTTTAACCTGTGTCTTCATCTTGTTATGTTATCAGGGACCGAGGAGTTTGGCATCGTGCTCAGGACACAGGAAATGCAACACACTCAGGTAGGTACTAGCATCCTAACGGAGTAATTTAGCATCAACACCAGTGAGTCTGGACTTGAGGTGAAGTGTCAGCATTCTTTGCACCAGGTCTGCACAGGTGTCAACAAAATCCGGTATCCATTTGTTAAACTTGGTATACATTACTCCAACTGACTGCAGAGGAAGCTGCAGTCATATCCATGTGTAAAGGTATTGAATATACAGAAATACGAGATACGTTTATAAACTAGCACTAGTGGTTGCTGTGCAACTTCAGACAAATTGAAGTACATATAGAAAACACATATAACAGAAAATGACTAATAGTGGTGGGGTTAGACTATCTACTAAGAAATGTGTATAAATACTTGGATATAACTAATCGCTTTCAAAGTTTTGTGCAATGCCAAGCTGACGGTATATGCAGATGTTGTAGTGTAAAGGTACAGAAGCATTTGCACTTTATTTGTTATGGACTAGTAAAATAAATTGGTGTTTTGAAATGTAGTATATTTTGATTAGTATTGGTATATGTTGCTCAAACCGACCTCAGGTTGGTGGTTTGATCCCATCAACTGCAGCCTACATGTCAACATATCCTTGGCAAGATATTGATCCCCAAACTGCCTCTGATGCTGTGTCATCAGTGTGTAAATATGGAGGGAAGCTACTGCCACCAGTGTGTGAAAAGGAGTGACTGTGTGAGTAGGATTTGTTGGCAAAAGTGCTTCAGTAGTCATGAAGACTGAAAAAGAGGCGTAGAAGTCAATTTACCTTTTCAAGCTAAAGAGTATTAAAATACATCCAAAGGTCTTTGGAATTCCGTATAATGCCACGATGACCACTGTAAATGCAATTACTATAATGTTAAGTTCCACAAGTCCTGTGCCAAAGTTAGTAATGACAGGTACTCGGTACTGCCTCTTCAGGTCTACTCTGCCCCTGGCCTCCAGGATGTCGTTCCACACAGCAGCAGTGCTTTCCTCAACACCATCATCAGTGAGTTATCAGTTGTTCTGACCGCTGTTTGTCCAGCTCAGACGACTGCAGTATTTTGTTGCTGCAGAATATTGGAATAATGAGAAAGTCATACTTCCCGTGCGTTTCACTGGTTTCCTACTTAAATTTGGTTCCTTTGCAGATCACGGTCACAGAAGAGCCCGACACGCTGCTTCAGAAGGTCAATGTGTTGGTCAAAGGTCATGACAACGCTGTGTTGGACAGCTATGAATTTTTTGCCTCTATGGCAGCCAAAGAGCTGGGCATCACCATCGACAGCATGTGAGTGTTGGTAGAAAGTTGCAGTGTTTGCCTCATGTTTTAGTTTTCTCAGGGACATTTCAGAACTCCTCTTCCCTCTGCCACAGCACTGAACCTCCCAAAGACATGGAGCGGGTCACACTTCTGAAGTCCATTCACATCTTCAAGAAGCACAGGGTCCAGTATGAGATGAGGACACACTACCGGTGCATTGAGGTGATGACTCTCAACTTGGCTAATTGGCTCATTAGCTTAATTCAATCCCTGAACTTGGGGTTTACTTAACGTCATTACACCACATCAAATTGTGATTTAATGGCTTTCATTACAATGCCTTTTGATCATTTTTCTTCATTGCAGCTGTCCCACCTAACAGGCTCCACAGCCCAGGTGTACCTTGAATACATCCAGAGGAACCTCCCAGAAGGAGTGGCCATGGAGGTGACAAAGGTGAGTCACCAGCAACCACCACATCCTCTCATTTTTAATTATCAGAGACCAATCAATGTGATCTTTGTTCTGTGTCATCAGACTGCCATGGAGAAAGTTCCAGATCACATCCTTGAGCCCATGTGGACAGACCAGCCAGCTGATGACAAGCCTAGCCAGTGAACTTTGGGAGGAGATTCAGATGCTTTATGTTGAGGTCTTTACCCTGGCATCAGAGAACGTGTTGAAAGGCCACTATATCAACATGTGACTGATGTTTTCTTTGTCTTTTCTGTGGCACAACCGTCTGAGATGCATTGTATGTTTTTTTTTTCTTCAATAAATTAATTCAATGTTCATCTTTTCGTTTTGTTCAATTGTGGCTTTGAAGGACTACTTATTCTGTGAGTGATGTCAGCTGATTAGTCAGTGCAAACATGACGCATACAAAACATTGTTTCCTCGCATTTATTAAATAACACACAAAAAGGTTAAAGGGTAAAAGAAAATGGGTAAAAAAAAGACATGCATACTCTACATTGACAGCCTTGTTTATGGTCATTCACTAAAGGTAAGGAAACTGTAGGATAGGGTATTTTGTGGTTCATGCTTGCAAAACCCTAAAAATGTTCAGCATTATCTTTAGCACATTTACATCACTATTAATTTGTAAACCTACAGTTATTGAGTTTATCAATCCTAATCCATCTCCTGTTCAGTACTATCTGAGTGCAGAATGCTGATGAACTTTGCCAGCTCTCTTTTCTTGAAATCATTTCCTAGGACACTTTCAGTTGCTTCAGTATGACAGACCCCCGTGCTTCAGGGATGCGCCTCCTATGGTTGCACCTTCCATTTTGCTCATTTAGCCAGATCGCTGTCTTGCTTATTCCACCCCCACCCCCAGACATACAGTCTGTGGTTATAATGCATCTATGAAATGATCTAATACACTTAAAAATGCTGACTACACACCTGCAAAGTTTTTACATTTTACTTTTACTCTCATTTTCCATATATTTTCCAGGATGCATCGGAAGTCTGTTTAATCTTCTTCTGAAAAAACACCCTTAACTTTAGATGTTTTGTCTTTGGCTGTTGTCTTATACAATTTGCAAATGCTAATATTGCTAATATGCTAATATTTTACTGCATGTATGCACAGTAAAATGTATAATTAATGCACAACATCTGAAGAGAAGTTACAGAGATTTAACGGCAACATATACTGTAGGCTTCTTAATGCCTTGTCCTTTACGAGCTGCTGCCACCAGATGGCACTGTGTTCCTGTCTATCTCGCAAAGCCTCAAATCTCTATAAACCAAAAAAACCAACACTTACTGCAATTCCTCTGTGTCTCACTGATGTCACCTTCCCATCCTGAAAGAGAGAATCTCCAGGCATCAGTGAGGAAGGGGTTTAGGGATTAAGACACAAGAGGAGGCTCACCTTTCCCCGGCGCAGCGTCACAGCTTGGGCGTCACGCTGCTGGTGAAGGAGCGCAGACGTGTGAGGGAGAGCCTGGGGTTCCTGGAGGCCTGGGAGGTAAACTGTACTGTGTGCCCCCCCTTCAGGAGACAACGACAGTCAGTCTGTTACGATGAACCAAAAGGAGAGACAAGAAGGGGCTGCAGAGACGGAAGAGGCAGCGACATGTGCTGAGAGTGCTGAAGAAGTAGAGAAGCACAGACAGAGAGAGGGGGGGGGTGCCAACAGCTGCCTGTGACTAATTTGTGAAAAAGCAGGTTGCAAATAACTCTCTGCACCTACATTTGAACATCCTGCAGTGCCCTGGTAGCCTCATGAGCAAAAATGTATTCATTAAGAAAGATCAGTGCAAATATCAGTAATAATGTCTCTTTTTAAGTCTGTTTCTGTCAAGCCTTCACAGACCCCTTACACCTAAATTAGCAGCAGCATGCATGAACAGAGCTTTGAAACCCTGGCCAGCTAAAATACTTGGGCTCTACTTGATTCGATGTTACAAGGATGGTGCCTTGGTTCCTCTATTTATCCATTAGTCCCTTTTAAAGTTAATCATAAATGACTCACGCCGTCTTATTGTTACAGAGAGTCCTTGGTCATATCAGAGTGTTTATCCTTTTGCAGATGATGTCCTCCTTTTATACATGCTACCACTGAATTGGAACTATGTCACGATTGTGCGGTCCGAGCCTTTCAGTGCCCTTCACATGGGGTGGTTAATGGAAGGCCTACGGTCTCATCTACTGGGTGCGATCACTGGTTACGTCCCGGAGTGAGAACAGTTCTAGTTCTGAGCTTTCACAAAGGGCAGACTAAGGATAACAGTACCATGGCTTCTCATCAGCAGCTATCTATCTGTGTCTCTGGATCGTTGTATGCATCTTTACAGTGGTCTTTACACACACACTTTAAAGATAGAAACGGTCACCGTGCCACTGCGTGGCAGTGCTACCTTTACTGTCGCCCTCTCATAATACAGTAAGGTTGAAAATTGCAATGACAACTCTCAGACTTGTTTGTGAAGGAACAAAAAAGAGAGGATGAGTTCATTTTTTTTGTTTTATTTTTTTCTTTTCTCCATGACTACGTCAATAGGTCTTGACGATTTTTCATGAAACACATTCACAGGATCACAGTTATGTTAATTACAGTTTTTTAAATATATATATTTATATAACACTTCAAAAAACTGCACACAGTAAAGAGTAAATTCTTATCCTTAACTGGAGTAAATAGAAAAGGAGTTTGCTTTCATTTATAAAAGCTACTATATAGTATGTGTCTCTCTCTCTCTATATATATATATATATCTCTGGGTAATACTCGTTTATTAATGCCTTTTCCTTTTTGTCTTTACACAATAGACTGTTGGAGACAAACATAATGGTCGCAAACAGCAATACTCATAACTTAAAAGAGCTGCACATTAAGGATATAAAATTAAATACTTGACAAGTGGAATATTTGTCTCTCTTGAAAAAATGTGTTGAACAACATTTGCAGCGCTGCTTGCTGATCTACTTGCACGTAACAAAAGGAGAAGGTCGGGGAGGACCAAGACGTGCTAAAACAGTGGTGCTCGAGGGCTGTCGTGCACTCTTTCACTGTTCCCAACCTTGAAATATACAGCGTCACCCATTAGTTACTCTTGAAAAAAAGGATAAGGAACAATTCTTAAGGCTCACAGGGTGACTCGAACAAGTACCACAGAACATATACTGTAATGACAGGAATCGTCCTTGTGGAAACAGCAGTTTCAAGCTTTTTTTTTTCTTTTCTGACAATAGTTCCTACAGTACCAACAGTGCTTCGTTTCACATAGATGGCAGGATGAGAGAATGCCTGTACATTGTTAAAAAGCTGTTAGGCATTTTGTCTGTGTCCTCAGTTGTCATTTGTCATTTTCACATTATCTCTTTGCCACAGTATGAATAACCAGACATTTCGCTACAGAGTATGTCATGAAAATACTCAAGAGTACTTTGTATAACACATTATGGAGGGGCTCTTATGTCACTGCGCCACTTATGGCCCCTCCTTCTACATTAACAGGTGCTTGGTTATTGTGTTTAGGGCAGGCTGTGTTAAAAGCGTCGGCCACCAGGGGGCCCTGGCCACCTCTGGCCTCTGGGGTGAGGCGGAGGAGAGACTGGTCCATTGTGGTAGCTGTGTAAAAGGATAAAATCACACATTGGATTCTCGGCTTTGGCCAATGGTTTGGAGGCACACTCTGATAAGAGCAGCCGTCTGAACTGTTCCACTACCCTCTCAGTTACTAGAATAATACAGTGTAGTAATTTGACATAATTTCATTACTCCATGCACTATTTAAGAGTACCGCTGTTTACGTTATCAATAACTTAACAGTATGTCTCAACACTGGGCCAAATTCTATATTATTGATTTTAAACTGAAAGATATGTGATGATTAGAGAAGTAAAGCTAAAATTAGATTTCAGAGAAAAGGGACAGAAAGGACTGTGCGCTGTCATAACCCTCAGCCTTTGGCTTGCAGTGTATTTACAGATTTAAAAGGAATACTGCATTTGAGAAATAACAAGGTTCCCACTGTTTTCTTGAAATCACTTTCCGGGACTCTTCCAGGTCATTTTCAGTTGCTGCAGGCTGACAGGGAAGCTGTCACGCCATACACCAATTTATGCTCCAGAGAAGTTATTTTTGACAGTTGTACCTTGCTTTTTGTACACTTACTCAGGCTGCTTTTACAGTTATTTCTCTCCTGACCCCAGAAAGCTGATTTTAAAATGTGCAATCTATGGTCATCTATGCTCACGAGCTTAGAAATAATGACAAATTTACATGAGCAAACATCACATGGTAGAGACAGGCAGAGTGTCTCTACCAAACGTTTTCCAGGACATTTGACCTTTTCTCCATTTTTCCTTGTGCTTTCCATGGAAAATTAAATTTTCCAGAACAAGTGGGAACCCTGCATAGGCATTTCCCAAATGCTCAGGACAGCTTTTTAAATTGAAAGAAAGCTTAAAACGTGTGCAAGCAAAGAGCGGAGAATTGTGACTTGCAAAGCTTAAGCATGGCGGTAGTACTCGAACAGTTCTTACCCTCTGGGGCCACGTGGGTGGAAGTGGTGCAGCGGTCCAGGGGGTGGCATGCCTCGGCCTCTGGGATGTGGTGGACGGCCTCTGAAACCCGGATGTCCCGGGGGAGGGGGTGGAGGGGGTCCGTGTCTACAGGAAGGGTCAGACAATCGCCTTCAATTATGTTACAAATACAAGAAGATTCTTCAACATCTCTGTATCCAGTCCATTTGGCACACACACACACACACACACAATACGGTGTAACTGCATGGGTGTTTACCTAGGCATGGGTGGGAAGGGGCCTCTGAGGTGCATGGGAGGAGGTGGGGGAGGGAGAGGAGGGCCCATTCCCATTGGTCCACCCCTACCCCTATGACCTCTCATGTCTGGGTAAGGATGCATCCTTCTCATTCCTCTGCAAGGTGAATCAAGTGTAAATCAGAGTACTCATACACTATTGTTTGCACACCTCGTATAATGGAACTACTTCTACGTCTCAAACTGCATTACCTCATTGGTCCGAATCCATTCATGGGTCTGTCTTTAGGCCGCCCCCTCCCATGTACAGGTGGGCCATACCCTTTCATCATCCCCCATCCGCGCATGCCACCCCGCATCATCCGCCCCCCTCGACCTCTGCCTTTAAATCCTCTGCCCCTGGGAGGAAGAGGAGGAGGAGGAGGAGGAAGAGGAGGAACAGGTGAGAAGCACTGCCACACAGCCACCAGTCCAAGTTCTGTCCCTGGACACTGGTGAAACTGAGGTTTCACTCCGAGGGAGCATTCCCCTGCATTACGTTTTTAAGTACAGATCTACATGACTGACCTGGCATTCTTGTCCATAATAGGTTTCTCAACATCATTCTTTTGTGAAGTTTCTGTCATCTTTTCTTCTGTGTCTGCATCCATCTGAATGGACAGAATGGAATTCACTGTTACTAGATGGTGAAAATAACACTCATGTTTCCCTTTGAATAAACATAAAAAAATAATATTAATTTAAAAATAAATAAATAAATAAACAAACAAACAATCCTCCAGCCACACAGTACTACTGTGTAGTTAGTACCGTCACCTCAACGCAAGAAGGTCCCTAATTCCAATCCGGGTCAAACCACAGGGCCTCTTGGTATCAAGTTTGCATGTTCTCCTTATGCATGCATGGGTTTCCTCACAGTCCAAAAATATATCAATTCAGGCCAAGCTGAGCGTCCAAAATGCTGAGTGACAAAAACCAAACCTTTCTTTTCGAAAACATTACATTTTCACCCACATACAAAATCCTAGTTGTGCAGAGAGCATGAAAAATAGGTCATTCTGCCATTTTTTATGGTTTATTCATGCAGAGTGCAATTGGCAGGTTCCTGCAGTTGCAAGGTAAACCAAGCGTAATGGGAACAAATGTCGACCACTGATATTCAGATTATTCTGATAGCTGACGAGATTATCCTTTAATAATATACTCACAGATGAACAGCCGACTTGCCTTTCTAGTACGTCTTAATGCTACTTGTACGTGTCCAGCGTGTCACTGTATCACACGGCGGGTCGTGGAAACAGGACATGTGAGCATGGCATTCAATGCATTGCTGAGGCAGGTGACGGGTTTGTGGGTCAAGTTCGGACAGCAGCGACTAAAAGCACCACTGAACAAAGACAGACAGGAGTGTTCTCAGTAAAGATATGATGAGATGAGGGGGGGCGGTGGGCGTGGACACATTTCTGACATTCTCGAAATCATCATAGAGAAGCATTCAAAAATGCCCCTGAGGGAGAAAACACCCCAACACAGCCAAGTACGTGTGTGTATGAGAAGGTCTATAGGTTGCTACACTAACTCCCTTATATATTTTTTCTGATAAATTCCATAGAGGTACATTAGAAAAATACCATCCCCGTAGGAATAAGATTTGCCAGGAATAGGACTAGTATACATCTTTTTTTGTAAGAAAAAATCATTGCTCCACAAACCGTTGCATCACGCCCACTTGCTCGCTGCAACCCAACCGGTTGAAGCAGCCGGCCGCCTGCTCTGGGTTTGGTCCGGGGACAAGATTTCTGCCTGGTGAAAGGGAGGACTTCCCCTGCAACTGTCACCAAATAACTTGCTCACGTGTGCGATATGCAAGTAAACAGTGCGTGAGCACTGTGATTTCCAGGGTGTATTCCTGGAGCAAGTAGGCTTGGAAAATAGTCGGTGAGAATTCCAAGATCTCAACACACCTGCTTTAATTGATGCAGTCAGTAATGTCTTTATAGTACCTTTTGCAAGTTTCAGTCAGCTGCAAGATGCTTTTTTCCGAATTTCTGGTCTCATACTGCTTTGATATAGTTATTCAGATCATCATGGCATGGTGCAGAGAGGTTTCCAAAGGATTCGTGTGGATTAGCTCAAGAGCAACACAGCGTGCGTGTCTGATCCCAGTGTCATTCTAAAGTAAATATGCCCGCAGAGCCAAAAGCACGTCATGGAAACAGCTTTAGCTTGATCCTAAACAGTTGACCACCTTAAACATTAAGTCAGGAACTTCGGAGAAGAGTTCCTCCACAGTTCAAGGTAGTGCGCTTCAAGAGGGGAAAAAAGGAAAAGAAACAGCTGGGGAGCTCTTGAGAAGCAAGGCACCGCTGGTTTAATAAAGATGCAAAGCAACCAGGGAAAGGGGAGGCCCGGTCTAATTCCCGGCAGCACTGATCTGACTACATGCATGAAGAAAAACAAACAGCAGCTCCGTTTAAAAACCATATCATCCATCCTTCCCAGAGCTCAAATAAGATACAGACAGCGTTTATCTAAATATCACGGAGGAGAGGGGCGTTCCTATCGTGTTCTGCTCAGGAACGTAAAGAAGCGATGACTTACGTCTGTTGGTGTTGATGCAGGCGAGGTAGATTCAAAAGATGAGAGGATTTTTACTGTTTGCTACAAAAAAACATGAAAAATATCTTTTACAAAATATACAAAAAATCGGTGACAGCCTCCAGTGGGAACCCTCAGCGGCTTCGAAATGGCGGAGTCGCCAAGACAAGACTATCCCAGGTTGGGATTTCTTTGTGAGGGAGCGTATTATATCTCAGGTCACGCCCACTTGGAGGAATACTGCAATTTGATTGGCTATTCGCTGCCCGATTCGCTGTTCTGATTGGACGAGGGGGGGTGCGCACTTCTTGCTTGGTTCATTAGTTAAGTGGGCCACAAAGTTCAACATACAAGGCTAATTTATTGTGTTGTGGATGGATGTAGCATGACATGTGAGTGACACAGCAGACACAGTGCAACTATGATGACAGACAGACAGACAGACAGACAGACAGACAGACAGACAGACACACATATGAGACAAGAACTCATCATTTTCATTGCCTTTTTCATTTTCATTCATTTTTTTCCCTTTCAGCTGTACCTACCTGGCAATACATAAGCCTACTAAAATATGGTGTACAGTTAAAGTTTTCTTAAAATATACAGTTTTATGATTCAATGCATGTGCGATTTAAATATGTTATTTCTCACAGTGATATCTAAAACAAACTGTGCACTAACCGCCTGCCATTCACCTTGCCTCTTGTCCAATCACCAAAGCAAATTCCCTTTAGCTGTATGTAAGTTGTGAAACAATCTGGCAATAAATCCGATTCTGATTTACAAAAATTAAAAGACAATTTATTCAGCTTCTTTGAGACACAAAAAACAAAATCTTCCACACATCTCACATCTACTCAAACAGAATCACAAGAGGTTAAAATGATAAAACAGTGTCAACAATTAAAGTGTCCTTGAACAAAAGGAGGAATATTTTGCATAGACTTGATGTGAGATGTGTCCGGTGGTGGAGGGATGGGGGGATGCTGCTTCACTTGAGTCCTTCACAAAGTGAGGAATGTATATGTCCCCTGTCTGGACGTTTTAAAGTCAAAGACAAAACACAAGCAGATTTAACCAATAAAGCAATATCCATATTATTTAGAACGATAAATTAATGTCACAGCAAACAAGAGTTATTCCTCCCTTCGGTCAAATATTTGTATTTCGGTCAAATATATTTATAATTTCTTTTACCGGCTCTGATTCTGATTTATGAAAACTTATTCAGCATCTTTCAGACACAAATACAAAACTCTCTACACATCCCACATCTACTACAGAATAAGAGATTCAATTAATTAAACCGTGTCAGCAGTTGAAATCTGTTTGAATAAAAATGTCTGTGTTGTATATCTATTCACAAGTATCACATTTATAGAAAACCCAACTTCCAAAAACACTGAACTCATATCTCCAGCAAGGGCAGCCCGATATACACAAAAACAATTGCCCAAGTGCCAGGTAAACAATATTTACACCATGAAATCAAGTTTGTGGTTCAGGCTCAGTCCGGCTGGGACGCGGGTTCGAATCCGGCTCGGGACAATTGCCCCCTATCCATCTTCAACTTTTCTACCAAAACCAATAACACCTAAAAACAACGTTGAAAACAAAATCAAATGGTTTAAGTTACGTTCGATTACACATCAGAGTCTCTTTTTTAAATCTAACTCCATTTGAATGTCCTGCGTAAAAACGGTCCATATTTGCATCCGTTACGCGCGGCTCAGGATGTCCGACAGCTTGTTGATGTACTCAATCGTGTATTTGAGGGTCTGGATCTTGGTCAGCGGCTGTCCTCTCTTGCTGTAATCCGGGGGGAGGTAATCCCGGAGCTGGTGGAGAGCTTCGGCGAGGCTCCTCATCCGCATCTTCTCCCTCTCGCTGGCCTTCATGCGCCTCTTGGTGGACATCTTGGGCTTGTGGAGCCGCTGCGCCTCCCTGCGCTCCTGGAAGCTGTAGGAGGGGAAGTCCTGGAGTCCGCTGGAGTAGCACATCTCCGGGGAGGAACATGTGGAGGACTCCGGGGATGTGGACTGGAGGAGATCCTGCTCCTCCGCAGGCTTCCACTCAGTCATGATTTCGGCTGTGACCAACTCCAGATCCATGGTAGGAAGAAGAACCCTGCAGAACCTCACCGCTACACGGTTTTTATACAGAAGCGCATCTCCGGAGGTTTATGGGCTGCTTCACAGCTCGGGCGAAAAGTTCAAAGAAAGCCTCAAGTGCCAAAATGCGACCTTCACTGGGGTGTGAATAAGGCTAAATAGGCGGATAATGTTATAGAAAGAAAAATAATTAGATTCCTTTTGTGGGAGATTAGGCTTTAAAGTCTGCTCGACGACAATTATCAGTGTGATGTGATGTGTCTAGTGGTGGAGGAATGGGAGGATGCTGCTTCACCTGAGACCTTCACACTTGTCTGGCAAAGTCAGGCCTGCATGTGTCTCGCTGTCTGGGGAGGGGAGGGGGGTTTAGAGTTAAAGACAAAACACAAGGAAATCCCAGATTTGACTCATTAAGGTTGCATCCAAGGGTAATCACTCCCCCAGATGCAATATCATATCCCTTGAGCATTTAAGATGTTTTAGCATACTTGTATATAGTGGCAATACACCCCCCCCCCTAGTTTGTAGCCTTTGTATTGCCTTGAATGAATGAAAGATGTTTAATCTGACAAGAAACAAGTAAACACGTCTCTGGAGCACAAAGACACAATTCATGCCTCAAAAGAATCTGTAAAGAAGTATTAACTTATCCAGTCCTACACCTCTATTTGCTCTTTAAACATTACAAATAAATGCATAATGTGAGTCATACATTACCACCAGGACCACCTCAGTGTTTCGTTACAACATATATCCCTCTAGATTGTTGATTTCTTTCAATTTGCTTCCATCGCGTTCATATGTTCTGTCCCTCATTTGAATTATGTCACTGTAACACAGTGATTTGTTTGTGTGTGTTTTCATTACGACCCCTGCTTTCCCTCAGGTCCTGCTGATGTTTATATGTTATTGTGTGTATTTCTCGGCCTTATTCCGTTTGCTTTACTCGACTTTGCTAATCCATTGCCTCTGGAGTCACTGCACAGGGATTTCTATGTGCCAGATTGTCTGTCTTTGTACAAATGGAAAAGACGTGTATTAAAATCATCCAACTGGAAAAGCTGTAGTCAATTAACAGTTTCCATGAAGAAAAAAAAAATTCTAGTATATTAACATTTCTCTATTTTCTGATATCCCAGTGCCACATGGACTAAGTCTATTCATACATTGCAGTCTTACCTCTTTAGAGAGATCCCCAATCAGTTAACATTCTTCATCTGTACATATTTGCCTTTGTTTTAACATATATCTCAATTTCATCATTTATTACATCATCATTCTATGCTTACATTCATTTTTTCCCTTTCAACATATTTATATTTTCTTCCTCTCTTAGCTTGCAGCACTGAGAGTCAAGTCGTCACGAGGCGACGGATCAAACCCAACAGGCTGTTTGATTTCCGGCATTTGCTTATCGGGGCTTACGATGGCGGACCTACAGGAGGAGGAAGGAGTTGTTATTTGGGCAGAGGATGCAGCTGTCACCGAGCTCCTGCCAGACCTTTCATGTCTGCGAAAGGTGTGTAAGGCCTCACTCGGGATCAAGGGGGCCAACGCTGGCAGGTTGTAAAAAGGGAAGCCAACGGCTCAGCGCCCCCCTCGGCCTCAGAGCTGCCTCTCTGGGGCTTGTGCTGGGACAAGACAAGCTCATGTGGTGCTTTTAAAAGGCATTAGCAGCGACAACTGTGCTAATCCACAAGTCCCCCCCCCTTGATTTACATAAAGTTTTGTTTCCTTTATTACGAGGTGAGGAACAGGTTTTGTCACAGCTAAAGACCGGTGCAATAATTCTTTGGGAAAGAGCTCACGTCAGGCGTTTCAATCCCCACAGTGCGTATTGAGTCAAACTAATGCAGTGTGATCATAAAACCTTTAATAACACGTCCTTTCATTGCTTTAGAAAAGGCTCAGTCATTGCTTTTTAAAAACACTTCCATTCAGGGTCGTGGCAACAATCCGCGGTACGGCTACGAGAAACTTTTAATTTCCTCATTTGTTAAGTAAAATACACACACAGAGTCAGAAAATGGCCATCATGATTTCTTAATTTATCAATGTCCAGAAAGCAGAGATATTCAATCCATTGGTTTTAAACACAAAGAAAAGTAGCAAATTCTCATATTATGAGAGGCTGCAGTCACTGAGAATTACAGTAATTTACTTGTGTCACAGTTGATGACTTATGGAGTCTAATTCTCTCCAGATGGATAAATAGTTCTGCCATAGGAATGAACTAGTCCTGAGTGAAGGGGAAGCGGAGCTGCCGGGTTCTCGTCCATCGTCTGTTCACTTCAGGAACTTGAGCCTCAGCCTCTCGGCCAGGGGCAGGGGACTGTCGCAGGAGACCACCGAATCGTCGCTCTCAGACGCCGGTGCAGGAGTCTGGGGGAACACGTCTCCCTCCGGGATGCCCGGTGAAGGCCCCTGGCCTTTAGCCGCCACCGGCGTGCTGCTCCTCTCCATCGCCGCGCTGCAGCTGGGAGGCTTCGCCGCTCTCACTGCCGCTTTGGGTCCGGAGGCGTGCTTCTGGGGGGGCAGCGACGGGGAGCCGCCCTTCACCTTGGCTCTGCCCCGACGTCCCGCCCTCCGGTTCTCCGCGTCGCTGTCCTCGCCGGACGAGGCCGCGCCGGACGAGCACACGCTCTTCTTCGCCGCCTTGCGCCGGCTCCTGGCGCTCTGGCCCGGGTCCGAGAGGCACCTCTGTGGCGGGACGGCCGAGGAGGAAACCTCTGCTTTCACAGGTTTGAGTTTCCTGTGCTGGCCGTTGCTGCTTTTGTCCTTCGAGCTGTGAGGAGCTCGCCCCGCGGGTCTCGGCTGCTCCTTTGACCCGCGGGTCTCCGTCTCATCAAACCGCCTTGTGTCTGTGAGCAGCTCGGCCCTGTGAACAGCAGGTTCCTTTACTGACGCTTCACAGCCCACAGTCTTCTTACTCGCCGGCTGCACGCCTGGTTTTGAATCGCGAGAGCCGTGTTCGAGAGAGGCCGACTGTTTGTGAACCGCGCCGTGGGGTCTCAGCCCCTGATCCGCAGCTCTGGCCGTGTTCCTCACCAGCACCCGGTCCCGCAGAGGAAGGTCCGTGCGGCACAACCCCGGAGCTTGGTGCCGGGCGCCCTCGGCCTCCGTCTCTCTGCCCGTGGCCTCACGGGCCTCGGCCGGGGCTGCGGCGCGGCGCGTGGCGGGCTGTGGGCCGGGGGAGGAGGTGAAGGACGGGGCGTCCCAGTCGATGTCGCTCAGGTGCAGGGCCTCGATCACAGAGGAGACGGACGGCGAGGAGGAGGAGGCGGCGGCCTGTGCGCGAGAGAGGGGCGTGTTGGGGCAGTCGCCCAGGCCGCCGTGCTCCTCTCTTGACTTCTCCTCCTCCTCCTCCTCCTCCTGCCGCTGCTGCTGCTTCTGCCTCTGCGGTGGCGTGTCCACAACCAGCACGTCTGGCTGCCCGGCGGGCGGCTGCGGTCGCGGCGGAGCATTGGAGGAACTGTGAAGGCTCATCTGGGCCAAGAGGTCGGAAATGCCATCAGAGGCCACGTCGGACGGCTTCTCCTTTTTACTCCTCGGCTTCCTCTCTGGAGAGGAGACGGGGAGGGTTTGAAAGCACCGTTAGGCATGAACGCAGGGTCACTAAACTGATCATTTTCCAACATATTCCTACATAATCTATCACGGCTTTACTGTGTCCCTCCCCTGGATGCCTGTATGGAAGTCAAAACTGCTCTCGAATCGCTTGAGAAATAGCTTGTTTGCATCATTTACATCTGTATCGGAGCCGTGAAGTTTCTTAACAAATGCTCTGTTGCTGACTGTTTTGTTAATCTTGAGTTAAGTGTCTCGAACATTGCCAATACAGATACACAATACAAGACATTCACAGTTGCATTTTTGCATTCTTGTTTTGTTTGAAACCACGTGTTTTGCATCAATCTCCATATCTACACATTGTGTACTCGCATTTCTTTCAGCTAATTCCTCATAGCTGTCACACTTCTTGGCAATGAGCACGATTCTGAGTCTTGGGGTTATCAATATTGAAAACATTTAGGAAGTGAAGCCCGATATTTATGAGTGTGTGTGTGTGTGTGTGTGTGTGTGTGTGTGGGGAGTGGGGGCCAAATTACAGCATGTATAAAGTGACAGCAAAGCCACTGTGACAGACACCTCTTGGCTGCATCAAAGCCTTTGGTGTGAAGTTGCGGAGCTGCCAAACTACATTCTCAGGTGTCAGAGCTGCTGTAACCGACAGCCTTGGAAAACAAGTCAGAGCTCCAGGTGCCTTTGATCACCAGTGCCCTCGTCGGCACAGCGTGGGAAGTCTTGGGGTCTGTTGAGTCTGTGTGGGGGCTCCCACGGCCTCATAATCTCACAGTGGTGAGCCCACAGAAGACAATATCAGTATATTATATGAATAATAACATACGGGTGAGGGGGAACATGCTTTGAGTGAGATCGAGCTGCCGTCTTACTTTTGTTCTCTTCTGCCAGAGCTTTGTCTCTCAGGTAGCTGTCCACCATCTCCGGGAAGGCCAGGCGCACCAGAGACTCTTCCTCCACCGTCCTCACCTCGCGCTGGTCCTCGGCCGGCCGCTCCTCAGCGAACACAAAGTGCTCTGCACAGACAAGGCGCCCCAGGTCACGTCCGTGCCGGCCTCGATGTGTCCCCCGTTAACAGTCGCGCGGTTAGCGCGTTAAAATGGCCCAGGTCTGTTTTTAAAATCGCTGACCTCATGAAAGCTGAAGAAAGTCAAACACACTTTCTTTGGGAATGAAGTCACTGCAATTTTTTATCACAACTTTAAACAAATTTGTAGCAAAATAAAGGTTTTTTTTATCTGCCTGGACTTATTTATTATTATATCATTTTTATTATGAACAGCAGACACTAGTTTACATTTATAGTGCACATATAAGTGCACAGTATGAATGAATGAATGTTATTCATTCTTTTTAAAAGGTCACAAAAGTTACAAAATACCAGTGATATTTACATAATATGAGCAGTTTTGAAAGCAACCAAATGTTAAAATGTTGTTAAAAAGTGCTTTTAACTTGATAAAGATTGGGTTTGTTGTTTGTCGAAATCTTAGTAAAATCTTAGTGAAATGTAAAATCTTACATGTAAAATATTTACAAATCTTATGGCTCCTTTCAAAGGTCGGATAGCGTTTGTTTTGTACATATTTACCCACACGTACACACAATAAATGATACTTGGCAGGATAAAGGAGTAGCACAAAGTGTAACATAATGCTTTAACAAAACAAATCTTTTCATGTGATTTTGAAACACCATCGTCACTCAAGTGAATTTGATATCAAGCGCCCATTCAATCTATACGACACAGCAAATGTGGAACCGGAGTCTGGACGAGTCGATTGAGACCCTCTGGGGCTGGGTCATACTGGGCGGGCTTGTTAGTGGAGTGGGCCTTGATTTGACACATTTCCCAGCCTGAGGAGGAAGCCGCTTTAGCACCTCGTGGCTGTTGTGACTGATCTGTCGCCTCCGGAGCCCAGCTCACAGCCAGTCACTAACAGACGACGCGGTGACGGGCGCCCCGCACCCCGGCCTCCGCTTCACACAGCGGTCGCGTCACTCAAACCCAAAGCCCCACCCCCACCCTCTCTGAGCACCGACCTGGCGTGCTCCAGATGACTTCGAAGCAGGCGACGGCGTTCCTCACCCTCGGTTTCAGGATCCTTTCGCAGGAAAAAAGAACCCGCGTTGAATCACACTGTGCTGTGTCGCTGAGAAGGCGTCGGTGCAGCCGTCAGCCGGACCCACCTGAGGGGCTTGATTTGTGCAGACACCTGTCTTCCAGATTTCCTGTTCATCAGCTCGGTGTAGGTCATCAAGACGAGCACCTTCTCGCTGGTGTAGTGCTTGGGCCACTCCATCTTGTCGTAAGCAAATTTCTGTAAAAAGAAACAGACAAACAAAAGCACGTTAATAACTCGCTGTAAAAAACGGTCTCGCTGGGCATGCAGTTGAAATGCAATCCGCTTGCATGGATGACCTGCATCAGCAGCATGTTTGGCTGTCTCCTCGTGAAATGCGAGACGGGCTTGTCCTTGGAAATCAGGAATTCACTTATAATCTGCAAAATACAGATAAGGCAACATGAACTACATATTAAGATAATTATTAAGAGACAGGTCGGTATGAGTAAATCAAGACAGCTGTACCTCAGTGAAGGGGAATTGTTCACTTGCCAGTGTTTTTCTGGAAAAGAAACAGAATAGAGACAAAACCAGGAAAAGTGTTAAGAGTTAAAAAAAAACTGGAAATAGGAAAATGCTGAGAAAAAGGATTTCCTTCCTAAAAATCAATGGTAATGACGACTACAAGAAAAACTTTTTAATAACACATACATTAACTGATCCTCTTAACAGATTAGGCTGCTTAGAGACTGCGCCAACATTGACAAGAAGGAAATAGCAAAATGACTGCTGATTATATTTCTGACTGGTTGATCAACACACTGATATGTGCGAGGATACAGGTCACCTTTGAGGTGTTAAGTAGGAAGGCAACAGATAGAAGGAGAAGAGTTTGGTAATCCCTGGAGGAAAACTGGGTAAAAGTCTGACGCACTTCCTGATATTTGCCTCGAAGGACAGGGCCTGGCGGGTGTGTTCACTGCGGTGCCAGTCACACGGACACTGGTAGTCGAAATCCCGGGGCTCGCAGTAACGCTTGCTGCTGCACAGCACACAGCCGCTGCGCTCGTGTGCCTTCGCTGAGCCTGGGGAGAGAAGGGAGATAATGAACCGGGATAAATATCCCGCAAAAAGTCCCGCATATGGGCAAGACCCTGGCGAAAGCTGCAACTTGACAATCTAACACATTACTACAACTCAGAGGTGTAAAGACAGGGGCTTATTCAGATTAGCCCGTTTCTCACATACGTGTATATTCTGACGTTCGCGGGTCAAATGGCTAATGAGACGTGACCCCCGGTCACTCACCAAACTCTGATCAGGATCAGAAACTGGGGGGGGGGTGAGGGCTCAGACGCGACACCGCTTACCTGGATGTCGACAAACCAGACAGTGAGCGACTTTCTTGACGGCTGGCTCGGACACGCACGCGCTCTCCTCCTTCCACTTCAGGAACCTAACGTGGCCAGTCAGAGAGAGGCGACACGTGTGTGGACGCAACAAACCGAAAGGCATCGAAGAGGAGTGGCTGTGTGTGTGTGTTCCCTACCTCTGCAGAAGTGTTTGTCCTTTCAGCATCTGGATCAGCCTCAGCGCCTGCTCCCTACCAACCCCAGGTATTCCCTGATGCAAAGTTTAGAAAACATCAGTTCGATGAGCATCCATGCCGGTGACTTTGAGGCTGAATATTTCAGATTGAGGCGCTCCCCCTACTTTAGGGATGTAATCACAGCCCAGGAAGATGGCCAGGCCGACCAGATTCTCTCTGGTGAGGCCCAGCTCTGTTTGCACCCTGGAGGTCCGGTAACAGTCCACCTGAGGGTCCTGGAGGGAGAAGTGAGCAACATCAAGGATGTTGGACGACATGGTTATCATGTTAAGCGGGCATGGTGGATGAGGTGAACGTTCGCAGGCATACTTTGCTGTTCATATTGAAGTTCCTGTACACCGTCCGGGCTCCATACAGGAAGGCGTCTCCATCGTTGGTGATGCAGCCGTCCACCAGGCCCTGGGAGTCCAGGTAGGCACACATGGCCTCAGCCTCCCCAGCTGCTGTCACCCATGGCACACCCAGATAGTCCAGCATCTCTGCACACTCCAGAGGGAAACGGGGGGGGGGGGGGGGGGGGGTTGCTCAAAACGACGTGAGACCATCACGACTTAATATAACTGCAGATGCGGGAGATGTTATGACCCACCTCTCTGAGGACAGAGTTAAAGCGCCCTCTGCTGGTGTTCGTCTTGGATTTGGGTGCAGACGACTTTTTGAACCCTCCGTATCTTGCTTGTGTCCTCATATTCATAGTTTCTGCTTTAAGTTTCGGAGCCTCTCCCTCCATCACAAACACCAGCTTCACCCCCATGAGGGTGAGGGAGGACACCCTGAAGAACAGATTCCTACACACGCACACACACAACAATAAAACTCGAAATTCTGGAAAAGAAGCGTACATGATGAGGGTTTTAAGTCAGAAACTGTAGTGTGAGGATTACCTCAGGTGTGGTTTGGTAACCTTGCCCACCATAGCCTGGACATGCTGGGCCTCGCACACCCACAGACTCAGGTCGACCGCCAGGGTCTTTCCACTCAAACTGAACAGAGGAACCGACTCCCGCACCGGCTCCACAATGGACCACAAGTCGTGGACACCCATACCGACACCCCAGAGTGGGCTTCAACCGATTTACCAAGCAGAGAAACGTTGCAAATAGCGCCAAAACTACTCCCTACAACAACAACATTAGCTGGAGGATTTCAAACAGTGCCGCCGTTAGGCCGCGATCCAATTTGTTTGACATCCATCAGCGAAACTTTCTTGTTGCTAAAATTATTGTTACGATGTTATAAGAAAAGACAACAGAGCACTCAGATTGGCTTTTTGTGCATCAGAAGTAGTAGCTAATCGTCAAAATGGCGATAAAGTGATGAATATAAGGATTGTAAAATGAACAAGGTGCAATGAAAACAACCATCTCCGAAAGTGAACGAGCCCAAAACCTACGTCATATTCCTGCGCCACCAAATGCTTGTTCCTATGGTTACGTCCCTTGTTTACATGCTGAGGACTGTCTTGAGTTTTGGGGTGTTTTTATTCCCAGATATGGAACAAAAAATACATATCGAAATTGTGGGTTTGATCAAAGAAAGTAACTTCCATGTTGCCAAAAGTATTGCAGAGGTAAACTGTCAATAGTATAATGTGAAATACTCGTGTTATGAGTTGTTTATAACTGCTTTTATCTTATATATATCATTTGTGATGCTTAGCTATACTTGATTTTGTCACATGTTAAGCACAAAAACGAGTATAACGTCTGACATTTGCACACACCATTGTCCTTTCACTTCACCACAGGGACTAAAACAGAAGTTTCCTGAGGCATTCCTGGATCCTAAAATCGAACCGTTGCTCGAATTTGACTGGAACACATATCTCTGCAACAAGAAAAGGGTAAGTCTTCTGATTATATGTTTATAAAACAACTGTGTCAGCATTGCAAGAGGAAAAAATGTTTTACTTTAGTGAAATCAATAAACAAAGCTGTGGGACAACCATGATAGTGGATAAAATATAGGTAAGCTAAGTGTTGTGCTATCACTGGGTTATTAAAAAAATATTACTCACCATTTTAATGCTCTTGAAAATCAATTTTGTTACGACTGAAAGTGGAGATTTAGAGATTCTCCTGCTGGTCATTCATGACTCATCATAGATTTTGTAAATGCAACCTTAATAATAAATGATTAAGGTCTTATATGAGCACAGCCTGGCAAAGTTTATGTTCTTTGCTCATAAATACAGAATTGAAAGCCTTTATTGTTATTGTAGAAGAATATACAATATACTGTTATGCTGCATCCGAAACAATAAAAACAATAAAAAAGGCTCATATGAACTTTAAAACAAGTGTCACAAAACAACAGTCACAGAAAATTTAAATTCATATGTTCACAGTATTGCATTATATTGTGATTTAATGCATTGTATAACCTATTTCCTGTAAAACTGGAGCTGAACATGATTCTTACTTACACTGTTCTACACAACCAACCTTGCTGGAAGGGCACTGAGGATGCCATTACAAATCATGCAAGCAAATGTAGCCACACATCAAATTACTGCTGCTCTATGACATTTTGGTCTTTCTGAAATGCTGAATCACATTTGTTGTTTACTGCTTGTGATTCCAGGAGCTGCGTGGTGAAGTGTGGCAGTACTCCAGCAGCCTGATGTGCTTTCTCAATGGTACTCTTCTTGGTAATGAGGAGGATCTTGCCAGCTGGGCCAGGAACCAGTGGAGTTTCACTTTCACTCGGCCGCAGGCTTTCTTTACGGCTCTGGCTCAGGACTGCTACACGAAACACCTGCAGAAAACCGGGGCAAGTCACATTCACACAGACCAGAAATAACTGGTGAAACATGTTACATATGAGCTTCAGACTCTGTTTGTGGTGCCCTCAGGGAATACAGTTTAGTCATAATTCATAGTATAATTCAGTGAATAAGTGAATGAATAAATGAATGAATGTTTATTCTGATTATTCAAACAAACAAATGTTGGCTAGATGTAAAAACAGGGATAATCACTGAAATTTGTCAGGCAAAAGCAGAATCAGAAAAACAAAAAAACTCGAAATATATAAAGAAACATGAAACCATGTGTGTGCGACATAAATACTTATTTAACACCTGAAAAGGAGCAGGAAAGCAATGTGAACTAATTGATGTGAGTTATTGTGAGTTAAATACTGTTTTATGTTTCCCTGTCCCATTATTACAGCATCAGTTTGTCTTCATGGATGTAGATGTAGCAGGGGAGGCGGCAGGGAGGTTACTGTTTGAGGTGAGACAACTTGTGAACACAAAAATTATAGACACAAAAACAAATTAGGGAATCATAGCATGTTAACAAATATTGCTCTTCCTCTCTTCAGCTCTTCTCAGACATTTGTCCAAAGACATCAAACAACTTTAAAGCCCTGTGCACCGGGGAGAAAGGTCTCTCCCAGAGTGGTCTCAAACTTTGCTACAAAGGCTCTCTGTTCCATCGCGTTGTGCCCACTGGGTGGGTGCAGGGTGGAGGTACGGCCCAAACAAGTCACATAAATATACTGAAACAATGCATTTCATTCTAGCTTAAATTAATGAAACTAATCAACAGCTTGAGCATCAGCACATCTGCTTTGCATCACACCAGGACATTAGACAGAAATACCAAAAGTTACCAATACAAGAATCAGAAACTGAAACCATTTAGAATTGGTGGTCATGATCGTGGTCAGCAATTTATGAGATGAACTGCATAATACTGCGGACTAGTCATGTGATTAATTTACCTTTGCAGATATATCTCCAGCAAGTAAAGGTAATGGAGGGGAATCAATCTATGGACCGACATTTGAAGGTAAAACATATTGTTAAACAGTTAAGGACCAGTTCAGTAATACAACAGGACAGTGCTGTGCACGTATGTTTATTAGTGCTGGAAATGTAGTTGTACTGTCTATATAATGTTCTTTCTCATCTTAGATGAGAGCTTTGCAGTGTTGCACACAAAACGGGGCATCTTGGGAATGGCAAATAAGGGACCCCACAGTAATGGGTCCCAGTTCTACATCACTCTGCAGCCATCACCTTGGATGGACAGGACCTACGTTGCATTTGGGTCTGTATCATGGATTTGGTTCAATGGACACCTGTTTAATTTCCCAACCCTGCATGAGCAGAGTCTAATGTCATTGTTTTCTTTTCCAGTCAAGCGGTTGAGGGTGTTAAGGTTCTCAGGAGATTAGAAGAGGCTCCGACTTGTCATGAGAGGCCCAAGTATGAGTGTAGAGTTGCACAGTGTGGAGTGTTAAAGCTTTAACAATCTAGTTAATAAATAAATTGTTGTCATTGTTGCTATATTTCAATATTTTACATGTAGCAGAATAAAAACAACACACATTTGTCTGCAAAAAGGATTGTTTTTCCAAAAAACGTTTGTATGGACTTGTCACTGTTCTTCTGTTCACAGTGTGTTGGACTGAGATGAAAAAGGTATATGTGTTAAATAGTGTTGTTGTAGGGATGTTACAGAACTTAAAAAAAACGTTTCTTTGGGTCTCAGGGTCCAGTGAGATGAGGAAGTTTGTTTTCAGCATATAGTGAGGGTGCTGTTTGGTAATGGACATAAGATTACAGGGCACGAAAGAAAAAGGCATTCCTCTTATAAAACGAAAAAGCATGACTAAATAGTTAAAATCCAATATGAATAAAATCCACATAGCGGAACAGTCTTCTTCTTTCGGGTGTGGTTTCTTCATATTTGTGAAAGTTGTGTTTTATGCAGACATGTAATCAAAGTGAAAGACTGTATTGCTTCAGCTGTTTTACGAAATGGGGGATGAATGGGGAAATGGGGATGATTTATCACAGCTGGTAACTGAGGGTAACTTACATCATTTCTTTTGTTAATGATAATCAGGTTCACGATCAAGTTTATTGCCAGATAGGTAGATAGATAAATAGATAGAAAGACAAAGAGAGAGAGGTTACATCATCACTGTTGGAAGAGGATAGTTATATATACTGTATAAACTATAGACTCTGTTATGGTGGTAGGTGCACGTGGAGTGAGCAAGGTAAATAGCACAAATGCACACAGGCAAAGATTCAAATGACAAGTATGTACACAGGCTTTAGGGTATTATCGTTAGCACTGTTACTTCACGGCAAGGAGGCTCCAGTGATCTCCTACTGTATCATGAAATAAGGTACAGAAATACGAGCAGTAAACGGTACGGGTACAACAAATTACAGGAACTATCTATCTATCTATCTATCTATCTATCTATCTATCTATCTATCTATCTATCTATCTATCTATCTATCTATCTATCTATCTATCTATCTATCTATCTATCTATCTATCTATCTATCTATCTATCTATCTATCTATCTATCTATCTATCTATTCATTCCAGATATTTACTCTCGGGTATTTTTAAGCCCAGCAGAGGAGAGAACCTGCAGTTTGACAATACGGAGAAAGTCCCTCTCTCTCTCTCTCTCTCTCTCCGTTAGCGCACCCACCCACCCACGCACGCGCGCGCGCGCCATCACACGCACACAGTCGCGCGCCCCTGCTTTTTCTCACCCCTCCCAGTCCTAATGAGCGGCGCTGTCACATGACCTGTCAGTAGGAAGTGGACGCTCCACAAGCAGCAGCGGCGGCGGCGGTATCGGCAGCAGTAGCAGCGCGGACCAGACCAGGACCGACACGGGAAGAAGCTGTGGTCGAGAAGAAGAAGAAGAAGAAAAACAAACAACAACCTTTCTCAACTCTCCCTTTCTCGACGTGTCTCCCTCTCTCTCCTCGTCGCCCCCCCCCTCGCCTGACTGGAAGCAGTACCCCGGCCTGCAGCCATGTACTCCAGAGCGGTGTTTATCGTGGCCGTGGCTGTCGCCCTGCTCGGGGCAGCAGCCTCCACAGACTCAGGTAAGTTTACCACCTTAGCTAGCGGCGTAGCCTCGAGCTCCGGACAACACATCCCCCTCCCTCCCGTCTCTCCCTCCCCCCCAGTTTGTGTGGGCACGACAGCAGCCTTCACTTATTTATATTCTACCTTTCAAGTCGTATAAGTCGGAGATTTGTTTTTTTTTTCTTGTTGAGGCCGGTTTTCTTGCTTTTATTCCCCGTCCACGCTGGACTGGACCGTAAGTGGCTGCTAACGCCGTAGCCTGGTAGCTAGCCCTGCTGTGTGACCTGGAATTGAATTAGTGTTATTGTATAACAGTAATGTTTCTCTCTCTCTTAATGGGGGGAGTTATGGCAGGACACGGGGCGGAACTGGAGGAAAGGGAGAGAGATAGATCCAGATCCAGATCCCAGTAGATGAGGAATGAGGGGACCAGATCGGCTTGTTATGCAACATTACAGCCCCCCCCTTTCCCACCTCCCACCCCTACTGAGTAGCCCTGTGTTTGTACCCAAATATACGGATTTGTCACAATGTGCGGAGTCCTGATTTAACATTTGACACGATGGACGCGTTGCTCACCACCCGGTTTCGTTTTCCGTCACATGAATCTCACAACTGCATCTATTCATTATGTATGCACCTCATGTTAAGTCCCACTACGGTTGTTGCTACTTTATACATGTATTTCAAGTGTAGGCCTGTACACTTGCACATAGATACTACTACTTTTCATCTATCTATCTATCTATCTATCTATCTATCTATCTATCTATCTATCTATCTATCTATCTATCTATCTATCTATCTATCTATCTATCTATCTATCTATCTATCTATCTATCTATCTCCATCTGTTTTGATCTCTCTAAATCTCTGTATATCTTGCCATCTCTATACCTATCTCTAAATAATTAGATTTCTATTCCTCCATATCTATATCTATGCCTCTATCTCTCTATGTGCAGGTAGTATCTGCTGTTACAATGTTCCGTGACTAAATCTTTCTTTCTGTCTTTCTTCTTCTTTGCAGAAGATTGTACCAATCTGACAACCTGTGACTTGTGTAGTGCTGACCCTCAATGCCTGTGGGTCTCTTGCAACAGTGAGTACTTCACCTAAATGCTACACACACACACACACACACACACACACACACACACACACACAGACACACAATCTGACACTGACACAGACACAGGTTTTTCTTTGTGCGTCGTGAATTGTGCAGACAGCTGAGCTTGATTGGGACACATGATGCCGCGGGTATGGAGGGAATGTATGGCTGTGACTTCCCGATAATGTCGCACCTATTTTTCCCCCTGGATCACGATGATCTGGCAACACTAACCGGCGCTGTGAATCTGGACAAGCTGGTTTTGGGAGTGAATTGCCGGCCTGCACCGGCAGCACAGGAGAAGCAACACAGGCCGGGTTAAATGCTGCAGGTGACTAAGTCAAACACAGTTTTAGCGAGTGATACGTGATAAGGCCGCTTTCTAGGTGTCTCTGGTTCTCGGCGGTTGCCTCACTGCTGTGTAATTTCATTATCTCAATGGGAGCGTCTGTCCTAAACAAGTGCTCCATGTACGAGATGGCTTGTTGACTGCGCCTGCACCGCCGGGAGGAGGAGGAGGAAGCGCTGCAACACGGTGCCTTGGTATTTTTGTGTAAACCTAATTTGGAAATCTGCTGGTCACGGTTAGAAATGCACATCATTCAGGAGAAAATGAGCCGCCGTACCAGAACGGCATGACTGATTGCTTCCTGAGTCAACCGTCGTGTGCCTTCCTGTCTGCTCTTCCTGTTGTTTGTGCTGGTCGGAGGTTAGGATGGGAGCTTTATTGCTTTCGGTGTTTTACCGCAGATATGAGTGGAAAATGAGTGACAGTCGTGGAAGACGCGAGGGTTTTCCTCCGGAAGGTTTCGCTCATACGTCCTCTGTGAATGACCCACAAAGTTTAAACATCTAAGAGATTATCTCATTGATAAGCTGTAGCCATAGACTGCACATCCTCTGGGGGAGAGAGGAAATATCATACCGTAGCAACACTAAATGCAGTAGAAAATGGTTTCAAGTAAAGAGTAGTGTAAAAGAGTATATGTTTGTGCTCATCTGGCCTGCCATCAGAGCAGAGTTCTGACCTGTCGTGGATTATCTGGAAAAGTAGTCATCAGTTTCTCAGTCACAAAGAAATGAGAGAGGGGAAAAAACAAGAATACAATTTTAATTTCCATTTGTGCACAAACAGACGTTCTCGGAGTCATTATGTTAGCAAAATTTAATAATGAAAAGAAATGTCTCACCATATGGAATAAGAAAAGACAAATCTAATCTACATACTGTAGAGAGAAATCTAAAATACACAAACTATGTAAACTTGGCCGCTATACAAGCTTTCCTGGAAAATATCTAAGCATTTGAGAGCATTTTTTTCATAGGTAAGACTATGCATCCTCTGAATCAGACTTCTAGGGGCGAGAGATGAGCAACCATGGCAGAAATCCAGGACAATCCGGGTAAAAATACGACACGCAACTGTAGAAAATTGCACACTTTCATGGCACGTAACTATGCTATGTGGGACACTGCAAAGCTCTCTAACATTTCTGATGCTAGTAAACGCACGCACAAGTCAAGTCCCGGAAACTGGTTCAAAGAGAGGAGGGTGACGCCATTAATATTGAATCGATCTGTACAGTAGGGCCATGTGATGATTGTCTGGGCAGCGCGCTCCTGACGTAATGTTTGCCGAGGTGGTGGCCGGGGCGCAGTGCAAAGAAAACAAACCCTATTGTGATCAGCGGCCACATCGGGCCCCCGAGGACCTGGAGGCGGCTCAGCGTGTGCAGTCAGGCAGGCTGACACAGGTCCCGGTCATGGCGAAGGAAAGGATGAACAGGAGGGGGGGGGGTGTGTGTGGCAGGAAGCCTGCAATATCCTCACGCTGGCTGCGGAACAGAAGGAAGGAGGGGATGGAGAGGCATCGAGTCGGAGGGAGGAGGGAAAGGGAGAGTGTGCAGATGTACGAGACAAGACGAGGTTTATTATGTGCTTCGCTGTGAGGGCGAATGGTCCGACAGATCTTTGCTCAAAGGATGGAAGAAGGACAAAAAGAAAGTGTGCGTGATCTTGCCTCATTACTCATTCCTGGAGGCACAAAGCAACAAAGCCTTGCTCCAAAAGTAGTTCACTCCTCTTTGACACGCTCAGGTATTTACCCCTCGTGGGAGTTGACCTGCTAGACAACTTCACCAATGAGACCTCACTGTGACTGTGGCAAGTTTTTCCAACCCCTCCTCCTCCTCCTCCTCCTCCTCCTACTTTGTGTGCGAGTGTTACATTTCACTGTCTGGATACATTAGTTAACGGCTCAATCGCCTATTAAACAGAATGCGTGGGGTTGCTCCGAAATGTACAGTCAGTCATTGCTACAAGTTTCAGTGGCGTTCTTCCGCTTTTATCTGATCGGAAAAAGCGTCTCAATACTCCCCCGGACTCCCGACGGCAGGGATTAACGGCCCGCCCCGGCCTGCCGTCCTGGCCTCTTTCCGAACGTGCTACGAAACCCTTCTCAAAGTCAGGAATGGATCACCTATTTGATCGCGCGCCCCGAGGTCAGCTTCGGTCCAGCTGCGAGGGCTCTCAGCCTAAACCGCGCTGCTGCAGCAGGCTAACGCCTACCACATTGTTATTACCAGATTTCTCTTTGGTTTGGGGGATATTGTGCAAACGGGCCCTCGTGGCGTCAGAGGCGCACTTTCCCAGCAGCCCGGCACTTAAATACTCCCAAAAACCTTAACACGTGTACACGCAGGCCGTCCAGGCGCAGGCCCCGGTTTGTGATAAAGCCCTCTGTGGTGACGACTCGGCTTTCGCTCTCGCCCCTGGGGCCCAAGCCAGCGGCGGATACGGCATGTGCTGCGTAGTGATGTCACCATCTTGAATTAGGCTGGGAGTCGGGCCTAACGTTCACAGCTGCCTGTGAGATAACACGCCCCCCCCCCACTCCTCTCGCTTTGGTTTAGCAGAGATCGTGGTGTCAGATCGCACAAAGGGTGTGAGGGGAAAACAAAAAAAAAAAAACGGCAAAACTTTCAGACAGTCTCTGTGAGGCAGGAAGAGAAGGGCTGGCGGGTCGCTCCTCCTCAGCCTTAAAGCCGCGTGACTTGTTAAGGGCTAAAGTGTGGCGCTTGTTGCCGTGCCTGCTTAATTGTGCGTAATGGAGCGGCATGTATAGATTTGTGTGCACAGATCGTCAGGAAACTGCACACGATTGGCACCGTTTGGTAGATCAGAGGGGTAGCACACCCACACGACGCCGTTTGGGTACAAATGGGTCAGAGGATGGGTGGAAACTTTTCCGATGAGTTCAAATACAAGGTGCTACCAACTCTTCTGGCTCCTTGCCATTTGTGGTTAGTCGTGTGCGGTGTACCAGGACATCCATCCTTGTGGCAGACGAAACAAATGCACAGCAGAGGTTGAAACGGAAGCGATGGTAACCGTTAAGTACAGACACCTGAGGGAGGAATCGCCACAACAAAACCCCGGCTCCGAGCGAGAGCGACACACTCCAACAGGAACTTTGACTCGTCATCATGACAGATCAGCCTTTTTTTTCTTTTTTTGCTCATATCCGCATCCAACGGACAAAGGTGCTTGGTGCGGCATGTTGAGCGGTGGGAACTGTAGCGCGGTAACCCGTGACTCACCCCCTGTCTGTCCGTCACAGCCGTCTGCAGTCGTAGTCATTTGTGGAGGGCCCATCTGGTGGGGCGACCAACAGGGGAAGGTGCAGACTTTCTTTTTCGTCTTTTTTTACAGCACCAGGTGCACGGCTGCGGCTAGACCCGGTTCCCCTTGCGGCGTTTCTGTGCGACGGCAAGATCGTTTCTTATTTGTAATCTGGAATCTCTGATCACGTATCCATCCACCCATCCACCCATCCATCCATCCATCCATCCACCCATCCACCCATCCATCCTTCCTTCCATCCATCCACCCATCCACCCACCCACCCACCCACCCATCCATCCATCCATCCATCCATCCATCCACCCATCCATCCATCCATCCATCCTTCCTTCCATCCACCCATCCACCCATCCACCCATCCACCCATCCACCCATCCACCCATCCATCCATCCATCCATCCATCCATCCATCCATCCATCCATCCACCCATCCATCCATCCATCCATCCACCCATCCATCCATCCATCCATCCATCCATCCTTCCTTCCTTCCATCCGTGTTCTGCGAATTCCAGGTCGGAGCCTGGCAATTCATCTGTTTCTACGGCTGCTAGTATGTCATAAAGCCACCTTTTATCGAGGCAGAGGAGTGAAGAATCTCGTCATGTCATGTCACAGGCGAACAATGATTTCAGCCCCAGCGCTCTGACGCGAGCGGGGCCGATCGATCGCCTGGTTTCCCCTACGCGTGACGCGCACAGCGGCCGTAAACGGGACTCGTCGTGTCACAAGGTGCCATCGCTGGTGACTCACGGTTGCCTCGGCGTGACGCAGGCGGGCTCCCAGCCGTTCACAAAGGCTCGCTAACGGGCCGCCACGCCGCGCCCCGGGCGCAGGCACAATGCGAGAGCTCAAAACCAACAGCGTCGTCCGTCTTCGCCGCCCGACGAGCGCTTGCGTCACGCGTGGCTTTGCGGCCCGGGGCAAAGTCCCTCCCAGCCCCGGGTTAATAAGTAGTCCGGTTTTCTATTTACAACAAAACGCCCAGGCAGATAGACGTGCGCCACACAGAGCTGGGCGTACAAAGTAGAAACAGGCCGTCCATCGGTGGAACGCAACTAAATAAACGGGTATAAGAACGTGAGCTGTGGGATGAGCGTGTGAAGAACGAGCCTGTTGCGCTCACTGATATTTTTGGAAAACGTATGCGTCTGACCCGTGAAGTCGCCAGTTCTCTCCCCGTTTACATTTCATGTGCGCGCTGTAAACACTGGGTGGGGAGGCTCTTATCTGAAGATGATTCACGTGTTCTTTTTTTAAGACCTTTCCTCGCTGAGCCATGCAGTGTGTCATCGAACTCCAAGTCGTTCACAGAGCTAGGAACGTCCATGGAGATGAAACGGAAAACCGAGGGTAGAATAGATACAGAAATCAGGAGAGGACAAGGACGGAAACAATAGCTTATTGAGACATAAGTAGACGTGGAGTGGGTGCAGTAACTGATAACACATCATAAACTATAGATCTATAGATGAAGTTTAAAAGGTTTTCTAAGGCTTTCGGTTTCTTCCTTAGTATCTGGCTCAGACATGTCAGCACATGTCTGAGCCGGCTCTATAGTTTGTTGTGCTACAGTAACCGCCTAGTTCAGGGAAGAAGCAGCCAAGCAGGGAACGTAAGGCCACGCCATCAGTCCAGCCTCTACGTGGTCATAGATGAGCACGAAGCGGATCTGTGTGATAAAAATGCAAAGTCATATTGTGTTGGGATAGAACCCTGAGCGTTTCCGACTAAAACCCGACTTCCACGGCTTTCTGCGTCAACGCCGGAGAACAAGGATTAATAATTCATTCAGCCGTTCCGCCGTCGGCCGTCCCCTCTGAATTTTATGACGGGAACGACGCGAATGATGCGTCACGCCAGCGTTCCCGGATACCGGGCCCCTGTCGGATGGGGGGGGGGGGGGGGTATGAACAACAAAGCTGATTTCTGAGAACATCCAATAACCAAGAGTTGTGTCGGGGGCAGGATGTGGGCTTCTGGGAGCGCCTGGAGTGAATCAGACCAGTGAATCGCCTCACCTCGTATGATCTCGCAGAACTACCTATGTGCAAGACATGCACTCTAAATGAGACCACCAGATGTGTGTGTGTGCGCGTGTGTGTGTGTGTGCGTGTGTTCAGTGTGAACATGAGCAGAGCTGAACCTGGAGAGCAGGACTGTAGACCGTTGTTTGAAGCGGGCACAGTGATGCTGGTGATTATTTGGCGTTCCTTTTCGCCGAAGCTGTGTCATGAGACTTCACTGAGAGAGGGAAGTGCTGTTGCTCTCTCTGGCAGGGGTCACCCCGCCTGCTCTGGACATTTCATTCATGACCTTTTTCTCTTGTCCCCCCCCCCCCCCGCAGCATCCTTAAGCTGCATGAACGCGACCCTCCTGGCGGAGAACGCCACCTGCACCAATGCCAGCTGCTCAGGTAAGTCTGGACAAACCCCTTTTAACCCTGAAGCTATCTGACCCCTCCCCTAAAAACCTCTTTCTGCCTACGAGGAGATGGCGTTCTCTGTGTGGATTAACCAGAAGGTGTCGGCTGGTGATCACTCTGAGCTATGTGGGGTCTGTCTCTAATCTGTCCTGCACCTTTTGTGGCTGGCTACGAGGAATAACCTTTTCTTGTCATTTGGGCGGTGTCTCTTGCTCCCCCTTCCCACCCTCCCTCCCTCTTTCCACTTTGTCTCGGTGTTGGTTGTCCTGTCCTAGCTGTTGGACCCACAGCAGCCCCAACTACCGCTGTGCCTCCTCCCCCTCCCACCACAGCGTCCCCGCCCCCCGTTGTCACCAATGAGACCACCACCGCAGGTAACGGGTCCCGCAGCGCCCTCTGCTACTCCTCCCTCTGTCTGGTCTGTGCTGTCCACAGTGTAAGCTCTGGAAAGTGGAGTCGGTAGGGGTTGGTTTCTCTTGTTTTTGAGACATCTTAAAGTTGTAATCCTGAGATAGTCCATTAGATCATTGGATACATTTATCAGCGATCATGGAAAACCGTTAAATGAGGTAAATTGGTAAATTATTCCTCTTTGTGCTTCTTCTCTCTACAGTGCGAGTAGAGGGCTTGCATATGCTTAGTTGCAAATCTGTGTATTTTTCTAAGCATATAATTCTCTCATAAGAGAGAATGGCATCTTTTAAAGCAGACATAAACAGGCAAACAATCTGGAAATCGGGCGATAATGAATTTAGACCTGACCAACAATGACGGGCTGAAATCTCAGGGGTTACAACTTCAAACTGTCTCGAAGTCAAACGATATCGAGACTAACGGATCGCTTTCTGCCCTCCCCCAGCATCAGCCAATGAGACCACTGCCGCCCCCACCCCCGCCCCCACCAACTCCACCGCTACGTCCCCTACCTCGAGTAAGTGGCGAAACTCGCACCGCGTGCCACACCACGCTCTCTGAGGGCCACGCGCCCGCTCTGTCCTGACCGCCCCGTCTGCTCTGCGTGTCCCCTCAGCCTCCTCCACCAACACCAGCGTCACGACGACGGCCCCCTCCGTCGACCCGCACAAGAACACGTTCGACGCCGCCAGCTTCATCGGCGGCATCGTGCTGGTGCTGGGCCTGCAGGCCGTCATCTTCTTCCTCTACAAGTTCTGCAAGTCCAAGGAGCGCAACTACCACACGCTCTGAGGAGGACGCCCCGAAGGATCCACATCGCCCCACCTGGCCCCACCAACTACAGCCTCCCGGAGAAGACCCCGCCCCCCAGCACCCCCACCCCCAACCCCCCCCCCCCCCCCCCCCCCCCCCCCCCCCCCCCACACACACACACACACCCAACAAGCCCCAACACACTCACAATGGACGGACTCAAACAGTGATTCCCAGCGGGCTCTCTACATCTTTGAGGGTTGCGGTCTGTATTTGGGCTTCGAGGCTTAGCTATCGCTCACCTGATGCTCCCTGGTTGTTTACTGCCTCCCTCCTTCCCTCCCTCCCTCCATCCCTCCCTCCCTCCTCGTGGCCCCTCGGTTCGGACGCGGGAGCTAAAGCATCGCTCACAGGTGGCATCATTTTATCGGAGCCAGTTCAGAAACGCCGTTTGAGTTCCCCGGCCGTTCCGGTCACACGGGGACAGCGATGACTGGCCGTCGCTCTTTAGGCCCGTCCAGCCGCGGGCGGCCTCCCGCGCGGCTGCAGTGCACGTGCGCAGTCGTGGATGTGATTTTGAAGTGTCCGGCTTCTTTCTAGTATTTTACAGCACGCGGGAGCAAAAGCAACGCCCAGTCGTCGATGTCCGGGTATGTATGTATGTGTGTGTGTGTGGGTGTGTGTGTGTGTGTGTGTGTGCGTGCGTGTGTGTGTGTGTGTGTGTGTGTGTGTGTGTGTGGAGGGTGGGGTTAAAAAAATTTTTGAAAAAGTCTTTTCTGACTTTGGTGGGGAAACTTTTCACCCAAAAACTAGGTGTAAAAAGATAAATATATAAATAAATATATATATATATATATCAGAAACTAACTGCCAACAGAGCAGGCCAATGCAATAAACCATGCAACGAGCTCATCTCCCATCCTTTACTCCCCCCGACAGATTGCCCCTTTTTCTTGACCTCACCCAACATCAAAAACGAGCGGGCCCGCCAGCGCCCAGCTGGCCCCGTTTGGGGGCCCCCCCGCTTGGGGCCCCGCCGCTTGGGGCCCCGCCGCTTGGGGCCCCGCCGTTTGGGGCCCCGCCGTTTGGGGCCCCGCCGTTTGGGCGGAGAGGTCCAAAAGAAACAACAACAACAACAACAACAACATAAAGGGTCATAAATGAATGACTGATGTACAATATTTCCGAAGGAAGAGTGATTTGTTTTTACGAATATGTAGGTAATTTAAAAAAAGAAGGAAAAAAAAAAAAAAGAGAGAGAGAGAACCGGAGCGAGGTAGAGAATACGGCGTGCACCTTCTGGACGTGAAGGGCGGCGGCAGGTGAAGTGCCTTTTGGCGAGGGTTGGCGGGCGGGCGCGGGCGGGCGCGGGCGTTGCCGTTGGTCTGCGTCCGCGGGCGGCGAGGAACAGCATGGCGGTGCTGATGTTGGCCAGAGTGATATCCCAGCTGGACTGAAGAGCCTTTTATGTGCGGAGGAGTAGAGCGGAGGAGTAGAGTGGAGGAGTAGAGTAGAGTGGAGGAGTAGAGTGGAGGAGTCGTCTGGCGGGGGCCTGGATCAGTCCAGATTGAAGTCTTTACCCGTCGGGACCACTGTTGGGGTCCTCTCGACACCCGCTGACCTTGTTGTGTAAATGAGGAACGTAAAAGAAAAAAAAGAAAAAAAAAATGATACAAGGAGCACGTCCTGTTTTTAGCGCCCCCCGTACCGCGCCCCCCCCAGATCTCCTCCCCCTCCTCCTCCTCCTCCTCCTCCTCCTCCTCCTCCTCCGGTCGTGAATAATGTCGGCTTTCACGACGTGAGAGAAACGAGGTTGGCGGGGAGTCTTGGGCGGCCGTCGGGGAGGGGTCGGGTCCGGGAGTGCGCCTTCTTTTTGTCTTAGTCTGTTTTTAAAAAGATGAAGGCAAACGCGTTGGGCGCAATTCAAGGAGGCGAGTTCTTCGGAGAGGGCGCGTACGGACGCACGTTGTTCTGAGAGCGTGGGACCCCCTCTGGCCCGATTTCTGACTTTGCCGTGTAAATGAAGTGCAGAACTAATACAGCCGAGTACCGCGCCACAGCTCACGTCCAGTCCTCTGATTAGCTTGCTGCTAACTGTGTGACTTCCTTTCCCGCTTTTCTTTTCTTTATCGTTTTTCCCCTTTGGTCCCTCCTGTACATAGCCACGTCCCGTCTTTTGTGTATCTTCCAGGTTGAGGGAAGGCTAAAATGAAGGAGTGTTTATCAGTACATTTTGCTTGTAGCGGCTCGTTGGTGACCATTCTGTTCTGTTGCATGCTGGATGCCCCCCTCCCCCTCCCCCCTCCCCCCTCCCCCCTCCTCCGCGCTTTAGGATCTAGAGCCACTTTGAGAAAACCACTTCTTTGTGATTAGCTCGTGTGCTAGCTGAACGAATGCCTTGAAGCGGTGTGCATTAAAAGCCAAAGGCCTCAGTTTTGGCATGGAAATTGAGCATTGCACTGACAAGCTTTGTTTCTGGTAACTTTGTCTCTGTAAATGTTTTCATGATTCTGCCAAAAAAACGAAAAAAAAAAACGAAAAAAAATCACATGCTCGCCCTGTCACGACTAGTAAATTAGATCACAGACGAGTTTGCTTTCTGTGACCACGAATGGATGTTTGTTTTCTTTTCTTTTTTTTTTTGGGGGGGGGGGGGGGGGGGGGGGGGGGGGGGTTCTTCTCCATCCTCTAGGATACCATGTTTTCTGCTGCTCACCATTAACACGCCTTCTAACCTAGTCACACCAGGTGGCATTAGGCTACAACCCAAAGACCCGGCCGTGGCGGGGTACCAGGCTTCGAGAGTTTCCTGCCTTAGCTGCTACCATTTGTGCATCGCCTGCATGCGGAGAGCCTTCGCCCTGAGACGAGCCGGCCTTCGACACGGCGGCCGCATTCCTCTGGAACGCGGTGCGCCCCCCCCCCCCCCGTATTCATGGAGGCCGATGAGATGTCCATCGCGTCCACGGCTTACTCGGCCCGCGCACCTCTTAAAGGAAAAGTGCCTTATTCGGTTATGAGGTCGTCATCGTCGCCGTCACCTCTGAGATGTGTCCATGGAGCTCAGCACTTTCTGTGACTTTTCAGCGTCCCAGCCGGCCTACATGTCTGTTTCGTCACGCCCGGCCTTAACCCACTGGAGCACGTGCTGGTGACGAGCCGCCCAGGCCCTGTGTGTGTGTGCGTGTGCGCGTGTGTGTCTCGTGCTCGATGGCTGCCGTCTCTGCAGCACCGGGGCGTCCGGATCGCGAACCGATGTCGCGGTTTGGCAGATGGATGGCGCCTGGGCGGCCTCTCGCCATCGTAATTAGATTTGACAACTCGCCTGCGATGTGATGTGACCGCCACCGCAGTCGGTCCGACACCGTGCGTTGTGACATTTCCTCCGCGACATTTCCTCCATCACGCGAAAGCGAGAGTCACCAGGCTCACCGCGGTGGTCGTTTTCAGCCGGAGCGACCGATTCTTTCTGGTCGGGTTGCGTTTCCAAGCCTGAATCAGAATTCAGACGGGTTTGGTCAGGGAGGGCTCTCCTTTCAGTTTTCAGCCTCGCAGTAGTCGATTCAAAGAACGAGTAAAGAGCTTTTTCGACCCCCCCCCCGCCCTCTTCCCCCCCGCCTCGCGACTTTAATGCTATGTGCAGACACTGCAGATCCCTATAGTACATGTCTTCTGTTGGAGGCAGTTGTTCACGTAGGTACGACATGTTTTTGGCTCCTAACCCTCGTTTTTTTTTTTTTTTGCCACACACAGCCATACGTAGAAACACTTTGCTGGTGCCACAGTGCCCCTTGGGGGTTAAAAAGAAACAAGAGAGTTTGTGCTTATTTTGTGCCTCCCCCCCGCCCCAACCCTCCCTTTCTTTCTTTTCTTTTCTTTTCGCTCCCCTTCCTCCAACCTTTTTATTTTGTGCCTTGTTTTTTCTAGTGTTGCCTTTTTAGTTTCACAATGTTAAAACCAATAAAGTTTGAATATTGTTGAACAAATCTCGGCGCCGGGCCCTTTCATCCGCCAGCCGGCGATTTACATGACAAATCGCAAGTGGGACGGCGACGCAGAGCCAGGTCTCGGCGTGAGGCTCCGTCGCCATGGTTACAGCTGAAGGGGGGGTGGGGGCGGGGGTGTGTAGTTGCCTGGACAACAAAAAGGTATCAGGTTCAGGCTTCACTGTGTCTTCCCCCGTCTGCGCTAGCTGATACTGGGTCAAAATGTTCCTGTGTTGGAAGTAGGGCTCCATTCAGTCCAGTCATATCCAGTCGTGCTGGTCTGTGCGCTGCACGTCTGTCTGGGGAAAGCACAACCCACGGGTTTGTCAGACGATTTCAGGGACGAGAGAGAGAATGGGCCCCTTACTGTGTGTTCCTTCCACATACCAAAAACTTGCCCCTTTAGGTTGATTGGAGATGCTGAAATTGCTCTTAAGTGTCGAAATGAGATTGAATGGTATGTATATGTGTGTGTACTGTGATGGACTGGCCTGCCGAGGCTATGTTCTCCGCCTTGGAGTCGGGCTCCACCGTGAACTTTTAAGTGGGAAAGAAAATCGACGGATGGAGAGTGCGTTTTGTTTGTGTTGGATAGCACAAGGCCTTCTGCCTCTGGCCCTCATGTTGGGTCATGATGGCCTTGCCTCATATTTACTGTCTAGAAGGTATTACAGTGTTATTGCTCTGACTCATAACTCATGTCGCAGGACTTTTTCAATTCCTGCGACAGACAGGTCCTCACATTGCACACTCGTTTTTCTCCTCTCCGTACCACATTATCCTTCACCGCTTTAATTAGTCTCCTGGTCCCAGAAATCTCATTTAAAAGTTGTGCACTATACGATTATAGCTTATCTGTGAAATGATCTCCTACATCTTTAGAATATATGCCTTACTTACAGACAAGTTTTCTAAACTCACATCCACTCACAGGATAGAGCGAAGAGAAGAGGAAGGATACATCATTTCCCAGGACAAACCAAGGTTTTTTTTCCAGGACCTTTTGGCTTTTTTTTGGGGGGTGTTTTCCATGACTGGAAAAAATGGTCACTGCTTTTCCAGGTTATCCAGGGAATCTGTCAGGAGGAAACTGCTCTCCAGCTCTTCCTCACGAGCCTCGGCCTGTGAGGGGAGGAGGTCACAAGGAGATGTCTCTTCGTCCCGAGAGGTCACACGGCCAAAAGATATGTCAGCGTGACTGATAATGGGACGTTTGTTTTTGGTGACACCACTGCCCCCCTTTGGCCACGAGTAGACTAAATCATCCAGCATGTGGTCATACATATAAACATGAGCTGCATAGCTCCATGATAGAACTTGAGGGTAACCCGATGCAATGTTTTGTAGTCAGCGACAGCCCCAAACCAAAGGAGCCTCCTCTGTGCTCAAAACGACTTGTTTTTCTGTGTTTTCCTGACAGGACGCGCGGTCTCCAAGGTCATCGCCAGGTTCTGCTTATGTGGCAGAAAGCGCGAGCTCTGGAGGAAATGTCAGCGCGCGTGTGTGCTCAAGTGTCACGGCCTGTTCATTTGCCTACATTCTTGAACGAGGTGTGTGTACAAATGTGTTTGTGCTGAGCAGACTGTTATTCTTTCAGTGGCCCAGAGTCCCCCAGCTGGCACGCTTTCCCAGAACCGGAGAGAGAGAGAGTTTTCAGGAGAGAATGTGTTTTGGACAACCACAGCCTCTCTCTCTCTCTCTCTCTCTCTCTCTCTCTCTCTCTGTCTGTCTCTCTTGTGTGTCCATTAAAAACAGCCCGCAGCAGCTCCCTCTCTGCTGTTGCTGGACGAGTCTGAAGTTGTTAAGTTTTTCCACCTCGCGCAAATTCGCTGCAAACGTGATCGCCTCGAGACGATGAACCGGGGGCTGTTTATAGGCGGCGGTTTCGCACACACACACACACACACACACACACACACACAACAAAATGCCGGCCACAGGCTCGCATCTTTACCCGGCCCTCCCTCCTCCCTGCACGGGCTGCTACTCAGCCGCGCACAAAAGAAAGGGGTGTGCGGCCCGGAGCGTGGACAGGAGGGGATGGAGATGTGGGCAATGCGGGCACGGACGGGGTCCTGACTGGCCCGCCTGGCTAACCAGATTGCCGTGTCCAGTCATGCCCTCTAATCTAATATGGGAGCACAGAGGAACAATGCATTAAGACCTAGTGCCTCTCTCCAGTCCGTCTGACCAGACGGGGACGCTCCGAGTCACGCCGAGAATACCAGGGCCCGGGCCGCCTAATGAGCTGAAGTGGGCTGAAATGCAGAGCGGGACAAACAGCTGCTCTCTTCTCCCAAGCGGGACAGGGCAGTTGTTAAGGGGCCGTAGCGCTGTCGGAAGGCGTGATGACAACAAAAAAAAACAGGAGACAACGCGGGAATGTCATGAGGCAGCCTCACATGTGGCTGCCGACCTCACGAGAGAGGTGGCCAGCTCGGTTTAAGGTGAGTCGACGGCGAACTGGGACACTTTTGGCTGCGTGAGACAAAAAAAAAACAAAAAAAGAAGTCCTGTGACAAGAAGCAGTTCCTCCCAGCGGTGCGGCACTGATAAAAACCACATCCTGTGGGGTTTTTTCGGGCCAGCGTTTGCTCAGCTGCCCGGGCCAGCTGCTGCGACAGAGCTCCCGAGGCCTCTGGTCCGTCTCAATTACAGGGTCCTGCAGTGGGAGCTTCACGCAGCACTGGAACGTTGCATCTTATCATTATGGACGCGTCTGTGTCGGCACTGAGCAGCCCGCTCCTTTGTGAAAACAGACAGGCTGCCACCTAGTGGCCCAGAGTCAGAAGAAGCCCAAAGGAAAACACATGTAAAATCCATCTATCATCTTAATCTTGTACCCAGTGGCGTGTGTGTGTGTGTGTGTGGGGGGGGGGGGGGGGGGGGGTGGCATAAAAATGCAAGTACACCGTGTAGGCTGAATAATCTTTATTAAAATATTTAAATAATAAAAATACATTATTCTAACATCATTTGAGATGAGATGCAGAATCGAAGCTCAACCTACACACCCTCTACCTATGAGAGACTCTAAGAGATTCAAATCATTCACCCATTGAAGCTATGGTAAGGCGGGAGGACCCGAGCGGTACGTGTGTAACAGCTGTGGTATGAGAGAGGTCTCTCAGGTGGGGGAACCTCACGTTTCCCAGGAGAGGTCGTCCTGCTTCAGGCTGTTTCGGAGCCTCTGCGTCTCTCGGAGGAGCTGCAGGTTGTTGCCAGCGGCCCCGCCTTTCTGTCTCCTCTCCTTGGGCTTCACGGGCGAGGGGGCCGGGGGCTTGATCCCGCTCGTCTTTTTGCCCGGCTCGCCTCTGCTCAGCTTGTGGACCTGCGCAGGAGCCGAAGAGGGAAAGCGCTCGTTTATCTGCAGGGTGCGGGAAGGGAAACCTGCGGAGCCCGTCTGGTTCAGAAACGGGCGAGTGCTGCCCCGCGTGCAGTACCGTCTGCTGGTGCCTGCGGAGCTTGGTGATCTGGGCCCCCTTCTCCTCCATCCTGGCCACCAGCCTCTCCAGCTCCTCCTGCAGGTCCCGCCTCTGCTCCAGGTGCTCGGTGGCGTCCATTTGCTCCACCAGCTCCTGATGCTCACTGAGACGGAAACGAAACACGCAGACACGGTCATTTAAAAAGCAGACGAGTGGAACCGGACCGCTTTGAAGGCGGCCGCTCACAAGCTCATCTGTCCCAACTCGTCCTGCAGGGCCAGTAGCAGGTCGGAGAGCGAGCCCAGCTGCTCGGCTGCCTGCTCCCTGTCCGGCCCGTGGGACGCGGCGGATGGAGGGAAGTCCTTGTGGAGGCTCTTCTTGGCCCCGGCGGCAGGTCTGTGCAGGGCGCCCACCCGCTCGCACAGCTGCGGCTGGTGGTGCTTCATCATGTGCAGGATGCTCTGCACGTTGGCGTGGACGGAGTGGCTCGGGCTGGTCGACTGTGACAAGAACATAGCAAGTCAGAGGAAACTGTCCGTTTGTAGTCCTACCGGCAGTGCAGAGGATCAGGGGTGACTTACCGTCCCTGCAACGAAGGGCAGCCGCTTGAGCCGCGGGCCGGCGGGAGATGCCGGCGCATTCTGTTGGGATGTTTTCTGAGATAGAAGAAAGCCGTTACCGCTCCCTGTGTTCAAACCCCCAACAGCCAGGCAGCCTGTTAGTCAGCAGAGGAGCTACCTTTGTGCTCTTCTTCTTCACCTTCTTCTTTGGCCTCGTCTCCTCGGGGCTGGAGGCAGACGGGCGTAGGTTGATGTCCAGCTCCCGCTGCAGCTGAGGATGAAGGTGGGAGAAGCTCAGGATTCGTGTCCTGCTCAAAACCTTTGAGGAGCCAGCAAAACAACTCTGGAGGACCAGTCAACGAGAGTCAATGGAGGCTGAAAGCTTCGGAGAGTGCGGGGCAGCACATTACGATCATAATCGGACCAAATGTGTCAAACAACTTCGCGTCTCACACATGCGTAAGAAAATGCCAATCATCATCTGAATGAATGTAAACATTAAACGCAGCTATTGTTAGCACACGCAGCTGTCAGGCTCACATGTTAACAGCGGCAAACCTTTGGCTGCACTTTATATGCCATTCTTTGGCCACTAGCTCACTGTAACTTTAGTAATGCGTCTGTGCCAAGCCAAGTGGAAAGCTGGTCATGTGCAGTCTGTGTAGCCAGCAGAGCAGGTCCAGACCGATCACACCCGCAGTGCTGCTCTCCCTCCCTTCTTTGGTCAAGGAGATGTGAGGAGAATTCAAACAAATAAGAATGACTTAGCTTGCTGTCAAACTAATGCATGAGTGTGGCCCGACCTTGTCTGCTTTTTCTTGCACGAGCTGACGTTCGTGCTCTTCCCTCAGCAGTTTCTGCTCCAGAATGGCCAGCTTGGTCTGGAAAGCAAAATGGACGGCGAAGGAACAGGCCTCAGCGTTCGGCCGGTCAGGACGAGTGTTTGGATTGACGTGACCCTGGAAAATGGTGCCTCACCTCGGCCTGAGTTTGGGTTCTGCTCAATTTGAGACACTCCGATTCAAGCTTTTCCAGCTTCTCCTGCTGAGACTGCGTGTCCGAGCTGCCCGCCTGCTGCTTCTGCAATGAGGCCTGGTGAAGAGGAAGACAGACATTTGTTTTCTAGACTACAGTTTCTTCACATCGCATCATCCGTGCAGTTGCTCTACGTTTTCTGTTGGTGACCTTTTGGACTCCCTGATTCTCCAGAAAGGCATTCCTCTGCGCCTTGGCACTTTCCACCATCTTCCTCATGTAGTCCAGCTGCTTCTCAAGAATCCTACATCGCTTCTCTGCAGACTGCAGCTTTGAGTCGACCTCTGTTATCAGAAACAGCATAAAAACCTTTAGGAAAATAACACTGATGGCCTCTTTATTTCCAACATTGCTACGTCACTGACCGTTCTTGCCAGCGTTGCCTTTTTCAGGCAAACTGGTCGCAGGCTGTCCAGACACCGAGGAGGATACTGTGGCCCGCTGATCATTCTGTGCTTCCAGGAAGAACTGTTGGTGCGTCTTCTCTGCCTGCTTCCTCTCCAGCTCCAGCCGTCTGATCTTCTGCTGAAGGGTCTTCAGTGCGTCCACAACGGCTGAGGCGCAGTTGAAAAGAACCATATGCAATTATACCACATTGCACTGTGAGGAGCGGGATGCTTGATCCAATAATGCTGTCCTATACCTCTGCTGTCTATATTATGCTTGCTGTAAGATCCGTGGGGGCTGCTCATCTGTGGGTCCAGGCTGGTGGATGAATGTGCTTGGAAGTCTAGCTTTCTAGGGAATGATACTACCCTTTCTGGTGGCTGGTAGTAGCTCCCGATGTAGCTGTTTTTGGAGGGCGAGTCTAAAATCTAAAGGAAACAGTGGAAACCGTTGAACACTCACAAAGTATCACAACTTATGTTTCATTTTTCTACGGTTTAGGTTAAAATGTTTAAGAAGCACCCATCAAATATTGACCAGCCTGTGCAATGACCTTTTGATTTTTGTGTTTTGACAAAACTGACTGTCCAACAACAATTCTCGTTATTGTTGTTATTGTCTTCCGTTGTAAACAAAAGTCACTCTGCAAATCGTGATATTATACTCTCTAACCAGCTATGAGGTCACAGATCACAGAGGTCTGCTAACCGTTTCTGTCAACTAAGAGCATAATCTGGTATGACAGGCGTTTCTGCCTGACAGCAACTTTAACGTTGCCGAGAAAACTTGAATACTTCACTTAGTGCCCGGGTCCCTCAGGTTAAACACTTTATCAGTCAAATCACGAGTTCTAATTGATAGATATGTCGGTTTATGTTACAGGGTTCATTTGCGCACGGATTATGTCTGCTATGCACATAAAATACTTCATATAACGTGCACCTGGCAACTTACGAGAACTTTCCGAACGTAAACAAGGCTGAAGCTAAGGCGTTAGCCGCATTAGCAGCTAACAGCTGGTTAGCAGGCGTTACCTGGTCGTAAGAAGCCTCCATTTCGTGGCACGGGGGGCGTCGGTGCGCATTTAAAACAACGGCGCGTTTGTCGAACAAAATGCCCTGGTCGTTTATGCAAGTTGTGGACTGTTTTTGAGTGGTAACGCCGATGCCTCCGGACTCGACCCGGGCCGAGGGAGTAGACAGCGACAGGCGGTGCGGACCGTTTAAATTTCCCTCCTCTCGCCCCCCCCCCAGTCACTGCTGGAGAGGTTCCGCCTGCGCACTGCGAGCCTCGTCTCAGCCTGGCTGCACCACTGTTCCAGAGTTTTCCACCCACTGACTCAAAGTCAATAACTTGTCGAGACTTTCTATCGCAGTAGTAGAATTCTGGTACCAAAGAGGAGACGACAGTCATCAGAGTATTGGTTTGTTTCACATGTTCTGCTTATTACAAAAGGCCCATGAACTCCTCATGCTATGGGAAACGTTTTAATACGATAACAACAGAATATTGAAATAGTGACATGTAATGATAATCAGATGGTTAAATCATTAACGATGGATTTGGATGTTTTTAAGGTGTGCCACTTCTAAGACTTATTTTCAAAAATAGATAGCCTTACAGACAGATTTATAGATACACAGCTACATGCATAGACAGAAACTCTGTAAGGTAGGAGGAATATTCAGGTCAGGTTCCTCAGCACATCAGCAAGTTAGAGAAAAAACCCAACAGAAGTTAGAAAAAAGCCCACATATTTTACAGAGATGTATGAAAAAAATGTCCACAGGGGATTGCAAGTTATTCATGCATGAAGTAGAAAATAGGTGGGATTTATGTGTTTGGGCAAGTACATGTGAATGAAGAATCGATGGTTCTTATTCTTTCCTTACCATACCCTACCATTATCTCCTCTTAGCATTGTTAAACACATGACAGTTAAGAAAGAGACCAGTGATACAGAAACAGAGAAGTCGCCTTGTTTCAACTAAAAACAAAAAACATTTATTTTTTAAAGCATGATTTTCTGATCATGTTAGCTATTTTTAGTTAGAAAAGTGTCTCTGGTTGGTAAATCAATCAGTCACCCTGTAAACATTTGCACAGCAGTATGCAAATAACCTGCTGCAGCAAAAGGCAAAGTGGCTGCTGTCTGGCAGGTGTGCTGTACTCAGACAGAGAATGTTTTCTTCTCAATAATGGACTATTGTGGTATTTGTTTGGGCAGAATTAGTTCATTTGATCTAAATGTATCTATGCTTGCATTGCTTGAATCACATTACAGTCTTGAATTTAAGGCCAGATTAGAACTAAACATTGATGTTTCTAGACTCAGTGTAAGAGTAGTAATCAGCCCCTGATTATTTCAGTGTAGTTAAGCAGTCTAGCTTAATAAAAATTAAATATATATGAAGCAAATCAAGTGGAAATGTACAACATATGCCTCTGTCTCTCTCTTTCTCGCCCCTCTCCTTTCTCAGTTATTTCTGATAAACAAGAGAAGGGGGGGGGCTGGTGCCCGCGCAAGGTATCACGGGAAATGGAGTTGTGTGGCACCACCCACTATAACGCACAGCGATCGAAGAGAACTCAACTCCCATAAAACCTTCCACCTCGAGCTCGGCAACCAGCCTCTATCCAATCATCTTTCAGAACCCTTGTGTCACGCCTCCTGTAGAGCTTCTGCCGCTCCTCATTGGTCGGTTCATCCTGCCAATCAAACATTTTACCCTCCAGTTGTTGCCTCCTCTCGTCTGTCTGTCGTTCAGTGGTCAGTGCAGTGTCTGAGGCGTCCCGCAGCAGCAGACCCGCACCAAAGAATGTGGATAAAGTAAGTATTTGAGAATGACACTTAATGTTTTTGGCTCCACCGCGAAAGGTCTGCGTTCAGGAGTGTTTTTTTCACCGTGGCTTGGTTGCACTTTGCTGGTGGTCTTTGTTTAACAGGCAGCTGCAAAAGCCTTGACAGCCAAAGAAAGACAGGCGGGGGGGAGATTGAATGGACCCTCTCTCACTGGCACTCACCGACTCACTTGCTCATTTGCTCATTTTGAGTCACGAAATGTGCAGCATTTACGTTAAAAAGTTATCAGTCAAAAATCAATGCGAATTCATTGCCGCCTGGTGAGCAAAAGGAGGCAACAACAGGCAAGCTGTCTCCTTAGAACCGCTTGTAAAATCAATGAAAGCATTGAAACCATGTTGTTTTCTCGCAAGTTATTGTCAGACGAGACATCAGTGCTGTGTTAAAATGCATGTAATTCTTTCCAGGCCAAACCCTGTTTGGACACAAGACAGTGACTACATCCTATAAGAGACTGTTGAATTGGATAATGAAGACATTTATTACACAGTTTTTGATCAAAATCTCCATATTTTCAAACCAAAGTTGGAGGATATGATAAAATGTCATGTCAACCATGACAGGTTTTTGCATGCTGTGGTTCATAGTGTGTAATTTCAACTTCATTGTGTAATATGTTTTTAATACCAAATCAAAAAATTACACTTGCATTGAAGCGATGATTGCACGACTGTGTTGAAAAATCTCTAATTTTTCCCTGTTTGATTATTTTTACACATTAAGATTTTCATGAAATTTGTAAGGAAATGAAAATCTAAGGCACACGATGTAGGTTAAAATATGGCCATGTCCATATTTCTCATCTGTGTAATCTCAGCTGTAATGTAAGGTAATTGTAATGTAATTGTCATGTAACTGCAATTTGTCTGGCTGGTGTTAAATGATAGCAGCTCTTCTGGGCGTTTCTGTGCAGTAATGTGTTGTTAATAATGTTTATCTGCTGATACTGTTGTCCTGCATCATAATACGTACATGCATACCCACCAATACTTCTCCATTTGGATAATGTTAAAGACATTATGTAAAGCTGTTCTGAGGCTGTATAACTGAAGGCGCTCCCTTGTGTCATCTGCTGTGAAGCCTGTTGTAAGACAGCACAAACCTTAGTCCCACATCAGAAGATGGAAGCGCAGGACCAGGAGACTTTGGGGAGATGGGACGGGCTGGGCAGCCGAGACGCCATCTCCAGGATCGAAGCCATGGAGAACATCCGCCAGGCGGTCATGAAGAAGGTGGAGGCCATCCGGCCCATACCCTCCGCCGCGCCGTCGCCCCCAGCCTCAGGGAACCTTGCCAACAGTGACCTGAACGACATCCTGGCTCACCTCCTCATGCTGTCCAAGCGGTGCCCCTTTGAAGACGTGAGGGAGGGGTGTGTCCGGCTCCTCCAGGCCGTCCAGGTAGGAGATTCGCCCGACCCAGAACCAGACCCCCGCTGATGCTTTACGTTCCACGCCGCCCCGAGCCTCACCGGGGCTGCTGTGCTTATTGTTCCGCTGCCATCTGCCTCTCCCTCTCTCTCCTCACCCGCTCATAAGAATTGCAAACACTGTGGCAGAGTCAGGATGCAGTGCATGCTTTGTCAAGAGGATTACATCCAGTGACATGAGGAGACACTTTGAACTCATTAACACTCAAACACGACAGCGGCCGACGAGGCTGATCCGGACCTTCACCAACACGCACACATATTCATGTAGAAGAGATCCAAGTATACAACTATCCATCCATCCATCCATCATCTTACCCTCTATTACTTTAACAGTGCTGCGGGGCTCTGTCGGAGCCTTTCTCCAGTGTGCATTCGGCTCAGGCGGAGAAAACTGAACAGGTCACCAGTCCATCAGAGGACACACACACACACACACACATACACACACACACACACACACACACACACACACACACACACACACACACAGCATTCACTCATACTCAGACCTAAGGGCACTCTCCAATCTGCCTCAACATGCAAATTCAACACAACAAGGCCTCGGTCTGACCCGCGAGTCGAACCAAGGTGCAAGGTGTTAATCACCAACCCAAATTGAAAATTTGTTGTGTTCTTGTGTAGGATCCCATCGGTCCTTTGTCTCACCCGCATGTTAGTTTATCGTCACTGAATGCCATAGATAAAGGCTCATAGATGGCACAGAGACACAGATATAGTCATATATACCATATACATAAACAGACATAACGGTGCCATCTTATATCTATTTCTGTTATGCCAACAACCTCAGTTGAAACAGGAAAGATGCATAAAAGCAAAATAATGGAAATAGATTTACTTGTCTTTCTCCTTAATCTTAATCTCAACTTAATTTCCCTCGGGATCAATAAAGTATCCATCCATCTATCTATCTATCTTGCTTCAGAACACAGCTCAACACAACTCTTCATCATCTTCAAGGGAACACTTTCGTCAAGAAATGGGTCTTGGAGATCTTAGGAATGTGTTGAATTGTCATCAAGCTTTACCGGTAAATAGATCAGCGCTGTGCCCGTGTGGGTATTTTGCAGAGGGAGGAGACGTGTTGACTGAAAATAGGCGTTGAGCGGCTGACATCACAGCCAGATGATGGCGCCCACCGTTTTCAACTGTGCGCTCTCTGCCGCTCCGCTCGGCGATCCCGGCGTACTCTTTGCGGCACGCTGTTCATGTGATTATTAATGAAATGAAAATGGGTGTAGTGTTACACCCCAACCCTGGCTGAAGGGAGGATGTCACGCTGCCCAGCGGTCTGTGGCAGCCATCTGCTCACATCGTGTCCTTCATATCATTATATCCCTCGACGGGCCACAGTGCTCTCCGGTGCCATCCGTGCACAGTGTGTGCTGCCGCGGCAGATGTGGTGGGACGTGATTTGGATTCAGCACCTGAATTTGTTGAAGATCGCCAAGGGCCGGAAAGAATAGCTCACGTGCCTCGACGATTAATGTATCTCTTCGGGTTTGTCTTGCTGGTAGAGATTGTCATTATTGACCTGCAGAAAATGAAATGTTGCCTGTTTGGCTTTAATAACAAACAAGGCTGAGCCCGGCAACGTTTCATGGCCTGACGCGGTGTTATTCTGCGGAAATAGACTGTTTGGCCGCGCCATTAATTCCTGTTTGTGCGGAAGTGTTTTTGGAAGATTGAGGAGAGGGGCAGCGAGAGATGAGAGGGGGAGAGAGAGAGAGAGAGAGAGAGAGAGAGAGAGAGAGAGAGAGAGAGAAAGCTGCTTTGTGGATTTAGCTGTGCACCACAGTACACACCGTCTGGTATTTTTGAATTATGCTAAGCTGCATTTGCCGCTGTGGGCTCGCCAAAGGCTGCGTTTGTGAGCCCAGTGTGGGTGCTCAGGTCGTTCTGGTCCCACGGTTGAAGACTTCCCTAACCAACATAAACACACACACACACACACACACACACACACACACACACACACACACACACACACACACACAAACCTTCCTCATGTCGACAGGGATGGTGGGGAGTAAGGGATGGGGGGGCTCAGGCTCAGACAGTCCTCTAATTCCAGCAGATCCGCTGATTAAAGACAAAATCTTTGAAAGCAGCGCAGACAGGCCATTCCTCATGTCAACCCCCTCTCCCCCAGAGCTGGAAGGCCTCCTGCCTGGTGGGAATAATGTCCTGTAATACCCTCATGGCTCACAGGGAATCTGGCACGGAGCGATATTTTGCTTGATGCCTGGCTGTGTTTACACTTTTTGTACATTGTGTTGACTGTAAAAGCAAATCCACTTATTGACAAACAAGTACGCCCTCTGCCATCGGGGCTCGGGGAAAATCCGATAAGATAAACCTGTGCCCCTAACGCTCATATATCAATAATGTGCAATCTGACATGAGGGGGGAAACACCTGAAGGCTGCAGTGTGTGGTCACTCTGATCTGCCTCGCTGAGTAGGTTTTGTACAAATGTCAATGAACATGAAAAAAATATTGCAAACTGGCATGTACTGACATATTATTCCAAGCTGTGCATTTGCTGAATAGCCAGAAATGAACGATTGATTCTCTGTCTTCTAATGCCATGAAACCCTCCCAGTTCAGCATCCAGCACAAATTGTATTTCTTGCAGAAATGCTTTTAATTCTGATTTAATGGGGTGTGAATGCTTCAGACTCTTTCCTCATTAGGCCCTGCAACCTCCTTAAGTGTCTGCTAGTTGCCTGGGAAACTGCGTGTTGATAGCAAAGACATCCATTTCATGCTTTGTGTGTTTTTTTCTTCTTCTTTGGACGGAGCCCAGAAAGCGGTTTTTCCTGTTCCCAATCCTTGCGCAGAAAACTGAAGCAACACAATAGCGGCCATAGCTGACGGATGATGGATCTGAATCTGAATCTGATTTATTGCCAGGTAGTTTGTTCAGCTGAGCTGCACAGCTAGGACGACTTTGCTTTGGTGACTGGGACAGAAAACGGACAGGGTGGATGACTTTCCAGACTCCAAACGGCTTAAGCTGCAGCTGCAGGACTTGAAACTGGTACTAAAGAGCAAGAACATATGACCCAGTCTTCGCAACTTAAACTAGTAAGTAGTAAAAATAAGAAACTATATGTGACCAACTACCTCTTAAGATAAAGGCTTGTCCTACTATTTGATGCTTTGACCTCATGTTGAAGCACTGCTTTTGTGTATATTTTTCTTGTTTTTTGTTGTTGTTTAGTTTTACTAATTGCTCTCGACTTATCCTTTTCTTCCACAACAGCCAGTGGAAAACACTTTGGGACGAGCACAAGATAACAGTGCTTAAATGTAGGCACGGATCACAGATAGGGCTCCAGTGACGGTTGAGGGACCGTGTCCTATCCTGGCCATACCTGGGACAAGCTGCGATCACAACTTAGACGAACGGGGGCTCCAATGTTTGCCGTGCTATGTGGGCCCCGGTCTTGCAAGAGTCCCAGGGGTTAAAGGTTACGGGGTCGCAGCCCAAAATAGGGTCCTCTGCTTTGCACAGGGAGGGAGGGGGAGTTGGGTTCTCATGGGCTGTTGTGTAAGCGTCTGCTGAGGTCACTCACCTATACAATCCGGCAAGTATGGTCAATATAGGCGCACGCTGTTAGCAGGTTATACTGGGTCCGGTCAAGGCAGTTGACCTTGCTGGGCTTTATTGATCCACACGGGAACACATGGGTGAAGACAAACGAGGGACATGCAAACACACACACACACACACACACAGACACAAATCAAGCTAGACAATAGCGAGTGCTTGTTCTGGGTCTATGAAAGGGGTGGGCAGACTACATCGTCCCGCTCTGTCTCTCTCTCTCTCTCTCTGCTCACCATGTTCCCTGTGCCAGATGAAAGGAGCCCAGTCTTGGGCGGCTGGCTGGACAGAGACAGAGAGGGGTTTCTTTGTGTTATGTAATCATTGTGCGAGCCCCTCTCCTCTAGCTGGTATCAAGAGGCCGCCCTCAAAAGATCAACCTGTTCTCCTATGATGCAGGCCCGCTTGCATTCCCACAGGCTCCTTCCACATGCGCAACCCACAGCCGTGGAGTTGTGAGGAATGCCAGCGGGACTTAATGTCTCTTTGTGTTTGAGCCCGGCCACTCGTGAAGATTCGACAAAAAACAATGAATCTTTTTTTTCCTTGCCGGTGTCTTCAGAAAGCTGCAGATGTGCAGCCAAGGTTATTAAATTATTCAGCATTCAGCTAGAGGATCATTTTATTTGATGCTTGTGGTTTACTTCATAGCCAGGCCTTCCTTTTCTTCACGTCCCACTGCACAGCCCCCACTTTGTGCCTCTTATGCATTATCACTGGACTCACAGCCGCTGAGTCACATCTGATTTCTGAGAGCTTTAAAACCCTGGCAGTACTCCAAAAGACCATCATATGTAACAGTATACAACATTTTCTGCAGTTTCATGTGTTCCCAGTGCCCTATAAGCATGAAGAACTTGTACATTTACTCCGTGTTAGATGCTCTGTAACACACTTCAGAGCTGCTGTGACACTGCTGACCCCAGTGAAGATAAGGTAAGGTAAGGAGCGTTTCTTCTGGTTGCAACTCCAGAAATGAGCCAGAGATCTTTTTCACTTAACAACAACCTATCTTTGGACTTCATTTCTCTATTTGAGATTAGATAAAGCCACTCAGATGGATTCACCTCCACACACATCCTCGCTTGGTTTCTGGACTGGATCCGGCTGTATTCTCCCTGAGGATGCCGGTTGACTGTGCGCTTTTTCCCAGCACGCGCTCCTTGACATTTTTTACACGTACTTATTCAGCTAATTATGGACACCTTGAATGACTCAGCGGGCCCTCTAATAAACACTTGTGTGTGATTAATTAGGTAAAATGACTTTGCGGATCTGGCTGTCCCCCTTACCCAGAATATCCCAGGACATTTGTGCCTCCGTGTGGAACGCTCCGGAGCGTCTCCCGAGGCGACACCCGATATTGATCGTTGAGGATTCGTTCCCTCCAGGGGCGTGCGCCTGGTCCCTGTCATGCTGCCCGCGAGGCGCCTCATACATCCTGTGTCAAGGCTGAGGTGTGTGCAACTCAGCACACAGCTCTCTTTGGGGGCTTGAACGTGTATTTGAGGTATCCTGGCCGAACCGGTCGTGATTGATCCCACTGTCGCGGGGGTGGGGGCCAGACGGGTCAACCTTGACAGACAGACAGACAGACAGAGTGCGGACAGACGCATTTCTGAGAAGACGGAATCAAAGTCCTCCGGTAAAAAACAAAAACGTGCCGGCCGTTCAGAGAACTGTCGCGGGACCTTTTCGGCAGGAATAGGGCCGTGTCGACGCACGGGCGCACGTCTTTTGCATGTGTCCACATGTTTGCGTGTCCGTACCCGGTCCTCTCTCCCTCTCTCCTCTCTTGCTCGCTCTGTAAATAGAGTGAGGAAACCGTGCAGAGGGAGCCTTGTGGTGCGCGCAGATCTGCTGGATTACGGGCGATCTCTGCTCGAACCAGGTCAGACAAATTGCGACTCGAGGGGGGAGAGAGAGAGAGAGAGAGAGAGAATGCAGCAGCAGCAGCAGCAGCAGCAGCAGCAGCAGGCGGTGACCTTTGGCACAGTAATTGTACAGTGAAACGCTCCTAGGCCGTGGAGGAAGTGATAGAGAAATAAAGCTGTGGATTTACAGCTGTTCGCCAGCTGGGCACGGTGATGGGACATTGTTGGTCGGAGCCAGGGCGACTGGTTGTGTGTGTGTGTGTGTGTGTGTGTGTGTGTGTGTGTGTGTGTGTGTGTGTGAGATGGTAAAACCAAGCCACACACAAAGCTTTGTGTCACAATTATGTCACAACATGGTGATTTGGTGGTTGGTGCCTCGCATCAAGAAAGGGCCGCCGGTTCAAAGCCCAGTCGGACTCAGGGCCTTTCTGTGTGCAGGGTCCATGTTCTCCCCATGTCCCCCGAGTGGGTTTTCTCCAGGCGCTCCAATTTCCTCACGGTCCAAAAGCATGCACGTTCAGCCCGATTGGAGACTGATCGGTCTACGCTGAATCATTTCAGCCTTTGTGTCATTCGGATGATGGCTACGGCTTCTCCTCTGTGAGGCTTTGCTTTTCCCTGTCTAACGCTATAATGTCTGAAATGCTGTCCCGAACTTGAACTTTCCTGAAGTATTATCTGCTTCTCCTGACCTGTAAGCAAATACGTAGATGAAAACAGTCAGGCTAAATGTGCAATATGCAAGGTCCGACTGCACAAAACGACATATCCATACTGTCCAAATGTCCTGGAAAATGATTTCAAGAAAACATTGTGAACCCTGATGCAAAATCTCTTCGAAGCTTTCTTGAACTTAATCTTGACCAAATCACGAACTGCTTAATCTAGAAATCAATAATGAAGACGATCATTAGGTTCAGCAGCGGTACAGTTCATTTAACCATTAACTTGACATTTAGCGGAGGTATTTATGACCTAACTCAAAATGTGCAGTATGGATTTAAAACCACCAATAATTGACAGAGCCTACTAACGTACTAATCTGGCCTTGCATTTTCCATTTTCATTGTTCGTCATGCAGGAGAAGTGGAGAGAATAGGAGCATATTTCCCCCATCCAGCACCGGATGCGTGCTTTGCCAGGATGGTGGAGACCATATTAGAAAAGCATATTAACACACCAGCTCCCACTTTGATCCTACAACACAGACAGACCCCCACCTTCCACGCTGCTGGCTGCAGACTCAGGAAGACTAGGGGGATGGGGTTGGGGAGGGGGGGGGGCTATGTGGGAAGTGTGCAACTAGGTCACTGTCAATCCTATTGTAAGGCACAATAAATGGGGGAAAAAGACCCAAAACGAAAACATTTTTTTCCGCACATGCAAAATCTCACAAATGTTGGGAAGAGGAGGAATTTTTAATTTGCTCATCAGTATTCCTCGAAACGAGTCTGTCACCCAGTGATGAAGAGGCCGTATTATCCTGGCACAGGGGGAGAGATGGGGGCACTGTCGGGCACGGGTTTGCGGATCCCGAGCAGTCGTCATGGCACCAGTGGCACGAGGTGGAGGGATGGGATGGGTTGGTTGACATCGTAACTGGGGGGGGGGTGGGTGCTGGGGATGGCAGCAGACTTGTCTGCGATTATTTCTGGCTGTGCTATTCAGGAATCGAGGTGGAGAAAGCGAGGGGTGGGGATGGGTGGGGGGTGTCGGGGAGGGGGGGTGAAGGGGCGGACGCTGCGAAAAACACGACGTCCGTGCACGCAAAAGAAAAAAAAAAGGATCTGAATGGATAATGAAGCCGATGGAAGATAGAGGAGGTGGGACAAACACCCCCCTTGTAGCTCCGTATTCTGTCTCCAACCCTGCAGTGGAAAACTACCAGCACCCCGAGCGTGTGAGCCCCGCTCTCTAGAGCCTGAGCCCAGCCTGCCTGGCTCCCAACCCCAATAACTGCGGTCCGGTCCGGTCCAGGAAGCCAGGAGTGAAGCTCCCGAGAAGAAAAAAAACACTTATCCTGATCGTGATATTAATCCCGGTTCCTAATCAGGTCCCCCTTTTTCTGTAGCAGCGCTGTGTCTCTCGAGCCTACGTTGGGGCGGTCCAGCCCGACTTGCAGTTTTGGATCAAACAGAGAGGCCGTGGGAGGAGGAGGAGGAGAGAGGGGGGGTGTGCGGACGGAGGAGGCGAGGCGCTGGACAACAGCTACAAAGTGCCGCAAAGCCTTTGAAGGAGAGCAACACACATTCACTCACAGAGAAGATACGCGAACAATGTCGAGGTCCATCCATTAGCTTACCAGTGTTTTTCTTCAAAGGTGTCCCAGAGTCTGCAGTACACACACACACACACACACACACACACACTCACCTAGGGCCTGTTTGGAGTCTCCAGTTGGTTTTTGGAGTGAGTGTGCAAGCAGGTGCACACACAGGGACGACACGCAAACTCGATGCAGGAAGGACCTCAGACCTTCTTACTGAGGTGAGAGCCATGACTAACTCACCATCCAGACCCTTTTATTTATCAACTTGAGCTTCTTGTATCAACAAAAAAAAAAAAAACAAATATCCCAAATGTACCAAAAATATATGAAAACTGTAACCCTTCACATAGTTAAAGACAGTATGAAATGGAGTCGGATGCAGTTACAGAGGATGACACACAGGGAAATATTTGTTCTGGAGCCAAGCATGGAAAAAAATGGTCTGAGGATGAGTTTTTTTTTAGGACAAGCATTAGTTTTAGGACATTTTCTGCGCGTTTAAAAACAAAGTGACGAACAGATGCAGGAGGAGCTGTTGTATTTATGGGGATCATAACCATATCTTCACAACACAGATGTCCTGGAGAGAGTAAAAGGTGAAGAAGGCAGGTGATCTTTGGAACTGTCATAACCCTCAACCAGTTCTTATTGGACTAGCTAACTAAAGTCATGACCTGTCACTTGAATAAGGGCCTAACCCTCCTACATAAGCACAACAAAACCATCACACAAGTCGACCTTTTAGCTGCCCTGCTACAGTTTATAGAGCCATGGACATCTATCACTTAGTACCACAGTTAAGATGGCTCAGGTTCTGGGTGAAATATCAGAAAGTAGTGCTCTGTGTGTACGGCTGCGGGTCTGGCACAGCCAGATTGTGTCTCCTATCAGGAGATTTAAGACTGGAGATTGGCTAGTCACATGGTGCTGTTGAATAAACAAGACGCCCTCTCTCTCTCTCTCTCTCTCTCTCTCTCTCTGTCTCTCTCCCTTGCGCTTTCCCTCTCTCTCTCTCTCATTGCTATAATGTGATATTTATAACTTGCATATGGAATTAAACTCCGCAAATTATTCATAAAGCAAAGCTCCTATTTTGGTTTCTTCTCCCAGCTCATCTCTCTCCTAAGCTCGTTCTGACCGTGGCCGCCACAAGTCATCCTGGACGAATGCCCCGAGTGTCAGAGGGATCGTGTCTGGGGTCTGGGAGTTCAACGCGTGCCCCTGGTCATCTCCGTCCGCAAACCTTTCAGTGCCCTATCGTCCCCGCCGAGCCTGTGTCGCAGCCGGCGCTGGGAGAAGCGCGGGGGTAATAAATAACCGAGGTGATGGCTGCGTCCCGCTCCCGTGTCCCTCTTCCAGGGGACAGATATGGAGCTGTCGGTGTTCTCCGCTTAGGTTACAGCCTGCAGCGCGTCGCCCCGCGGCCCTGTCGTAAAGGACGAGCCTGGGTTCCGTGACGCCGCCTAGCCCATAAATGTTATTAATAAGAGCCGGCCCGTCCGTTTTCAGGCACAGCCATGATGAAGAACTCTCGTCTGATGAACTGTTTACGTGCACCTCGGATCCAAACACTGCATGTTCCGGCGATTGACGGGACCCGTGAATGCCACGGAGTCTCTGCGAGAGTGAAATGATATTTTCAGCAATGCTACGATAATAAATGCCTCCGAGATGCACACAAATGTCTGGAGATGAAGATTTCCTTTTGTCTTCCCCTCGTCTGAACACAAACCTACAGCCTTTGTGTTTTTTGGCAGCCTTTTTGGCAATCCTGTGGGAGTCTTCAGACTCATACACACACATACTGGTAAACACACACACGTACAAGCCAATGAAATAAATCTTCCCGGATGCGCACCGTCCCACTTGCCCCACACACTCAGCTCCCCGGCCTCGGACACTTTCATCCATCGACGTGCACGCCATCTGCCCGGGATTAATTTGATTGAATTCATAAATTAATGATGAGGGCTGTCGTCCGGTGCGTCCCGCGTTCGAAAGAGATCGATACGTGCCTTTTATCGTCCGCCCGCTCCTTCTTTAATGCTCCGCCCTTTTGCTTGATGAGACCGAGTGGGCCTCCGAGTGTTTTCATCATTTCGTGCAGTCTCGTCGGGGGCCACGGAAGCGGCCGCCGTGCGCGCGCGCGGCCACCGGGGGGCGCTCCGCGCCAGCCTTTCAGCCTGCTCTTGCTCTCCTCTCAAGTTGCAGGATGGGAATTTTCCATGCGCTGGGCCGAATGCATGCAATGCTGCGCATGATTTTAATTTTTTCCTTTTGCCCAGGTCACTGGGCGTTCATCCAGTATCTCTCTCTCTCTCTCTCTCTCTCTCTGGGCGTGTGTGTGTGTGTGTGCGCGTGTGCTCAGTGTGTGCACACGTTACTTTTTCATTGTGTTTATGTGTGTCGATCTGTCCGCCTTTGAATGCGAGTGTGTGTTTACATGTCTTGAGAGATTTATGGCGGCGAGCATGCGGGATTTAGAGCCATCTGCGGATCAGGTCGCAAAGCATGAATAGCCGGGTGGCTGCGCTCCAGGCCTCAGACCGAGGTAGCCCCTATTAGGACACAAACCTCACCGGATCAACACCGGGCTTAACCAGCTAGAATACACAAACAAAATATTAGGGACACTAGTTCCTGCTCAGAGCAGGCAACATTGTGTAATCACTAACATAGCTGGAAATTACTTCAAGCCGACCTAGAATGATTGAATGGGCCACTTATCCGTGGTACCTGGTGGTTACATTGAAGCTATGGGATCCTTCATCGGAAGTGCCTGAAATGCTATGTTACGATTCTATAACTTAAGATGTGGGGAGATATTTCTGCACCCTTCTCTGCTTATCTGGCAGCCCTTTGGAGGCTTTACGCTGATTTGAAGTCATGCCTGCCACTCACATTATCATCACATTATTATTAACATCTGAAATGCATATATGAAACCGTGATGATGGTTAAGGACGTGCCGTACGCCTTTGACCGTCGTTATTCAACAGAACCGAGGTTAAAAACGTTTTATCGTCGTAGGACTCCTTCAAAAACGTGTCGTGCGGGAGTTTCCAAACACGCTCCCCCCTTCGCTGCAAATCATAGAAGACCTTCGGGTTGTGGCCTGTTCCACAGCCTCTGTCAGACCCCACACTTGGAGGCGTGAGCTCAGCTGTGTCAGCACCTGATGGATCGCTTCCCTCTGCGGGCCCGCTGCGCTGCCGCTCACCCCGGGGTGTTGCTTCGGGCTCTGCCCCGGCGCTGTGTTGGCTTAGGCCCGGCCTCGCTGTTGTTTCAGCGTGTGCGGTATTGTTTCGGGCCCAGGGCGCAGTGGTAGAGGGTATTGTGCGCTCCCCCCCGGGGGGCATTGTCCCCGGGCCGATGTATGTGCGGTTGTTTATGTTACAGGCCAGTTAGTCAGGACGGCGACAGTTTCACACTGCGGGACCTCCGCGTTCCCACAGTCGTTCACCTCTGACCTCGGCTCCTTTGCTCTAAAGTCAGGCTGAAGTGTGAGCGTGACGGTGTGTGCGTGTGTGTGTGATGGACATGTCGTGTTTGTAAAAAAGGTGGGTTTTGCTTCCCAGTGTTTACTTAGGGTAGGAAAACACACTCCCTCATACTGACCACTGCGCCTGGCTTAAATCTGGATGTGCACCTTCATGTTTAAGGTCGTTGGCTGTTGTATCTCACACACCTCAGACACACAGAGACACACATAGTGAAGCAAATAAATGTATGGGACACGGACATGATGTGATATCAGGATGACAAGATCAACTTCAAAATTTCATCTCTCGGGGACTTTTTATGAAGTCTATCTAAGATTGATGGACCGTCGATTACCCGCATCCATTCAGGATCTTACCTGCCCGATCCTGCCTGGAGTGGACCTACAGGGGTCTGCTGAACCTCTCTCTAGCGTTCATCGGGCCGAAGCAAGGAATAAGATCTGGACAGGTCACTGGGTACAGACACGCCATTCATTCTCACACTCACACCTAGGGGCAATTTCAGTGTTTTTCAGACTGTGGAAGGACATGTGAACTCCTAGCAGAAAGGCCCTCAGTCTGACTGGGATTTGAACCGGGGAGCTTCTCGCTGTGGGGTGACAGTGCTAGCCACTTTATTCAGCCATACTTTATAGTTTATATTAAAGATCAGCGCGGTACCTTGTGCTGAACGTGCTTGCTCCGGGGACCTCATCCAGCAGCTTGGTCTTAAGCAGGTGAAACACATATGCCGAAGTGTGGTCATGTGACCTCTTGCATGCCCATGCAAACAAACATACAGCAGGCCCTGGCATTCAGGTGAAACCAAATGAATGGGGCTGCACGCTGCTTCACTTCCTCGCCACCACAGATTCAATCTTTTTGAATATCGCAGGCATGACGATGCCAGCCTCTGATGAGCTATATTTACCACACTCACCTTCACGGCGTTCAGGGTTGAAATTTGTAGCCAGCTGTCACCAACTGTCAGATTTTGTAAGTGTAACCAGACGCCGAGCCAAAATGTCTCGGGCGATATCGATCTGCCCACACGGGCCACCCAAACACAGCGGGAGGAGAGCGATGAAGCGCTGACGGGAGAGATAGTGGTGGAGTGTGGTGGAGGGCCGCCGGCCAAATATCACCTCTCGATGATCGCGATCATCAACTATGGCGGTCTCGATATCTCTCAAGATCCAACAATGACGGGTAATACAGAACACACACGTAGACACACCTAGAGGGCAATTCAGAGTCTCTAATCCACCGGGACATGCATGTTTTTGGACTGCGGGAGGAAGATGGTAGCGCTAACCGCTGATCTACCATAGTGGCATAAAAACGCCTCAGTGACATGAGGGCAAGTGTGACGTGATCCGGCACGGTCGTCCAGATATATCACCTTACTTACTACTTCCCTCCTGCGGCTCACGCAGCGTGCGAGTGTCAATACGAGCGAAGTCGATCGGATGTGAGGACGCGGAGGAGGGTTGCTTCACGCACGAGCCGAAACGATTTCCGACTGCCCGAGAGGACGGCCGAGCGTCGAGCGGTGAGGAGGAGCGCAGCCTGTTCTTCACGCCGCCCTCCCCGCCCTCCCCGCGTCTGTGTCACACTCTTCACGATGGGCCTGCCTGACCGTTTATACTAGACTGTCTGTGGTTTCAGAAGCTCAGAGGTGTGTGTGTGTGTGCGTGTGTGTGTGTCTCTATGGTCGTCCGTGTTGATTTGGTCACCTCAGATGCTCATGTCTTGTGTGGAACTAAAACAAGACTCACGTGTCAAAGAGGAAACGCCGATCTTCCCCTTTTTTTTTTCTCTCTCTCTCTCTCTCTCTCTCTCTCTCTCTCTCTCCCCCCTCAGCAGCTCAACGGTTTTCAAAGTTCACGACTGAGTAAAGGACGGAAACTTCGGCTCAAAGGTGGAAAATGAGCGCGGCCACTTGTTTACCCTCTAACGCTCGCGCGCCGGCACTACATGTCCCACTGCAGTGACTGGCGGAGATACGGTTACATCATGTTGTCATCCATTACACCTTGTGGGTTATTAGACCCTGGAGTTCAGCCACCCGCCTCAACACACACGCACGCACACACACACACACGCACGCATGCATTCCCTGTACACTCAGCTGTCCTGGAATGCTACGATAGCACGTTACCTAACCGCTCCGCACTTTATGAGCATCTTCAGCCAGTGCAGTACGTGTAAGCATTTTCGACATACTTTACTGACTTGTTTTGCACGGATTCAATGGGACACAAGCTGGAGATTGGTCACCGATGACGTCACATCACTTGCAAAACAGTCAGCGGGCCCCTTTCAAGCAATTATGCTGGAGGGGCCTACAACCGTTCCAGGGCTCCTGCAGCATTTATGAAGAGAGTTTAATGTTTGGCCTTAACGTTTTAGCATGAAATAGATCTTAAATGCGTTTTAACAACACAGAGGTCAGGTTGAAGAGGGAACAGCAACACTTTGCTCCCATGTTTTTCCACGTACATAATCACAAGCATTTTCTCCCTCTGTTGATAAGATATCTTATTTAGTATTATTTCACCTGGAGGTGTTTGATTGAGTGGACGTGGTTGCGTAACACACCTGTTATTGAGTTAACACTGAGCGCGTACACGCCTTTACTTGTGTCAAAAACAACTTTTCTTACCTGCCACAGGCTGGTTTATATCTGTGGTTCTTGGCTCGGGATTCTCCCGAGAGTCCCCGAGAGCACTGCGGAGACACTGAGCTGTAATTCCAACGAAATGAGCCCAATTACAGGGTTATTAAATTAGCTGCCGGACCCGTAGGTCAACAACTGGTCCCACTGTGGACTTTTCTGGGGAGTTATCTGTTATGAGGGTCCGGGCCGCTGCGCAGATCTATTTCCAGAGGCAGTAAAGTAAATAAGATCGAGATGTGTATCATTCCTTTATGTGCGCCTGCAGATCCTACACAAGATAAAACATTACGGAGTTCAAAGCATTTCAGCCGGGCCGTGTAGTCTTACTATGAGCTCGCTCTATGTCCGCTAATGGTGATTAAAGGTAAGCATGAGCCCCCTCAGTCGAAAATACCAAGTATAATCTCTGAGGCCAAAGAGCGCATTAGCCAGAGATCTAAACATGTAGAAATATTTGGAAACAATGCAGCGCATTGTGAAAAGAACTGGAGAGAGAGCAAAAGTGTAGGTGAATGGAGAGAAACAGTGAAAGGGGACTGAAATGAGGTCGGGGGAATGGGAAAATTGCGAGAAGACAACAAAGAAAGCACAAAACTGAGTTTTAGTAGAGGAGGGAGACTACCACAACTGGCTTTCTTTTACTTTCAGAGGTGAGAGAATAGACGAGCTGGGCTCAAGTCGTGCAAAAAGCAAAGTATCTAGGCCATGGAGAGATCGATGGTGAGAGAGACAAAAACAACTTCTCCATCTGGTTCCTGAATAGTCTCTTTGCTGGCAGGTTGCCACACCTTGTCTGTTCCTCTGTAGGCTGCTAGTCATGTTGCAGTAAACACTCTGAGGCCCTCAGGAAAGCAGGCATGTAAAGGTTGGCAACTAACCAAACACAAAACATACACAAACCCTCGAGTCACTCGGCTCGCTCGGCTCGCCCCCCCCCCCCCCCCTCCCCTTCCCTGTCTCCCTCGGCTGGGGAAAACATTCTGGTAAATATCTCCGAGCCCTCGACTAAATATCATCTTTCTCTCGACGTCCAACCCTAATCTCGGACACAGGCGTCAGAGCGGACACCCTCGCCAGCTCTGCCGGGACAAAAGCTCCCCTCAGGGTGTCAATCAGCGGCCGGCCCCCGGCCCCTCCCACTGACCCAAGTCAGCGGGCCCGTCCGCCGGCCCCTCTCCTCTTCTTGACGTCAGGAGAGAGGAGGCGGGGGGGTGGGGGGTGGGCGGGAGGGGGGGGGACTCTTACGGGACCATTTGACGTTGCAGTGACAGGTCTCCATCTGTCCGTCTGCTTCGTTGGGGCCAAAAGCCGCGGCTCCCTTGTGATGCGAGGGCCCACCTTGGCTGCCCCGCCAACGCCATAAGAGCAACGGTGGATTGGGCCGGGCCAGCTGACGCGCGGATAGCCCATGCTCCTGACACTCTCTACGCGTCGTGCCGTGTACTTTGCAAATACTCAAACATGCCCGTCTGTCGTTTCCTCCGTCGGCGCGCGTTTGCTCGTCTTCGTCGGGACGCGCTGCTCGATTTTTCCCCTCCCCCGGCAGTGAAATCTGTGCCTCCCGCCTGTTTGCCCGTCGCCGCTTCGACTCGGGCTCTTGCGCAGTCCGCCCGAGCGTTTGATTTCGACTTTGATATCACGGATTGCCTTTATGAGCAGCGTCCCCGCGGAACGGGCCGGCTGGTTACAGATTAACCCCTCAGCGTCAACACCGGCTCGCAATTAAGAGGAAAAATCGATGCCCGGGTGTGTTGCGACCCCGCAAAAGTTCAATCCGCCCGTCAGTCATCTTGCTTATCGCTTCCCGCCCAGTACGGTCCACCGTCAGAGGTCCTGCCTTACGCTCACGGCCCAATGACGTGCATGATTGGAGACCCTAAATCCCGTCTGGGTGTGAGTGTGAGAGTGAATGGTGTGTGTGTGTGTGACCTGTGATGCCTGGATACCTCGACATGTATCCTTGAGTGCCACTTCGCCCAGAAACGCATCCGATTCCACAATAGCTAACCCGTCTGGTGAAATTGGGTCTGCCATGCAGAACCTAGTTCCTTGGACGTGTGGTTGGTGTGGCGTGCGTGCGTGCGTGCGACCCGGCCCGTCTTTCCTCACATGAGAATATGTGGGTCAACCCTGTCACGCCGGGCGAAGAGGGGAAGAGAGACGGGCGGCCGCCGTGAAATACCGCGCGTCTGCGCCCGGTTCTGAGCGCAGGTGTGCGAAGGTGTCCCGTCCCGCCCAGACGCCGGCCCAAACATGCTGTCATCACCAGCTCGTCTCACACACTCTCTCCCATGTGTACACATGAGAGGGAGAGAGAGAGAGAGAGAGAGAAAGTTCAGGAAAACAGACCGTGCCAGATCCTCAAGCTCGACTTGAGACGGTTAGCAGTTGAGAATAACATTGTGCAACAGCATTGCACAAAATCTGACTCTTTGGACGCAGAGTGAGAAAAACAAGTCATGGATATTTTCTGTCTGCGCACTCTTTTTCCTCTGCCCCCCCCACCCCCACCCCCTTTCAGCCCGCATTCTTGCACACACTCTTCTATAAATAAGAACCACTTCTCAGCCGGACGGTGCTCTTGTGCTGAACTTCTATTTTACGCCGATATGGGACGAGCAGAATTATCTGTGTTTGTTGACTGGGCTGACAGGTGTCCTGTTTGCACTGGGCAGACAGTTGTTTCCCTATTGCCAGCTCTCCACACCCTCTGACCAGATATAACCAGCAACTGTGGGCTGTGTGTGTGTGCGTGTGTGTGTGTGCGTGCGCGTGCGCCTGCTGGAGGCAGAGAGAGGATGTGAATGATGTTTATGTGCGAGGAACAAAGTCTCGTCTGTGTGTGTGTGCTTTAGGGAGGGAGAGGGAGGGCAACAGATAGATAGAGATAAAGAGCATGTGAATGTTCTGGGGTGAAACAAAGTGTGCACGCGCACACACACACACACACTTGTGAATTTTGGATTAGCCTCCCCCGCCCCCCCCACCTAATTGTTGGAGAGCACTCAAAGCGTATTAATGCCTGACCTGCCCTCCTCCTCACTCCCCCCCCATCCATCACCGTGCAGGAAGAAAAAAAAAACCTCCAAGAACAGCAAAACAACAACTGCCGTTAACAGAAGGGGAGACGGCTGCTGCCACCGGCTCCCGTGATTGGCCCGCAGAGCCGGGCTGGGTGCGCTGCCATTGGCCCAGAGCAGACACACCTCTAGAATCTGTTTATGTGAAGACAAGAGAGCGGAGTGGGGGCCGGGCGGTGGATGCAGGAAGGAGATATCAGGGCTGGGGTGGGGGTGTGTGTGATTGCAGTAGTGCTGGCCGGGGGTAGGAGTTTGATTTGGGGAGGAGGGGCGGTTAATGAGCCACTGTGGAAAACAGCCATTGGAGCGCATTCAAAAACTTCTAGGAAACTAGGATGTTTGTTTGCTCCAGCGGCCATGTGTGTGTGTGTGTGTGTGTATGTGTGTGTGTGTGCTGAGCCGCCCTTAAATCACAACCAGGCTGGGCTGATTTCGTTTACGAGCCGCCAGCCCTCGCCGTATTGCTGACCAACAAGTGCATGCAAGGCCTTGTTGTAATTGAGGGGAAAACGTCAAGCTGAAGCATGCGTCTGCGGTCCTTGCATTCTGCCGAGGAGGTTTCAGCCGAAGTCAGCCGCTGTTTTTCATATTTGACATACGTGAGCGCTGTCGCGCGTCCCGCCACTCGTCGTGTGTGACATGCCGCGCGTGTGCACAGCCCGGCCCGCGGGGGGGGGGGGCGCGTGGAAGGGATCACAGCAGAGCCCGCAGCTACAGTTGTCGGGCCCGAGCCAGGAGGGCTGTTGTTGTGTGCTCCGATGTCAGATTCCGAGGAGGTGGGAGGGGCCCGTGATGTTTGCGTCTCGGTTTCTACATCTGACCGGTCCCGTGCAATGTCTGGAGTCGAAGCGCCGGCCATTGTGTGAACAGGCCTACGTGTCGTACATATCTCAGATGGCTGGCAACTCATGCAGAGCAGCGGGCAACGTTTTGGGCGAGGCGGCGGGGGAGTGTTAAGCGCGGACGCCTCCAAACGACAAGGTGCCCGGCCTCCTGAATGCACGTGGTCAGGGTTAGCAGCCAAGGCAACAGCACCGGGTCCGTCCTCCTCAAGGACAGGGCTTTGATGGGACTGAAAAGGAGAAGAGGTCAAGAGGTCAATGGAAAGGTGAAATGTGAATCAACCTTAGGAGTAACTGATATTTTTGTGTCATGAAGTTTTGTTCAGGATCATCTTTGACCAAAAAAACAAACTTCAACCCATACTGTCTGTTCAATCAGTGTTTTTGAACCCTCTGTGCTATTGGATCTATGATAAAGATCATGTCTGCCTCAAGCTCCCTTCTTTTGACCACCACTTATAGTCTGCATTTTTTGTTTTCATAATTTGTCCACTGCTGTTTGCTGCCACCTGTCCACCTGAGTGGACTTAGATGACATTAGTGGTTGTAAGTCATAAGCAGCCATAAGCTGTTTTTGGTCGATAACTTAAATAATCACCTTAATAACCCAAAGTTTTCCAGTTGTGAAACAGAAACAACACACGTCATAGTCCTAGCTGCAGTACACCAGGCGCTGTGTAGATTGGTGCCCTTTGAGCGCCGTTCCCAGGACTGACGCAGGTCAAAGGTATTGAAGATGTCATAGTTTCGATATAGATCTGTTTGAACAGTGCGTGCTGCAGCCTGCAAAAGCTTGCATGTGTTTGGATGTGCGTCTATATGTATACTGTATACCAAGTGTTTTTTTTTTAAACTGGGTCATGGCTTTGGATTTGTGCTAGTTATGAAAGCACACACATATAGACGCGCGCGCATGCACACACACACACACACACACACACACTCCTTGTTTACCATCTGACTGTGTGTGTGTGTGTCTCAGGAAGAGCGTCTGGGCGTGTCAGAGACATTACTGACCCCTTGGCTAGCATGAGGAAAAGGCTGGGGTTACTAATGGGTTACTTTCGTACATACACTTCCCCACTGAGCATCATGTGACAGAACGGAGGGGGGGTGGGGGGGGCAAGGATCCAAGTCGTTGCATCACCACGTCCCCCCTCACACGCCCCTCTCCTCATGTCCCGTTTGTTTGCCTCCCCTCTTCAGACTGGTGTATTTCTATCATCTATCTGCCCTCCCGTTGATGTTCAGGCCACCAGAACAGAGCGCTCCTTGTTCACCTGCATTCAGCACAAACACAGCGAGAGTCTGAGAGTGAGGGGGGTGGAGGGGGGGGCATGCTGATATTCAAAATAAACAGCCTGCTTGTTAGGCTCGAGCCGTAGCTATAGGCACTAAAAGTTTAAAGAACGCTGGCCGTATGTTCACGGTTCTCTTGCATCCTGGAGAACCTGTTTCCCCGGTCATGATAAACATATGAAACATGAGAGAAAAAGTAAAATGTCGTGGAAAAACTGGAAAATGATGTCTCCTCTTTCTGTTTCTCTCTAGCCTGTGAGAGATTCACACATACTGTGTCAGTCGATAATGTCTTGTGTTGGGAGATGAGTTCAGGCAAAAAGTATGAACCCTGTTATGACCCCTAAATGTTACTAGATAGATGGATAGATGGACGGACAGATAGAAATTTTGTAGATACTCTAAAGACTCCCTAAACAACCCTGCTATATGTCCTGGGATGCCGTTAAATGTCACTCCTGAACCATTCAAAACATGCTAACTGAGGGCTGCCCGTTCAGTTGCTCCACGAGTGCAGTGCTCCAGCATGTTGAGGAAAACAAAGCCCGACCGCACCTGCGAGCTGTTCAAAGTTATGAGCAGGGACGGCTCCGCGCCTGTGGAACGGCTGCCGAGGTTCAGCGAGGGGCCGCTCTCCAATAAATAACCTACAACTGAATACCACCGACCCCGTCCTCTCGCTCTGTTTGCAATTTCACAGTTATCTGGCCTAGTAATGTCAGTCATGTTTGAGCCGTTGCGCAACACACGTGACAGACAGTTAGAGTAAACAGGCGAATCGCGTATGACGTTGTGTGCGCGCGTGTGTGTGTTGTTACATCCCCTTCATCAGCCTCTCACCCCCTGCCGAGGCTCTCCTGAGGGCTTTAATGCCAAGAGGTGCACGTTCAGGCACAGGTAACATGTAACTCCACGTGTCTCATTTTCTCCCCGGACTCGTTCCGGTGCCAGCGAAGGCAGCGCGAGTGTCTCAGGCCTGGACACATCATCCATGGGGCCCAGCACGGGGCAGCTCGCACACGCATAAATCACCCGGATCAGATGGTGCCTGTCTCGGGTTCTACTGTAGGTACGGAGAGGATGCGGACATTCCTGCGCCGCCTACTGGATGTTCGAGCCGCTCCAGTCGCAGCGGTAGATGGTAGATCCGTGTGATGGGGGAGATTCGTGTGTGACCGCGCCGGGTCTGCGCTTTGCGAGCTTTGCGTGCTGTCTTTCGCCCGGAGCCCGCCGTCCCCGCTGGTTCAAACTAGTTCATCTGTCATTGTGGGGTGCACGGCTGTGGCCTCGCCGCACAAAGCCACTTGTAATAACAGAGGCTTTGACTCTGCCTACATGAAGGGTGGCGGTTGACGGGGTGAGGTGCCGCGCTTGGGCAGATTTGCACGAACCAGTTCGGTGCCAGAGTCGACCGCAGGGCGCTAGAGAGGGAAGCGTGAAATACGCGACGGTGAGAACCCCGTTCAGGCACCGACGGGCTCGGCCCGGATCGATACTGCGCTGGGATGGAGAGGAGACAGAGGTAGATCATTTGAAGAGGATGCCGAACAAGCTACGAGCCAAGGTTGGCGTGTGTTCACAGGAAGCCAGGCGCAGAGCGTGCTACCCCGCACAGGAAGTAGAAAGAGTCGGTAAGAGGTCGCCTGAGCCCACAGGGGGAAGTTCCTCTGAACTCTCACCAGCTGTGCACGATATCTACTGTAGCCTGGAGTCGCACGTTTGAGTGAGCACCAGAACTTAATCCACAGATGGTCAAAATGTGCATCGAATGGGAAGTAGTGCCTCAAACTCTGGTTTTGCCAAACCTCTGAACTTCTGCTTTGGTTTGTGAGAGAGGGTGAAAAACAATTCAGCTCGAGTTGAAAAGGGCACTACATCATTTATTGATGCCAAAGACAGTTGGGCAGGAAGTGCAGACCTCAGATTCCTCCAGACGAACTAGGTCATGCACTGTCTGGTCCAATCATATCTTAGACACAGAAATTTGGCTGCTTTCAGACTCTGTGGTAGTAAGAATGATAAATCGCAAGATAAAAAGAAAACACTTTCAAACATGAACTAAAACACACAGCCACGGACTACAATAGGAACACTCCTAAGAAGGAGTGCAACTTCAGAGAGGGTACCAGATAGGCTAACCCTGGTCTGAAACCCTAAGACGGTCATAGGGTCCATCCCTGAAGTCACGAATGCACTCTATCTGAGGAGTTCCTGTCAGTGAATGCTGAACTGAAATGGAGGTAATGACTGTAGAATGGGACCTCTGTGGGCGGCTCAGAGGGGCTCCGTTCAGACAGGTGAGAAGAGAATTGCAGTAATCCTGGCAGGGGAACACAAAAGCATGAATAATCACCTCCAACCCGGTTTCTGACACGCCAGGCCTGCGCTTTGTTTTACTTCTCTGCTGTGAAAAACACACCGGTCAGAGATGCTCAGATCTTCCGAGCAGGCCTTTTTTGAGGCAGAGCGTGGTGTCAAAAGTTTAGCGGGTCTAGCTGTGGTGTTGTTGCCAACAGCTAGCGAACCGTAAATGATAAAACGGATGATTGGAAAGCCCGACATGCCTGTACAAATCTACGGGGGAGTTATTAAAGTTGTTTACTCGTCACTGAGCAATTTATGATAAATAAGTCACACTACGGCTGTCCTAGTTACGCCTGTGCTCTTAGTCGTTTACATATATCTGCAGGATTCAGGTTTTACGTGAGTCCTCGCCGGAGAGCAGGGATCTAGAGAGGTTTGGAACTGTGATGTTTCCCCTCACTCGCAGACCTCATCCCGGAGATATCGACTACCTCATTCATCTCCGCCAAACGCCCCACATGAAACGCTATCATCTAAATCTGTCTCTCTGTCTTTCTCAGCTCGCAGATATTTGCAATATCTCCTTTCATGCAGCGGCCTTGTGTTTTCACTGTAGGACTTTCACTCTTACTTCATCTTTTTCACACCTTCATCTCGCCCACAGATGTGCCCCCTCCCCCCCGCCCCTCTCTATCTCTGGCTCTCTCACGCACACACATGCACACACTGTCACTGACTAAGGTCGGCTTGTTATTGTAGGCAGCTGGCGGAGGGCTTTCCTGTCCAAACAGCCCAAACGCTGAGGTGGCAGAGCTGTGAGGGACACGCTGAGAGAGAGAGAGAGAGAGAGAGAGAGAGACCCACACACACACACACACACACACACATACACAGAGCAGAGAGAATAGGCCGAGTGGGGTGACCACAAGCTAATCCTCGGGCTGGCCGGCCGGCCGGGTGGGTGGGTAGGAGGGTGGGGAGGGGTGGGGGGGGTGGAGCAGGAAACAGGGGGCATGGGAGATGGTGAAGGCCAACAAGTTCTTCCTCCCCCACTGAATGGGTTTAGACTTGCACGCTGACTCACATGAGCTAGGATGCGCCGCCACGTGCGCAGACGTATACGTGAACACGCGTGCACCAGGAGTTGTCTTACGCCACGTAGGCCAAACCTGACCCGCGCCACCTCCCACTGAGACGGTCAGAGGAGAGGGTGACGCTCCTCACCCCTGAGCTTCGCCGCCATAAGTTTTGTCTCTCTCGTTGACAGGTGTCAGGGGCTGAGGACTGCTTGACCTCATGAAGTGACGTTAAACTTTGGGACTGACCTAGAATGGTTGAGTGGGGTCTGTCCACGTTCTCTGGTCTTTATACACTATACACTCTTATACGCTTTTGTGTATTTTGTCAGAAATGTTTTCAAGAAATATTCTATTTCTCGTCTGGGAACAGAATGGTCCATTGCTGCACAGATTCACAGTTTCATGCTTACCTGGCAACCACACGCAGACTATTTCTGTACCCTCTTGCCTGACACACATGACTGATCACGTGAAATGACATTCCTTGCTAAACAGTGGAGACAACTTTTTTTCCCCCGAACCAGTGTAAGTTTTTAGTGGAGCTATGGAGCGTGTACATGTCCAGGCTCACATGTCGATGTGGCTCATACGTGACTCATATATGAGCCAGAATCATAAAAAGAAATGGGATATGAAGGAAGAACCAGGAAACTACCTGGAAACTTCACCAAATTGGTGTTCCTTGAATGGAGGCGGGTGTGCGCAAGCTCCAAATCTGGCAAGTTATGTCGTGCTGTTCGACAAAGCCAAGGTCAGGGTTGGCAAAAAGAAAATCTGCAAGCCAGACCTAATCTGCACTGACAATAAAAATAATCCAGTCACGCCTCAGCTAACGCCAGATGACGCATCAGACCTCTGGATGGGCACTGACTGGCGCAGAAAGGGCCAGAAGCAACTATCTCAGTGGCAAAGTTTTCACTCTGCCCGTGCTCCGGTGGCATGTCTAGTTTTTCAGGCCACTGCGTGTGCAGCGCAGCGGGGGCTCCGAGGGATGGCAAAGTGGCACACACACACACACACACACACAAAGAACAGGCCTTGTCCTGAGGGGACACGATGCTCTTTTGACCCTGGAGTCGAAGAGAGGAGACAGTGGAGGAGCAGCCGTGGTGACATTCCCATTAGCATGCCTGTGAGAACCAGGACCCACCCTAGACCCCAGGCGACCCTTCTCTGACTCGCACGGCCTGTTTAACTGTGAGTGTGTGTGTGGGTGTGTGTGTGTGTGTGTGTGGGTGGGGGTTGGGGGGGGGGGGGGGGGGGGGGGGTTCTCTGTCATCATCTATTGTACACAATGTCATTGTCAGGGATCTGCTCACAGCTGTGTGTCTGATGAGCCATCAACAATCTCTTTGCATTTTTATGCTCTGTCACATAATATCTGTAGTATGGGACTTTACGGTTCTATTATATAATATCTGGAACACCTGTACTAACAGTCGTCTGACGATTGTAACAAATCAGGAAATGATTTGTTACATGGTGACACATGAATAGATGTCAGTTGGCATTGGTGCTTTGGTTTTTTTTTTTGTTTTTTTTTAACGAATATCTTTTTGGCTCCCTCTGAATGTAGCTTTGGCCCAAGTGTGAGGTGATTCACTGCTTTTCCCTCAGCACTTTTTGTGGAAACACCTTCGTACGAGTCTGCCTTGGAAGGTTTCCCCGTGGCACTGTTAGCCCTGGGATAAGGTGAAGATTATCACTGTCTCCGGTTAAAATGAAACATTAAATCCTCCCCTCTACGCCTTGTGACTACGTCTTTATCCAAACCCAGGCGGTTGGAGTTTTTTTTTTTGTTTTTTTCCTTGACTGAGTTGCTTTCCTTTGGGTGGTCCAGAGTGAAGTTGAAGTTTGAAGTTTGATCTTGGAAGATAGCAGCGCCACATAGCAGCCGCACACGGGGATCGACACAATCTATGCGCTCTGCCAGTCTCGCAGTCATCGGACGTCAGCAGACATAATAAGCGCTATTCCCAGGGTAAATGACCTGAGGTGCAACCTGCTGAGAGTCATGTGACCCCCCCCACCCCCCACCCCCCCACCCCTCTCACTGCACCACCACCTCGGCCCCTCTGTGTTATGTAACCCTGGGGGTAAGACTGCCGGCTGTGGGGGGTTTATTTCCGTGCTGTGACGCTCCTGTGTGACATTCTGCACTGGCCTAATCTGATAGGTTGTCTAGTTTATGTTTGTGTGTTTCCTCTGAACCCAACACATTTTAGTGCAGGAAAGCACACACACACGCACACGCGCACACACACAACGAAGACTTTAGAGTCATGATAATCCACTGGACACTGATATTGCAGTGGGAATGTCCAAAAAAAAACACACAGAGAAAGGAAAAGGGAAGGACCAGAATATAAACAAAGAGCGGAGCCGCCTGGGAGAAGAAGTGGGCAATGGGAACTGTGCGTCTTCTCCACTTCACCCGTGTTAACAGATGTGACCGCTCTCCTCATAGGTTCCCTTATCAGTGTTTGTGGCTCTGCGGTTTCCATAAGAAAGAGAAGGGGTGGAGGGGGGGGGGGGGGCTGAGGAAGAGATAGTCTGAGGGAAAGGGGAAGTTTGGGCAGACAGGGAGTATGGGAGATGAATCAGGTGAGACAAAACTGGGAATTAGAGAGAGAGAGAGAGAAAAATAGCACGTGCACATGTGGAGATGCTGAATAGACAACAAAAAGCCTGGAGAGGATAGAGTGGGAGTGGTGACTCTGGCAGAAGGCCCATACAGCTGCTTTTAGACCAGGCCCCGTGCACTACAAAGATTAGGGAAATATCATCCACACTCTTTATCTCTCTCTCTCTCTCTCTCTCTCTCTCTCTCTCTCTCTCTCTCTCTCTCACCCTCACCCCCACATGTGCATGTCATTTAAAAGTCTGTCATCTTCTGGCATGGGATACTGGTTTTTATCGTCTGCCCTTCTGTTGTTTTCACTCAGCAGTTAGAAGTTGGCAGCCGTCAAATCGTGTTTTTTAGAAGCGGGCGCACCGCAAAAGCGAGGTTTCGCAATGTCGAAGGAATAGTTCCTCCCCTACAGAAACTATAAGAAGTTGAGATCGAAATGGAATTTGTGTACATCTGCCCTCGAAGATAGTCTGGCTTGTTTACTCAATACAGACCAGTTCACACAAGTCTTTGCTGCTCTCTAATCTAGGTCCTCATCGGTTTGTGCCTTGGCTTGCGTCGTTTAAAGGAAGAGATGCCTAATCGAGAAAGCGAGCCTACCTGTTTTGTTTTTTCAGCGCTTACACCTCATGACACTTGGACTGCTTTGAGATCATGTTTTTCACCCTTTGTTTTCCTTCTGAGTTTGGCTCCTTTCATCCGTCCGTTCATTGTTTTACCCCCTTCGTGCCGTCATGATGTCTTGGGGGTCTGCGGCTGCCAGCCTCCAGCTGTCGGCGGTGACAGGTCACCAGTTCGACTGTGGATGCTACGGTAAAAACTTGTGTCCCGCGATGAATAAATGAACCCCGGACAAGAATAGACGTCGGAATGAGTAGCGCTCACGGCCACCACGGACCGTCTTGTGGAGTCGGCGTGCGGCCTGTGCTCGATCTCCTCTTGGCATGAAATCAAATGCAATCTAACACAAGTCATGCATCAGCTCCCTTGTCTCCCAAGTTCCTGGAGGTTCGGGGGCCGTTGCATAATTACACGTGTCCCTCGCACACAGACACCAGCAGCTCTCCAGTAACTCCGGGCACATTTGACGTGGAGGTGTAAAACACTCCTGCTACTCTCTGGAATTAACGAGCCACATGTCAAGGTGTTTGTTTGTTGCTGTCTGATGAAACTCCCTCATTATTGCTTTGTGAGTGGCACAGCGGGGAAGGTGGAGGGGGAGGGGGGGGGGGGGCTCCAAGTGACAGTTAAGTGACACACACACACACACCCACACACAAAACACACATTCACGTACAGTTCACGCAAGTTCACACACAAAGAGGCGGCTTTGTCCTGAGGGGACACGATGTTCTGTTGACCCTGGCGTCGTGAGGACAGCGGAGGAATATAGGAGCAGCTCTGGTGATATGTCCATTAACATGCCTGTGAGAACCAGCACCCCACCTAGACCCCAGGCAACCCTGTCCTGACTCTGCTTATTTAACTCTGTGTCTGTGTGTGTGTGTGTGTGTGTGTGTGTGTGTGAGGGAGAGAGAGAGAGAGAGACACAGCGTGTGCTAATGTTCTTTGTCAACATGTGACGTACGCAGGCGATGCAGCTGTGTTTTGTCTTCCTTTGACCTTATAGTTTTACATTATGTATAACCGCCACCGGGGAGGTCACTCTTGAAATCCACTACAGGTTACAAAACACCGGACCCTAAAAGAAGTAACTATTCTAAATACTCTGACTTGCTCCCGAACAGACAGCAGTATTACATCACCTCTGTGCCTACAACTTTTACTGGGACCAGTCGATCACACCAGACAATACTCCACAGGGGCAGCACACTGTTTCAATAAGCAAGTGAAACATAATTTCCAACAATATAACTGTGTTATGATTTGCATTTACATTTAGAAGCTTTGGCCTAAAGCCACGTACATAGGAGCCACTTACCTTAACTGTGAATCGCTTGGTCTATTTATCTATCATCTATCATCTCTCTCTCTCTATCTCTCTCTCTCTCTCTCTCTCTATCTGTCTCTACCTATCTATCTATCTATCCTGAACCTCCACTTTTCCATGCAACACCCCCACTTTTTTTTAGCACAGTAATCTAAGTGCTATAGTCCAATCTATGCATGCACACATTGCACTTTGATGTACTTGGAGCACTTTTGTGCATTGTGCATTGAGAGTAAAGGCTTCCTTTTCTGTCTATCTATCTATCTATCTATCTATCTATCTATCTATCTATCTATCTATCTATCTATCTATCTATCTATCTATCTATCTATCTATCTATCTATCTATCTATCTATCTATCTATCTATCTATCTATCTATCTATCTATCTATCTATCTATCATCTATCTAGCTACCTATCTTTTTGTATCAGTCTATTGATGTGTGTGTTAAGAGCGGATTCATCTTTTTTCTTTGTCAATATGAGTTAATGTCGAGAGTCTCGTCTTGGGACTTGGAGCATTTCCCTGAGGCGCTGTTAGTCCAGGGATACACTGGAGATTACGTCAAAGCCTCGTCCTCTCAAAGTGAAACATTAAATCTGTTCATGAAAGCAGAAAGTTAACTCCATATTTGTGTAGCTTTACTCACCAGGAATCTGTTTCGTCCACCTCAGCTGAACGAGTTGCATAAGTCTGTTAACTGGAAAACACACGACAAGCCCCTCCTGTGTTTTCAAATGCAATTTCCAGTCAACCTGGACTGGAATAATCAGCTGCCCTGATTCATCACTATCTTGGGCTATCGTGTTTTTTTTCTACAGTTTTGCCTAGGTTAGGCACATGTGTCACTTGTTTTTTTCATGTGTTATTATTCTTATTATCACCCAAGCCTCTGCAACAGACAAACTACTGATGGACACGGTAAGTCACACTTGAACATGCACTCGAGACGCTTTCTAGATTAATGGCGGCGTTCAAGCTCACAGCCACGAAACTGTAACTTTCTGAATGTGTGTGTGTGTGTGTGTGTGTGTCCTGCCAGAGTCCTCTTTTCCTGGATGCTTCCTGTTCAGATCCAGGGGTGTGTTCGGCTTCCTTCCTGCGCTGCCACAGTCTTGTTCAGGCTTCCTCCATGTCTTCCAGCTCCACGAAATCCACCGCGTACGACTGTGTACGTTGGCACATGCCAGACAAACAGACAAAAAAAAGAACGTGCGCACGCACAGGTGCTGGAAAATGGGACGCGGGCTCTCTCGGCTGCGCTTTTGACCTTCGCTCTGCGCGCACTCACACTGCCCCGCTGCTCTGAGGTCAGAGACGCGGCCCAGATAAGGAAAGATACGGAGCGACCTTCCCACACTATGATGTCACCGCCTGTGAAAAGCCTAGTCACGGATCAGCTCCCGTCTCCCATCTCTGAATACCTTTTTTTTCTTTCTTTTATCATCCCCACCTGGTCAGACTTTGTCCCGCGTCACTGATACCTGTCGAGGGGTTAGGGGGTCAACGCTGTTGACTCAGACCTCTGCGGCGCAGAAAGCAGCGAAAGGGGGGGAAAAAAAGAGCGAAAAAAACACAAAAAAAACAAAACACATGCCCCATTGTTTCTGCGGTTAGCACTTCTCCATCATAGATGAAACTGCAATATTCTTGCAACACGATGGAACGTCTGCTTCCCATTCGGGGGGCTGTTGTTTTTGAGCCCTGCAGACGTTATTGGCTTCTCGTTTTGCAATCCGGATAAAGAAGGAATGCCCGTTGTTCTCTGGATACGATAAATGACTAATCACGAAACGCTTCCACAGAATTACAAAATGCACTTTTTTTCCGGTTTTTTTTTGCTGCATGGTAAGCTGGAGCCTCTTTCTTTTCTTTTTTTTTTCCGCGTCGCGTCACCTCAAGAGATGGTGCGACAGGAGACGGGATTCGGAAATAAAACGCGCTCCGTTATAATCTCTGCCGCTGTGGGAGAGTCGGCGTGGGCGGATAGCACGGGGGAACGTTTGCAACTCAAACAAGGGAGATAAAAGAAGTAGACACGATTAGGTGAAAAAAAAAACGCTGCTCTTGCAAAAGTTAAAAACACAATAACTCAGTGGTGCTCGGCACGCTTTGTGGAGGACATAAATCAGAGGGACCGTGCGGGGCACCCAGCGCTACATCTAACTCACAGCGGAGAGAGGGATGAAACGCACTATGATCTCTATCCATTATCCTGACTGCTCTGCGCCGTAATGGTGTCGCAGGGACGTGCCGGAGCCAGCCCCAGTGCCCGTACCGTAGGACAAAGGCAGGTGATACATGCTGGGCAGGTGTGTGTGGGCCCTCCTCCACAGGGTACACACATTCACGCTCACCCTCACACCTGCAGCAGAGGTCTCCAATCAGCGTCAAAACGTTTTCAGTTCAGTTTCAGAAAACAGGAAAAACATGCAAACTCAAACCTGGACTCAAAAGTGGCATCATGTCAGTATACAGTATGCAGTCAGTATACATAGTTTTAGAGATATGCAAAGACGCTGTAAGGTATATAAAGTGCAAAATGTAGAATAAAGCATCAATTTGAAGACATTACTGTATATCACAGAGGGTGAGGGTTAGGGTTAGCTATGGCGCAGGCTTATGGTGATGCCTATTAAAGGACTGGGCAGATTGTGTGACGGGTCTGCAGCTCCGTCGAAACACCCAGGCTTCGGTTTTCCTGCCTCGTCTCTCCACGCGCCCCGCCTCGCTGGATCGGCTTGGCCCCCTGCACAGTCAGGCTCGTGGTGCAGCGTAACGCTCTATAACGAGCCATCAAACATGTCCATCTATTTTGTTTGCTTTTTGACACTGCACGTCCGACAGTCTGAGAAGCAGCCGTGGGTCCTCTGCGTGCCCCACGTCAGATTGACGATGGACGTAACAGTATCCGCCGGCTCGGTGTTTTTATTTACGGCTGATGGTGCGGTGTACGGCCCTCCGGGGTTGGATCACACCTTTAAAGCTCTGGTGAGCGGCGCTGTATCTTGACCCTCTGGAAACTTCTCTGAGGTCATGAGACCGTCCCTGTGTGTGTGTGTGTGTACGCGGCTGCCATAGAAACCGTCCGATGGGAAGACCTGTGCCCTATCCTGCCCTGCAGTGGAGCCCACTCTTATGAGGCACTTAGGGAAATATGCACTTGAAAAACACGCCCAGTGTTGCATGCACACGCACACACACACACACACGCACACACACACACACACACAAGCAGCTAGCCAGTGAATTTAGGCCACGGCTGATGTCCTACATGCCACAGAGTGAGCAGCAGCAGCAGCAGCATTTCCTTCAAGGTTCAGTATTTGTCATAAACACAAGCGCCCATAAAAACCCGACGGGGGCGAAATCAAAGCAGGAAGGATTCAGCGGCACGTCTAGGGCGAGACGCTGTGCGAGCAGGCGGCGGACGAAAGCAGAAATCGCCTTGTCACGTGCCCCCGTGGGAGGCAGACACGCCGTGCCACCCCGGGCCGGGCTCGTCCCGTCCCGCAGGCAGACTTTGACTTTTCGGGCCGGGTGATCGTACGCTGATAGGCGCCCCGCGTCCGGACGCTCCGTGCGAGCATCTGCTTGCGTTTTTCGCCGCCTCTCTCAAGCAGAGCGACGCGCGCGGCCCCACCGCAGAGCGGTCAGCGCTCCCCTACGCGGCCCGCAAGACGCCAAACAATCCCCCAAAGGAAGGCCTCCGTCTGGCTGAAGGGAGAAAACACACAGTCCGTCTTCAGAGAGAGAGAGAGAGAGAGAGAGAGGGAGAGAGGGAGAGAAAAACGCACTTTTCAAGAAGCCAGGGTTCACAGAAAAACGGTGAGGAAAACGCTTTTGTTCCTCGGCCGTGGCTGCACTGTGTAATCATTTCAGCTGTAGGAGTGTTAGCATGGGGGGGGGGGCGTACGTCACAGAGGGAATAGTTGTTAAATGGGACGAGGCGATAAAGAAAAGGAGCAGCGATTGCGGCCTCAAACCTCCGATAGGAGAAAGACAAAATAGCGCATCGAACGGCCTTGAAATTGACCACTGGGAGTGGAGTAACCTTATTCAGAGGGGGGGGGGTCACCGGTTTGGGGAAGTGCCTCTCGGTGAAGTCCGGGGACTTGAGGGCTTTCTGTAAGTGGGTTGTCTGGGTGGTGTAGCGGGGGCTACAGAGGGGGCCCTGTTTTCCATACGCACTGTGGGTGCTCGCAGCGCTCCTCCCCGGGCTCAGGCTGTCAGTATATGGAGCAGCGGTGAAGCGCCCTGGCTCACGGCTCCCTGCTCCGCTGATGAATTTGCTGGGGTTTGAGCCGTAGCATCTGTTGCTTTGAGGGGGCCTGCTATTTATCAGGCCGAAGCTGCGTCTGCTGGGAGCTCAAAGGGGGAAGAAACACGGCTTACTATATAGGTTAACCCCCCTCTTCTCCCCTCCTTCTCTCTCTCTCTCTCTCTCTCTGTTAGCCTCGCTCTCTCAGTCTGAGACGTGTGTTATTCAGAGTCGTGTTTGTGCAGAGGAATAACTAGGAGGGGGCACATGGGGGATACTAAAGGACAGAGGGGCGGTGAGGAAGGAGAGTAGGGGAGACTGGACGTGGCTCACTGTGTTTTCCCCGACTTCCCCCTGGTATCGTGGTTAAATGTGTGAAAAAACCAGAATGGACTCCCTCATATGAGCTCCTGGCAGCGCAGGTTGTTTTCATCGAAACCTCGCTGCACTTAGCGGCGCTGAGGCGCGTTTTTTTTTTTTTGTGCCTCCAGCTTTTCAGGAATCCAGCCGGAGCGTTCTTAGAAGGGAGCGAGGAGGAGGAGGAGGGGAGAAAAAAAAAACGCCCAGGCGTCTTGAAGCCATGGCGCGCTGTCGTTGCGGGCCCTCAGACGCACTCCTGGTCCGTCCCTCATGTCCCCTACGCGGACGGCTTAGACCAGGCGCTGTCGTAAGGCGTGACCCCGCCGCGGCCCCGTCGAGGCGCTCCAGCGGGGCCCCGGGGCCCTGGCTGGTGAATCCTGCCGGGACCGCGGTCTTTCGCAACCGTCCCGTTGAGGAAAACAACCGGCGGGGAGCAGCGCCTCGGGCCGACGATGAAAGCCAGCCGGGGCGAAACGCATTTCACAGCTGTGGGGGGAGAGGGCCGCTGATTGATAGGAGAGAAGAAAAAAAACAACAAAAAAAGTGGACTGTAGAAAAGACCGGAAATGAGAAAAAGGGAGGCTGTGTGCCGAATCCAGGCATGTCGGCTCACATGTACAGTATCTCTCCCACCTCTGATGACCCACTTTCAAGTCACCCCTCCACGTTTTGCTCTCCATTCTGCCCCCCCCCCCCCCGACTTTTTGCTCCAGCACTTTCGTTTCCCCTTTCCCCGGTTCTCCCTCCGTCTCTTCCCTCTCTCTCTCTCACGGCTCCGCTGTGATGTAACTCTCTCTCTCTCTCTCTCTCTCTCTCTCTCTCTCTCTCTCTCTCACACAAACATGTTTTCTTGACTCCGCCGCGGCGCGCACAGAGGCCTCATTCATGCCGGGTTGCGCTCCGTGCCTCACGTCCTATTTGACGCGGGGGCACAAGTAGCGCCGCGGGACTGGGTCTGCCCCACACCTGCCGGCCCGCCGCCGCCGCCACCGCCACCTCCTCTGTTTATGTGAGGCCGCTCTTGTTGTGGGTTGGACCGGCCCAAAACATGGAGGAAAAAAAATGGAGGAGGGTGTGGGGCTGTTGTTTTTTCCTCCACTGACATGGACTCAGATGAGCCAAGAGTATAAACAGGTCTGTAATAGTGCACACACAGTAGACTGCAGGCTCTTCCTCCTCCTCCTTTCTCTCTCTCTCTCTCTCTCTCTCTCTCTCTCTCTCTCTCACATACACACACACACCAGCGCATGCTCTCCAATCAAAACTTTCATGCTGAGAGGCAGCAACTGGTCAACAGGATATGAAATCTTCCTCTATGCTTTTTTTCCCTTCACTTCTTCGTGTCAGAACTGACCTTTCCCCTACTTTTTTCGCCTTTTCTTCACTCCCTGCCTCTGGTGTGTGTGTGTGTGTGTGTTTCTGCTGCGTTCGTGGTTCGCCCCCGGTTTGTTTGGTTGACTCTGGTCGTCTGTGGCGTTCACCTCACACGTACAGGACTGAGAGCACAGGTACCCTCCCCTGGGCAAACTGCGCGTTTCGCTCGGCACATCCCAGCAAAGGAAACTTTCCATCTCTGCGCCGTAACTCTCCGTGCAGACTTGCAGATAATCAGTGTCCAGCTCATTTGCTTTATGGGTTATGGCTGAGTCATTCCCATGTACTCGGTGAAAGGTGTTCGCTCGCAGAATGAGACCACTCTGCTGAGACCACTCCCCCCTCCCTCTTTACTGGTGTTAGTGGAAGGGAAGATGACCATCTGCTGCCCCAGTTGCCCAGTGACTGGACAACAGCCTTCCCTTATGGCACAGTTCCACTGTCCATTGTCTGCTTGAGACTGTGTGTGTGTGTGTGTGCGCGCGCTAGTGGATTAGGGGATTGTGTACTTGCCTTTTATGTGTGTGTTGAAGTTTGTCTTCATTTGTCGTTGTGCATGCGCGCTTCTGTGCGGCTCCATGCCTGTGTGTCTGCCTCAAGGAGAGCCAAGTATTGTGTGAAGCTTTCCTGTGGGAGCCCCGCAGAGAACGCACCCTTGCCCGGGCCGGACGGCCCTGTGTGCACTGTGTGCTGAATGGGCCTCAAAGTCAGGTTAGCAGTGGGTCACAGATCTAGAAGGCTGCGGGCCAAAGCGTTGCTCCGGTGCATCAAGAGAATAGATTTCCTCTCCAGACATGTGCATGATCGCACATAGGCAGACAATAAACGTCCAAACACTATTGTCACGGATCAAACGGTTTGTTAAACTTGATGAGCAAATGGGGAAAGCTACTGTGTGAAAGGTGAGTGGGCCAGGTCAGGTCGGTCTATCTAGTTTGCTCGCTAGTTTACATGGATAGACAGGTGGATAGATGGAAATCTAGATGGATAGGCAGTTTCCCTCAGGGAAATTCAAGCAATAGGTGTTTGCATAGCCGCACGATAAGGGCAAAAATGCATCTGCACTAGTCAAGTAGGTAAAAAAGTAGAGAAAAGCAAACAAAGTCAACAAATATGGTGCTGCAGAGCCATTTTCATGTGTTTGAATTTCTATAAAATATATTTCTATACAATATGTATGCAAAACAGTCGCAACTGTAGTGCTAGCATGGCTCCATCTCACAGGTAGCTGATGTTGTGCATAAAATGTCAAGCTACATCCTGTGACCAGCAGAACTGAAACACTTTCACATTATACTCTAAATTTAGCTGAATTCAAGAGCGGTCCTCCCTGTGATGGACTGGCAACGTGTCCAGGGTCTGGTTCCTGCTTTCGCCCTATGCGCCACAGATAGTGGCTGAGATAACTGCTGGCTGGCAAAGATGAGTCTATACTCCTCTTATGAAGTACAGAGAGTGGCTGATCGGTGACTTGGATCTTAACCTAAGCCCCCGCTGTAGCATGTGGCGTCTCTGCAGGTCAGACGGAGCAGTCTGAAGAGAGCACGGGTTTTCGCCTGTGTTTTTGTAATATGTGCTTACAATACGTGAGAGACGTGAGACGTGCTGCGGCTAATTTCACACCCACTTTGCTCACGGCAACAGAAGCGCTGCGTACAGTTCAGTGCGTGAAAACGAAACCCGGTCTGTGCTGTGAAGGAAAAAACAGACACCCACTCAGTAAATGCAGTTTCACCTGATTTGAAAGTGCAAACGCCAGACTGATATCTCGATCTTGTCTCGCTGGATGCCGCTACGCGACGCCAGGCACGAACGCTCAGAGAGGACGTTTCCTCGGGAAGTTAGAAAAAAAAAACAACCTCCTTTGATTTTCATTGCACCTGAAATCGAGTTTTCGGCTGCGATCACACGTTCCTGTGTGATTTGAAGCAGCCTTAGTGCCATTTCTCTCACCCCATTTCCATTTCTGTCTCTTATTCTCTCTCCTTCCTGTTGCACGCTGTCTCTCTCTCTCTCTCTCTCTCTCTCTCTGTCTCTCTCTCTGACACACATACACACATGCAGGTGATGGGGGGGATTGGACCGGGGGCGCAGTCACTCGTTATCCTCCATCCAGCCCTGTGAGGGAGCGGCCTCGGCAGCCCTCTGAGAGCCTCGCTCGCCAAGCCGAACTTTTCCCTCCCAGGCACGAAGCGGGGAAAACAAGCCCGGAGCCGCGCTTTCTCTTTTTTTTTTTTCCTTCTTTTTTTAGCCGCTCAGCTGAAAGAATGTTGTGAGCACATCCAGCTGCATTTTTCCCTTTTCGGTTTTTGTCAATGGCGCTTCGAAAAGCGACGCGACGCGCAGGACGCCATGGCCGACGGCGCCGCCCAGGAGCTCTCCGGGCCGCGCCAAGTTCCAGAGTGTTTCGAGGCCCCGCTCGTTCGTTCTCATTGCCTTTTTAATCCCGATCTCCTCCTGACCTGCATTGTAACACGCTGTCGATGGAGCGCAGAACAAAAGAAAATCGACAAACGCTCCTGAGGAAAGCAGGGGTGCGGCGTAGGGTGGTGGTGGTGGGGCGGAGGAGGGGGGGGGGGTCTGTGGAGATTTGCAGGTTAGGTGCTGAGCCACGCTGCTTTGGGGCTTTTAGGCCCGTGTATGTGTGTGTTTGTGTGGGAAACCTGATAGAAATCTGATTTGGCAGAGCCATTATCCCCTTTAGACTTCAACAGTAGGCACCGCGGCCCGCCGCTAATCCCATAACGGGCTGACTCTGCACCGGAGCCGCACAAATACTGCTCCCCCTGGTGCAAACGGTGACAGCGGGGCGT